>JAFBJU010001583.1:0-220613 GCA_016785305.1 Colistium nudipinnis
ACCCTAAGCAAACCCTAACCCTAACCCTAACCCTAAGCAAACCCTAACCTTAACCCTAACCCTAACCCTAAGCAAACCCCAAACCTTTCCCTGACCCTTACTTAACTAACTAAGCTCTAACCTTAACCCAAACCTGTTTAGGGTTTTCGCTATTTCACCAACTTCCTGACGTCATAGAGACTTATGAATGGTACCGATGGATGCGGAAGGTTCAATATAGGGGGTACGTCGCCAGCTTCCAGGTCTCTATGACCTTCCTCTCAAAAGTTATTGGCAGAAACGTGATGAGACTTTTTGACTTCTCACTATCTTACCAGCTTCCCGAAATCGTACAGTCTCGTGGATGGTACCGTTGAATGCGGAAGTTTCAATATAGGGGGGATGTTGCCAGCTTCCAGGTCTCTATGACCTTCCTCTCAAAAGTTATTGGCAGAAACTTGATGAGACTTTTTGACTTCTCGCTTTTTTACCAACTTCCCGAAGTCGTACAGTCTCACGAATGATACCATTGGATGCGGAAAGGTCTATATAGTGGGGATGTTGCCAACTTCCAGGTCTGTAGGACCTTCCTATCAAAAGTTACTTGCAGAAAACCTAATGAGACTTTTTTACTTTTCACTATTTCACCGTGTTCCCGACGTCGTAGAAACTTGCAGATGTAATTAACACAAGTAGCTATCATGACTAGTGTAAAATAATCTGGTAATTGTGTTGTGAAATTCACCCCTGACTCCTATATCCCTGCAATGTGTTGAGAATGCTGTGATTTGACATACCTGTGTCTTGAGGGCGCACAGGAAGTCTGCTCTGACTGGCTGGAAGAATCTCGAGTTTGACATTATCTGTGGTGCTGGCCAGTAGCTGTGTGGCCTCCATCAGGGAGCAGTGCTCGGTACTGGTTCCGTCGATGGAGAGGAGGATGTCACCGGCATGCAGCGCTCCGCATCTGAGAGAGAGAGTCAGAGTCAGTTTCTATTAGAATAATGTCTGTGGAAGAGTAAAATGTAGGGGGTTGGATTCACCTTTCCACCACACTGGCTGCCTTTATCTTGTCAATAATAATAACTTGTTTGCTCCTGTATATTGTTGTGCTGAGGCTGATCCCCAGGCTGGCAGAGGGACCCTTGACTATCTCCACCAGCAGAGGGCCTGAGGCTTGCTGCACTGACTCTGAAACAGATAATACACACACAGACGATAGAGGCCGACAAGCTTACTGGATGCATAGCATTCCACAATCTTTACAATCGTTACAATCTTAACCAATAATGAATTGACAACAAAACACTGGGTTGCAATAAAATTCCCCAATCCATAAAAAAGAATTCTTAGAGCATTATTTCTTTTTGCATGTTAAAGCGATGCATTGACCCTCAATCCCAATTACAACATGCCTATTGTTCATCTCACTTTCAAAATATAAGTAGACCTGTGCCCAAAGAGGACACCAAATGAGATCAAAGAGAGGCAGAATGACTAACAAGAGATCTAAAAGGACAAGGAAAGAAAGCTTCGTAGCCTCGTAGAGGCAAAACAAGCTAGACAGAAATAGATGCAAAAATAAATATGGGCACACATTGCCATAAAGAGACATACAATGACCCCAAAGAGATGAGAATCAACTGTGGACAGATTCGAATCCGCTACAGAGAAAGGTGTATCAACTAACAGAGATGAAAAGGCAACCTGAATAAGACACAAAGTCACCAAACGAAATACACAACTATGTCTTTATCCAGAAGTCAGTTTATTTTCCCATCATCCATCCTCGTGGCATGGTCATGATGCCAAAAGAACTGGTGAATCTTCACATTCAATCGCTAACAATAATTAGTTAAGCTTTCTATTCCCATATTTAAATACTTTTTATGCAAATCCTGTTTTCCAGATTTCAGTTCTAAAATACAGATTATTGATAAATGTGAACCCTCTCAGTGGTTCAGGCTGCAGGCAGGAGGTCTGAGTCCTCAATTTCCACAGATAATACGTGGCAACTGTCCTTGGTGACCTGCTCTAATTTACACCAGTGCAAAGTGTGCAATCATGAGAATTACTCTCCTTGACCTTAGAGGTGATCATCAGGCTTTTAGTCATGTAATGGGCTCCTGTATAATTATATATATATATGTTTCACTACTTCATTAATGAAGGTTGAGGGCAGTTAGATTGGATTCACGCTGTACTACCGCAGTCAGTTTTAATTCAAGTCCATTTTAATACAAATGCTATTATTTCTTTAGAATATCAGAAAATGTTAAAGCGTTTATGTACTTCAATTTGACTTTACATTCTTCAGTTATTCTTCTTAATATTATTATTATTATTATAGCTGTATTTTTACCAACTGTGGCTTCCTGTTCATTAATCAAATGAAATGATTGCCAGTGCTATTGTTCTCTTTCGGAATTGCTTGGGTCGATCGTAATTCAGAAGAGGTCTAATTGACCTTGAGTCTACTCGGGTCCCGCGAAGGAAGGGTTTCCTTTGTAGGAATATATTTTATATTAAAAATATTACGGGAGGTTGCCTAAAGGTCCATTTTTGAATTAAGTAGAGATACCTATGCACAACTACTGACTAGAAAACAGTTGTATTGTATAATGTTTGGCTTTTGTTGAATTAAAAAAAAAATTGTCACAGAGAGTCACCCTTTTGATGTCATAGTGATGTCATCAGTTTATTCTCGTCTTGGCCATGGGGACCATACCTCTTTAACAAAAAGCCTGTGCTACAAACTGGAGATGTGGAAAGATGTGGGTATATTTTTAAAAATAAAAACTATGTCGGCAAGCTGCAGTATGGGAACTGTAGGATCTGGTTTTCTTGTAGCTGCCTCTACCCAGAAACTAAAACTCTTTTGAACAAATAAACACATTAAAGAGAAGTGCAATACCGAATGTCTGCAGTGTCCCTTTAGTGCACAAATTTAAAAAGTCTGTTTTCTTTTACTGAGGTCATGTGAACTGAATCCTCGTGAACAAAGACTGTTCCTGAACATTTTGCTGAGTGACATAATCTGCCCGAAGAATAAAGTCAAGTGCTGCATTGACTCTGGCACAGCAAAAAAAAGGAAAATGCTTGTGAAAACAAAGCAGAGATGAAACCTGCTATGATTCAGGCGAGGAGAGAGACCCGCATGTTGTGAATTTCACCCATCCACCCTGTCCCTGTTGAAGTGTGCTCCGGGGCCATTGCGACTCCCCTGGTGGCGTCTCTAGCACTGACACTACCTCACATCAACGCAGTCAAACGGCCACATTATTTACCCTCAGAGCACCGCTGCCCCGCCATGCCTCCACACATTCCCTGTGTTTGTGTGCTCACCCATGACAGAGACGTCATACTCAATCAGGAACAGAGCTTCCTGGCTGCTCTGCATCAACATGGTCAAAGCGTCGGCGTGCTTCTCTCTGTTTAAAGGCATCCCGTCTACGCTCAGCACTCGGTCCCCGGCCTTCAAAGTGCCCTCTCTGGAGACACACAGAGGGAGCAAAAAAAATCAAAAATAAACATAGGTGACCAATACAGGATGCTCGTACAAGCGTTTCAGCACCAGTCACAGTACATCATTAAAGAGTTCCACTTGAGCGTTCCCTCCCAGGTGAGATGAAGGATAAACCAGATAAACGGCCATAAAAGTCTTTGATGGTGAATTATGTCTGCTCCGGTGTACTCGCGGTTTTTATGGGGAAGAGTGATGCTGCATTAGCCTCCGGATGAGCAGTGGCCTTTCTGATTTGAAGATAACATACTCTGTACGTGTCACGCGGCCACACTTTCATGTTTCATGCCTGAGCATAAAATAATCCAAAGGATATCCAAATATGAACTTGGTCATTTTTTGAAGTTTCAATCCATTTAAAAAAATCTCATTTTATATGGCACATATAGCCATTGTGCACAAAGGGTAGGCAATTAGTGAATACACAAAACATATACATCAGTCAATACACATGCATGCACACATACAATAATCTGAATAGCCTCATTCATGCATGATCTGAAAATATAATGGACGCGGGCCATATTAATAGCCTAACAAAACATACTTGTGTCCCACCTACACACACACACACATATAAATATATGTATATATACAGTACTGTATATATGTATATATGCATGTATACTATGTCCTTACCTGTCAGCGGGACCCCCAGGTCTAACGTAGGTAACCACCAGAGGACGAGACCTGCGCCAGTCCTCATGGAAGCCTCCTTTAAAAATCCAAAGCAGAAATATGAGGGCATAAAAAAAGAAACAACTACCTTTCCTGACCCAAAAGGTTTACATAAAAAAGAATCCACCTACCTCTCATGACAAACCCAAAGCTGTTTCCCTCCTTGTATAAACACACCTCTAAGGTTTTGGTGAGGACTCCTGAGGGAGTCTGGACTGAGAATGTAGAAAGATAAAACGTTGTGATGTTAGTGTTGACTTTGCCTGGCAAGCGTGGATCATGAGAAGGAACAAAAAACTGTGAAAACTATGGCTAGACAAATGAATTCTCTGTATTTGATCCCTGTTAATGATTTTGGAGCAGTGGAGAGCCACTGTGCAGCACCTGGGGACCAAAACTGCTCCTGAGGCCAATGCTTTGAGTATTGATGAGGTGATTTGCATGATAGAAGAGGTTTAAAACTGAACTCGAAACTGTTTTATGTGATAAAGATGTCTTCTGATGATTTGATATTCCTTGTCTTTGTCTCTCTCTCGCTTTGGATGCTTTAGACATGTTGTTCTCAAATATGCTGGATAATTAAATTGACTTGACTTAGATGCACATGTATTGCTGTGGGAAAACATGTGGATATGCAGTAGATTCAGCATAACTTGCATCATTACATTTGAAATGTACAGGTCCAAAATATGTTTATTGAAAGTAATGAAGTCTCAGCTAATAATCATATTTGTTAGGAGGCTGCCATTCTGCTGCAATCGGATGCACTTGATGTGCAGATGCTGCCATCGTTATGTTTTGACCTATATATTTGTTTTATTCTTCGTTTTAACAGTCATAGTAAAAAGCTTGTGATCGTGGCTTGTATATTCAGCTAATGAGACAATTTTTCGAACTGAAAAAAAAAAAAAAAAAAAAAGGATTCCTGGATACAGCTTGGTTTTGATGGGCAGACCAGATCATGTGGAACGTGTTTTGTTAATGCTTTGCATTTTGTCGAGGACAACGTGCAGCCCGTCCAGCTGCTCTTTTTGAAACTTTTGCATATCCTCCTTTATGGCTGCATACCAAACATTGGAGTAATATTAAATGTAGGTTACAACCAGAGATGATGTAACCACGTTCGCAACATCTGGACCCTCCGTGCCAATGCTGCGGTCTCTTTCATCTTTCAGTGTATTTGTATCAGTGTGTTGAACGGGAGAGAGGGTGTTGCGAAGTGATAGTCAGCCGCCTGTTGTCTTTCACTGTGCTCCAAGGGGAGACCTCAGACTCTCAGCATTCATGTGAACACTTGAAACCTAGAGGCAGACAACAAACTCCAACATGCAATGTTGAGCCATCTGGAGGTCAAATGTCACTGGTCTCAAAGATGGAGCCCTTTATGGTCTGTAGCCCTTGCAAATAACAAACTTACTTATTGTCTGTGCGTATTTAAAAGTACATTGCATTGTTTGAATGGCAAGGCAGCAAATTCCTCCTGTAGACTTCACCCACCGAACGGAGGCAGCTCATACTCCACCTCCAGCATGACCCGCTCCCCGATGTTCTTCAGCAGGCTGATGATCTCATCGTGGCGAAGCTTGGACAGGTTGATGCCGTTCACCGACTTGATGTAGTCCCCTACGTTCAGCTGGTCACTCCTGCGGAAAGTGACACACACAGATATACTTTTTTTTTTTTTTTTTTTTTGTCAAATCGGGCTGTGTATCAGCTCAGTTCTGCAGTGGCGCCTCATCTTGTGATCATTTCCGAGTAGCACCTGGTTGTGATGGGCTACTCATGCCGAAACCAACTCCATGTGATTAAAAACTCCATTGTTCAGTCAGGACACACATCCTTGTGTTCCTTAACTGTTAAACGGTTAAGCACAAATGATGCTGCTCTTTCAATGGGACCAGCTGGTAGGACTGGATGGTCGCGTGGTGTAAAATAATCCTAACTGTCGCAGAAATAGCAATAGGCATTGCGTTTCTACAACAGCGCTTGTGATTTTTCGTATTCATCAAATGTTTTGGCACAGCGATAGTCAATCGATTCACGTACAGCTTCAGATGTGCAGACGTGTGTGTGTGTGTGTGTGTGTGATGGCTGACAGCCTGTCCTCCTCAGGCACACGCCGTCTCACATATGACATTCTGAGTCAACACGCCGCTCATTGGAGAGCTCATTAATCAAATCAATGTGCAGGCCGGGCTAGCCCCTCTCACCTTTGGGCTACTGCCAATCAGCCCTGACTACAGACAGACATCTGAACCACCGGGCCTGTCGACCGGTCCGGTCTCGTCACACAATGTCTCTCTCCCGTCTGCCCGTGTGTCTCTGCACACAGTAGGTGAACGTGCACTTCAACACGAGCACGGAGTCAGCGGTGGCAAGACAAGCCGCTCGGAGGAATTAGCTTAGCGTCTGCCTTTGAACCTCTGTGGACTTGACAAGCGCTGGCATTTTTGGCCAAGACGTTTTTTTTAGACGAGACGTGTCATTCTTACAAAATTACGTTTATGTGTGCGTCTCTGCGTGTAAGTCTTTAGTCACACGCTGCTTAATCACCATACAACGTGCGTCTTCTGACACATTTTTTCGATTGGCGTTGGAAGGAATTCGTTTGAAGTTTCTTTACATTGGGGAAAATTAGGACATAAAAAGTCAACCATTTAGCAGGTATACTGAATAATTATCACCTTGCAGTGAATTAGGCACAACGTTACAAAAAAAAAGGGATAATAATAACATCTAAATCAATTCACTGAAACATCTTTAATTGTTTCTCAAAGACCTTTGACCCAGCGGAGGTATTTCTCTACGGGTTAGAAACAACCTGACCTAACACAACGCAGGCTAAGGCAAAGCTGGTGTAGCTTTGCAACTCGTGCGTGCTTGTGGGGGCAGACTGACAGCTGGGTGAGGTTGCCAGGTTGGAAACGCATCGCAGAGCAGACGTCTCACCTGGCAGCCAGCCCACCTGGCCGTAGGTTGGACACTCTGGGCTTGCCGTCCTTATCTGAGCCTCCGGAGATGGTGAGGCCGAGGCTGCTGCCTTCCCTTTTCATCAGGTCCACTGTGGTCACTCCTCTGTACTCCTCTGCTGATAGACACAGACAAAAGTACAGATCCATGGTCGGCATAAGCATCGGATGGACATAATCACCCCGTCTGAGAAGCAACCAGAGACTGTTACTGTTCATCTTTAATTCCTGAATAATATTATAATATTATTATAATATAATATATAATATATTCTTTTTAATCTTTGTTTTGTCCCCTCAGCCTAAGAGGAACATCAGGTCCTTTGATGAATTCCAGCTCATAAATGAATGAGAATTACTTTGACAACAACTATGTATGTGTATGTTGTCGCTGGAGGACTCATTCTGTCTGGGGGTACCATTTTGCTGAGCTCTTAAATCGCCTCACGTGAAGAGCACCAAGGGTGGTTTTACGCCCCATGACAGGTGTGCCACACCAGCGTTTTCTTTTTTTCTTTTCACCTTACGTAAGCATTCAAAGCAACGCCACATAAAACGAAATACAGCGGACACATGACTCTGTGCACACAGACAAAAAATCTCAGTCAAACATGGAGTGACTTTGCTTGTTTTTCGAGGACACGGGTGAATACAAAGCAGAAGCATGAATCAGACAACGGTGGGAAGACAAAATGATGCCGAGTCAGGTTTGACTGTATTGTACCTGAAAGGCTGCGCCTCCTGGACAAATGTGATGGGTCAGCTCCTCCGGACTCCTTGCTCCCCTTTGAGTACGGCCCTTCATCTGAGGAGACAGCAGGGAGGTATACGGCTGCTGTTGGGAAACTGTATAGGCAATCTCTGCATCAGAAGGCTAAATGTTTTCGACTTTCCATTGCACATGGTGACAGCACCCTGGGTAACGCGGGGTCTCTGGGAAGAAAACATCCCTATAGGCCACAAAGCCAAGCAATCGGCCCGAACTCTGGACCCTAGAAGGTTCTTCCACTTTCATTTTAGTACAGTCCTATAAAAGGCTCAAAGGCTTAATATAACTCCTCTCTGTCTGCGGCAAAGACCCTCGAAAACCATTAATTTAACTCGGGGCTATATTTGCGGAAAGCTTGATGTACGCAGCTACTAAAGCATGGACCTTTTTTTTTCTGAGGGAACAGCATGCGGTTAATGGACTGATCGGGCACGGAGAGAAAATGATCATTTTTGAGTCATTTACAGCAGCTGCTACAGAAAGCTGGGAAATGTTCAGTCTGCTGTGTTGGGGGAAATGTGTGTTTTTCGGTGTGTGTGTGCGTGTCCCTCTGTTTTTCAGTTTTTATTATCCATAGTGGGAGCCATTTCTGATACAGCCTAGGGCCGGCCTCAGATAAGCAGAGCCACTGCACGGCCAATCTGAACCTGAATGCAGTCACAGAAGCAAGTCAGCAAATCACAGTGATGAGGAAACTGATTTAGCACTTCCCTAATCCCGTCCACTGGGGATTACCTTTTCAGCTGTCCGGCAGCGACCAAACATCGTTTCATACCAAACATTAAGAAGAAGAGCTGTGCCAAGTCCTACTTTTTAAGAGCGGAGGGTACACGTTAACGCCTGACACTACAGACATAAGTCACTGCAATCCAAATTCTCCACGGACTGTTTTAATCCTGCACAGCACGGACACAAGTTGACATCTCAGTTCTCTAACCTCCCTGAGGCAGAAAACCATGTCACCTATGAGCCAGAGGTAATCCAGCTGTGAGGCGCGCCTAGATTCTGAATGAAAGGAAATGGAGTTATTGCAGTGTCGTCCGTTGATCGATGCAGGCAGCGCTAACAGGCAGCCGCCGCGGTGGCGGCTGTGACACACACGGCCCATGGAGGCAATTGAGGTACTTCACAAGCCATCACGCCCAATTATGGCAGTTTGTGTCACAGGATCATGCTTGGAGACAAAACTCGGCCGAATGTGAACACGCAGACATGCTTGACATATTTTTGGATTCAGCCTGACTTACTCCTCCCAAGGATATCATTAACTCGGGGAAAAAATGTAAAGATGCTCGTAGAGCTCCAGAACTTGCTTGGGAGTTGTTGAGGCCAACCCTGTTGTTTCCTCCTCTAGTTGTTTGATGCAGAAGAGAGCAGCCTAAAGACAGTTGCGTTCAAAAGCCTTTATTGCTGTTGGCCAAGAGCGGAGATCCCTCGTACAGCACAGAGCCCAGAGAGATCTGACTCGTACATCCTTGAATCAGTTTTTATACCTTTCTTTGTGAGTTTGTCCCTGCCTCCGTACCATCTCCACAAGCAACTGTTTTCACAGCTGTCCTTGCTGATAAGCAGCTTCCTTTCCGTACGAGGCTGTGTTTATCTTCAGGTAATTTACAATGTTTCTTCCTGTGACCTTTGACACGAGGCTGTGTTTATCTGCAGGGGATTTACAATGTTTCTCTGTGTGACCTTTAAGGAGGCTGTGTTATGTCCTAATACATATGTATGTATATTATATGTGTTATAATGTGCGATATCCACAGAGTTGTTGTGTTTTGACCAAATTGCCCATTTGCCATTATATATACAGTATATATATATATATAATGAAAAAAACGTATCTACCAAAACAAATTGAGACAAAGAATATTATATCTTACAAATATAATATTATCTCAAGTCAGATTTTTTTTCCCATTTGACGTCATCCAAAAAATGTCAGTTGTCCGTCTCTTCTATCTGTGCTGATTTGTAGAGACAGAAACAGGGGGAGGTGAGTGCCAGGAGGGCATCTAACCCACTGTCATCTCTCTTTCCACATCAAGTCTGCGCCTGAGCCCGACTTGAGGAAGCTGAGAGGCCCGGCTCCGTTGTCAAACCCTCGCTGACCTGGAACCTTTTGGGAGCGAGGAGCGATGATATGAGGAGCGGCGATGAAAATTCCAGCCTGCTCGCGCGCACAGCAGCGTGAGTCAGGCCGCCACGACGGAAATATCTTTGCATAATTGGATGACGTATGAGCGTACAGTACATATGCATAACATAGGCTTTCACACTGATTTGCACACTTCCTTGCACAAATATATCCCTGTCCAGTGGCTGTGAGGCACGACACACACACACACGCACAAAGCCAGTGACACGTCACAACCACAGGGGGCCTTGTACCCACATGGGCTCCTGAGGGCCAGTCCAGCAGCTGTCGTTGCAGTCAAAAGGCAACGTTAGCTCTGGGTTACAAAGAGCCAGCGCGCTGCACGTGACTGAACGCTACTGTACCATCGAACCCTCCCCCGGCCACCAGTCGCCCTATTGGCCTGAATTAGGCCCAGAGTGGAGCTGATGAATAAATAACCAAAACATCCTCAACCATTAAGGAATCAAGTTTTATTTGTATGGGACTTAGGAAGTTAGCATTTGGCTACAGGATGTGAATGAAGCTGAATCTTAAGGACCTCAAAGCAGCTCACTGAATCAAATCAAATGATACACTCTGACATAAATACGGCGTGAGTTAATGAACTCCCCGTTCTAATTCAGGGTATGTCATCCCGCCGATATCCAATCAGAATGTAGGTTGAATGCGGGGGCCGAGCTGACAGTGACAATGAAATCATAATTGCTATTTTCAGAAAGTGAAACTTTATTTATAAACGGGGCCCGGCCAGACCCGGTTGACGTGGTTATATCTGCCCCAAATACACATGTCAGGATGGCGGGAATAGCTGGCGGTTTAACCTCGTGCAATCTATGGCTGCCACGAAGCACACGTTATATCAACTCATCGGTGTGATGCAAAATGAATTACCAAAAAAAAAAAAAAATCTCCATATGTCTACCTAATCACAGAATATTTGTTGAATTGTGAACACAAGGGCTCAACCTGCAGTGGATGCCCCATCAGTAGAACACACTTAAGCGGCTATTTAACCTGTCAATAATCCAGGTGCTCACCCCCCTCGTGCCCTAAAGTCATACTGACAGGCTTACTACAACCACAGGGGTTTCAAGACACCCTGGGGACCCCAGGCAAACTAACAAAAAAAACTACGTTTTTGAAAGCGAAGTGTCATTGCAGTGTCTAAGACATTTAAGGGGGTTTCAGGTTCTCGTTGCTGTGGACCCGGGCAATTGCCCAGTTTGCCTGCCCCGTTGCAACGTCTCGGACTACACATGCTGACCTCCCTGGCCGACTGTGCGTGGAGAAGATGTGGTTCTCTTACCAGTACTGTTCTTGCTGTCTCTCCTCAGACCACAAAGCATGGCTGGAGCTAAGTCAGCGCAGCCGCCCCTGGGAAGTAATCCTGCTGATTAGCAGTAGTGGGCAGACAACTGGGGCTCCACTGGAGACAAAAGTAGGCGAACCGGGAGACGGAGTCTCAGCCGCTCAGATCAAACACCGTCTTCATTTTTGTCATTCCTTTTCCCTCCAGTCCAACATTTGTCCGAGCTGTGTCCCCCGTTCTGAAAAAAACCAGCGCAGACTGGACCTCCGGAGGGTAAACTGTGATCCTCCGATGGTCTCGCGTTCCCTTCTCTATTTAAACTTGGTGACCAAAAAATGTCATCGTTATATCATTCTCCCTCAGTCCTCCAAAATAAGCTTCTGCAAAACTGTCTTTCTATGAAATCCGAAGCAGGTTGCCATCGTGCTGGGGTTCTGTTATTTGAGCGATTTGTACTAATCATTCGTCCTTTTTCCCAGAGGATTTATCATCCCTTGCTCGTACACACATGAGCTCACACATAGCCCCCCTCTCTCTCACACACACACAGAGTGAGCTGGAGTGAGTGTGTTTGCTCTTTCCAGTTCTCTCTCTCTCTCTCTCTCTCTCTCTCTCTCTCTCTCTCTCTCTCTCTCTCTCCCTCTGCCAGAGGGGTTCAGTGAGGCAGGCACACATGATAGTCACTCCCTCCCCCAACGCGCGCGCACACACACACGCACATTTACACCAAGTCAAACACATCCTCAAACCCACCCACCCACACTGAGATTAGACATGACAAAACTGCACACGCACGCACTCACACACACACAACTCTTGGCGCAATTAACACCACCTGCACTTTTATTGTCAGACTGAGCCTTTCACATCGTCATTTTTTTTCACTCACAGCTTGTATCTGCACAAAAGTGTATCTGTGTAACACACCAGCACACAACGGCAAATGAAAACTCCTCTGCAGCTGAGATATTTTAACAGCTGAAATTCTTTGAAAATATTGTGCATTTGTTAAACACACGACTGTGGCGAGGGATTGAAGTGGTCAATTTTGTGAAAATGCCATTTGTGTCCAAAGCCTGGCCTCTCTTTTTTTCCCCTTTAGGAGAATGAAATGACCTTCTGCCAATCCACGGCCCCTGGAGACACCTCCACCCAAACACAGAGGAACGAACTGGTCTGCTGACTGACCCATGGCCACACCTGTCGGACCATTTGTCATGCACACAATCCCTGACGCCTGCCACATCCTGACGCCCACAGCAACCAACAACAACAAACGCCGCCACCCAGTGGCATTGGCAGCTCTTTTGACCCCCGCCCCCAGTCTACAAACAAATAAGTATTATTTGAACTTTGGAAATTGGGATATTGCTTTTAAAAATGAGAAAACAAGATCCAACAAATTGCACAACATTCAGAAATCCACAGTGTGAAATTTGACCTCCCTCCTCCACATTCCAGATGTGTAAAGGGATTAAAAAAAACAAACATTTCCATGTTTCTACCTGCTGTAGCATGAAGCCTAATTAGGCCGCTGTACCTGTGGACACAATGCTCTTCGGCGTAGATAATTTCCTCTGAGACTTAAACCCCATTTACAATGTGAGGGAGAGAGTTCTTTCAGAGCGAGACTAATTAATTTCCAGCAGAATCAAGAGAACATTTTTGCAGTGGGACGGTTGGCAAACAAAAGGTCCAGCCAAATAAAGAAATACATTTAGGCAGATTAAGACCTTTTTTTTGAGTGCAGGACTCTGTAATGCTTAATGTGATTATTAAAAAAAATAAATTAAAAATAAGCAGTTGTAAAATGTTTAATTTTACACAGATTGAACCCAGTTTGGATAGGCTTGCTAGCTCATTGATCGGACTGACCACACTGCCATCTGTTGGTGATCAGCTTTAGTCGCCTGTGTTTCAGAAAAACAATATGTCAAACATCATGCATGATAAAATACATATATACACAGCCAATAAGGGTGGCAGTGTCACACACATGCATTTTTCAGTGTCCTCACGAAGGACTGATGTTGGTCCACGACAACTGTTATGTCCACGTTTGTATTATTACAACCATGATTTTTTTTTCTTCTATATTTGCATTTGTGGCCTGTTAATACAGCAGCCTCCTCCTATGGGAGGTCCACAGAAGGAGTCATAATAACACATGTACATATGCATAAACACATACATTTGCTTGTAAGTACAAGTCAGTGCATTGTTTTAAAAGCTGTGTAAACTGCTTTGAAAGAACGGGGAGGGAAAGTATGGAACAGACAACATCTTTCCTCCAAAATGTAAATGGGAATATGTTCCAATTTCATACGGGAACCGCACAAATGTCCAGGAGGTTTTAGCTTACCTCTGCCTCTAATGATGCCCAGACGACATCTGAGCGAAAAGGAGAACATCCTCCTCTTTCCTCCGGAGGAGCGGCCACCTTTCCTCGGGGAATCTGTCTGGGGGAAAGCGAAGGAGAGCTGCTCGGGAGTGAGGCGCCCCTTGCCAAACACTACCCTCGCTGACATGTTCATTTTATGACCAGTGGAGAAGAAGAAAAAATTCAGTCCTCCCTCCTCGACACTCTCACTGTCTCTCCTACATCGGACACTCTTCCAGTCCTCTCAGGTGAGTCTCCCGAGCCCACTCCAGAAATGTGTGCGGTATTTTTATTATAATTTTTTTTTTTTACAGACTAAAGATTCACGTCTAACACTGTGCCTCTTTCCCTTCCAATCACCTCGCCACATCCAAACAGCCACAAGCTGACTGGCTCAATAAATGCTGTGTTTTTGCCTCTCTGCCAGTGCCACTTCCACAGGAACAGATGGCGGAGGGCTCAGGGCTGTGGAGAGCAGCTTGCAATGGAAACTCGCTCTGCAGGGAGCCGGGTCTGAACATCACAAAACTCCGCATATTGTGAGCTGGCCGTTCCACAGCAACGGCTCATAATATAACATTTGACTTTAAATTTTGAGATCCGAGTTAGATGAGCATGCTGGTGCTTTCCAGATTATTTGAGGATAAGTTAAAAGAAATAACAGGTTAAGCCTGTTTTTGGTACTAACTACCAACATAGAACCTTTCCATTTCTTTTTTGTAACTCAACAGAGTCCAATTTTAAGTGCACCCCGCTTTAAATCTTCACCCGATTACATAGCCCCTAACTTGGTTTATAAAAAATAATGTAACTAGTCCAGTTTTTTTTTGCCAGGAAAATCGTGGATTTTTTCAGATGCTAGCCTGGTGTACATCTTTAAGGCAAAACCAAGTCTGCACTGAGTTGCAAGGCACTTTTCATTTACAATATGGGTCAACACTCTTCTCCAGGCATCTTGACCTATTCGTTATGTTCCCGGAGCCAATCAACTGAAATGGAATGAGAAACAGCCAATTTACCCAAGGGACAATAATACCAGCACTGCAGTCGACGCCTGCTCACGCGTGAGCTTTTCCATAACATTTAGACGCCTGTGCCTCAAACAAAAATAACGCCAGTCTATAAATGAGCATGCCCTAACCCTCATGTACCTCCCTGTCTGTGAATCCAATGCCTGTATAATAGAAATTCCCCTATTTAAAATTAGACTTTAGTTCAGTGATAGTAGACAGAAAAAACTTGCAAGAGAATTTGACCAACTCTGAGCCAAATTGAACGGTGCTGTGACCAAGTAGCTCAATTATTTTCTCCTCTACAGTTCAGTCCTCTACTAACAGCCCTCCCCAACCAAAGAAAATAGATCCACAAGCTTGTTTCCATTTTTTAAACATTTATTGTGAATAACCAGTTTATTCGTTCTCCTCACTCCTGAGCCTGGCGTTGGGGTTGGTGATCTTGATGGCCAGCTGAGCTGCCCTCTCAACGATCAGCTTCCTGTTCTTGGAGGAGACGTTGTGGGCGATCTCGGCACAATGAGTCCTATCAAGAGGTCAAGAGAAGTTGACGTTAGCAAAAGACAAACATTACTAATTTGAATGCATTGTTGAATGTTTTGGAGTCCACATTGAAACACCAAGCAATCTAGTGTCAAAAATCAAATATATGAGTAACAGAATCAAAAAGACACAGATAACCATTATGTGAAATTTGCATTTTTTTGTTTGAGGCAAAATCTGCCTTTTCCTGCATGACATAAACAACCACACTTGATTTGTTCAGTGTTAGAAAAAACATACGTCAATCTCATCTTAAATCATTTGAAGATAGAGCAGTGGTTGATACCAAGTATTATAAACTTCAAAAGCCTCCTGTCCTCAGCAGTAGAGTGTGTGTGTGTGTGTGTGAGTGTGTGTGTGTGTGTGTGAGACGTTATGCTTTTAGAGTAACAATGTTAACACTGTCTCTACAATTAAAATCTCCTAAACACGTTCTCTGAACTATTGATACAGTGATCAATTTCTTAGTTTTAACATTATACCACATAAAAAGCAAGCGAGTCTAATGGGAGATTTGTTGACCGACTGTGGACGTCACTGCAGCCATATGATGCGTTTGACAAGCATGTTAGTGTTCAACAACGAATGAAACTCTGGTAAGGTGCTTTGTAAGGGGTTTAGGCAATTGTTTTTTAGCGTTTTGATTTTTAAAACCCAAAGAAAGCCCTGAGCTAGCCCTTTGAAAATCTGTGACTTCTTCCACCACCTCAAGACAAATATTTGACATACTCAAAATTCCAGATAATTAAGCCATCTAACAGGTACATTTTATAGTTAATCCAGTCAAACTTTAGAATATGACATTTCTTTAAGAGCTACAAGTCACCCCGACATGGGCAACCAGCAAGCATCTGAAATGCAAATCAAAACAAGATGCAAAAAAAAATATGTTGCACCATCTGTTGATATAATGATTTGATATATTCTTAGCTAACTTGGAGGCTTACCTGTAAAACACAAATTAGATAAAGCTGAAATGTCCAACAACATTCTCTGTCTATCGCCACTCAAAAGTTAGCTGATGTGGAAAGAATAAGTTCAATAAAGGAATATAGCAAAGTAAAAGTAAATTCCAGTTGAATTAACGTAATGGTCAGCTAAAACCATAATTAAGTGCCAAAAAATAAATCAGTAAAGTGTATAAAATAGTACATTAACATGTTTACACCTTTCACCCAGATTAAAGTAATGTGACAGCAAAAGTCTTGCAGGTATTTTTAAGTCTGAACCATGAGCCAGCCTGCTGCCAATAAACTGAATTTTAAGCCACAATATTTATTTTCCCTATGTGCATGTACAACTTACTTGTTGCTCATCATCAGGACCTCGAGCTCCTTGATATTGTGAACCAGGAACTTCTTGAAGCCAGTTGGCAGCATGTACTTGGTCTTCTTGTTGCTACCATAACCAATGTTGGGCATCAACATCTGGCCCTTGAACCGCCTGCGGACCCTGTTGTCAATACCCCTGGGCTTACGCCAGTTTTTCTGCAAAGGAAGAAAAAGGTATGCATGCATGAATTAGTTACTACAAAGTAAAAGGAGGGGCCCCAACACTGCTGAGAAACGTGCTTATGAAAAAAATACTTACCGCAATCTTGACATATCTATCAGACTGATGGCGAATAAACTTCTTGGTTCTCTTTTTGACGATCTTGGGCTTTGTGAGGGGCCTGAGGGCTGCCATGGTGACTAAATGAAAAACAAAGTCATAGATTGAATATAATAAGCAAATAAATCCCAATATGTCATCATGTTCAAATAAGCTATTAGGAGACACCGTGCACTTGCAACATAATATTAGGCGTTTTCATACAAATAATTGGTCGCAACTTTTACTCAACCTATGGCACATATCAATGCTAAATTACTGAAATGATGGACAATGTGTGCCACTGACGTATTCATTCACTTTTCTGTACAGCGTTTAGCACAGTAAACGTGTTAACCAGCGTTTACTAGCCATCGGCTAACATACACCGAGTACTTAGCTAACCAGCTAGCCGCGTTCCGAGCATTAGACACTACAACAGTTAAGCCGGTACGGTTTCATATTAAATAATCACATTAGTCATATGTTGGAAAGGGCCGACTGTTAATAGCTATGAGTATCTGGAAAGGTTGACCGACTCCGACAACCCCAATCCACTGAAAGAGCGCTAGCAGCCGCTTTTGCAACAGCACCTCGCTCCTTAAGGACACATCAAATACATAGTTATAAACTAACAAAACGGCAAATAATATCCGCCAACAATGTCATTAACGTTTGAGATTAGTGAACCACACGCGGATGATCAAATTATGCCTTAAATGGCGTGGATTATCATAGATTGTAACAACTCACCCGCCGATGAGAATCCAAAAGGGACCTGAACGACGGCGGAAGGAAAGAAAAGGACTTCCGCGAGTGCTGCAAAGGCTTATGGGTAAAGTAGTTCTTCAACTGGCGTTTTCAGGTGATGTTCACGGCGCCTGGATCGACTTTTTTTTCTCTGAACCTGTATCACGTGTAACAGCATAAATCGTGTTTTAATTTATTATATTATTATTATTAATATTTACAACATTTGTTGTCGCACAAACAACTTTACGCCTACTTGTTCTACTCACACACCGGTTGGTGCGCACTTTCTGCACAGATGCGGGGGTTTTGGTTTTTGGAGGGGTAGGCTTATGTAAATCAAGTTAAAGTATTAGCGATCTGGTTTCCCAAAATATTGTTGTTCCTGTTTTACTGTCAGTTGCGTCAGCTGACCCACAGTTGCAGGAAGCTGGGGTAGAGTGCGATACAAAGTAAATGATTCCTTTTTTTTGTCACATGATCTTAGACAGAGTTGTGTGTGATCATTCGTTTTAGCACGTTAGAACATTTCCTTTTTTTGTCGTATAGTTATTGTGCTGCGCTTGTCGATGGAGTACCAGCGCATCATGGAGTGAGTGTTGCCTGTTTTCCAGTGTTTTTTTGTGGCTCGCAATGATTTCCTTGAAAATGTCTTAACTTTCGTTTCCCGTTACTTTCAGCCATCAGAACAGAAACTACGGTGTTGCCAACCCCGGTTACGCCCCAGCAGCTGAAGCGGGCCCCGGTAAGATTCACGGACACTAAGTTGCAAATAAAAAGGTTACCACCTAGGTGTAGAAGCGTATTTTGTGTGACAATTATACGCTTCCGCTATGCAGTCCCGTGCACACCTCAATGTGACGTCATTCTCGACGTGCAGGTTATCTGAGATTGGCAGCGCAGTGACAGCGGCGGTTGTTGCGTGTGCTGCGAGTTTACAGGGTGTTTGTATGGGGACGATGCCATGTGTGTGAGTCTTTAGCGTAACTATTACAACCAAAAAGAATGGATGCTAACCCAGAGGGACATGGTAAGTCACTCACTCACTCACCCCGGCTGTGTCTCACGGTGTTGTAGTGTAAAAAATAAACCGTGGTTCTTACGATCTTCGGACAGATTTCAGCTGGATCCTCTCAGGAGGTCTAAACCGCGCACTGTTTATTTGCCGCCTGCATGTCAGTGTATCGCACGAGATCGTTTTGTTTAAATGATTTAAAAAAAAAAGTTTGAACATGTGGATATGGCTGAACTGGTTCTTCTGGTTTGTTGCAGCGATGTTCGCCCCACCCGCCGCGGAGGGCCCCAGCGCTCCGCCGGCCGGCCTTTTTGACAACATGCCTGGTTATGAAGGAACGATGGCAGGAGGAGGAGGTAGGGTATGGCGCACCTACCACACTCATCAAATATTTGCCCCGCCCACAACCTCTCACTAAACACAGCTGCTCTCAGCCACTGACCCGGGACGAGCCTGGTTTGGTATAGGGTTACGCCATGCACATTTATTAAGAAAGTTCGGTGCTTAAGTTTTCTGATCACTAAAGTTAAAGTGAACTTAGAAATAAAAACAAGTCAATTTTTATTTATTTGCAAGTGTCCTACAGTGTGCAGACAAAGCACAGAGCTTTCCACACTTGTTCTGTGGCACACTCAAGAGTCTGCAATGTTTGGATCTGTACAGCCCAGACCGTGGACTCAAAATAAATTCCATTGTGTGTTTGTTACTGAGGTTGTAGTTACTGATGGGACTCTGACACCACCGCCAACAGCAATTATTATAATTACAAGGACATTTTAACTGAATAACTCCCTGACAGGGTTACTCACGCATGTGCGCCCTTTGTAGAGGTGGAATTTAAGGCTGTGCTGTTTTGTTACGATTTTCCGGGGGACCATGCAAAGTCACAACGTGTATGCTGGATATAAAAAAAACTCAATGAACATTTGCTCTTTTAATACCACATTGAAACCATACACGAATAATTAAATATCTGCTGCAGGTGGATTTCTGCCCCCTCCCATGCCTGCCTATCCTGTTCCTGTGCCCGAGCCTGGACATGAGCAGCCACACTGGAAGTAAGGCTCCAACTGTTCAATTCTCTTTCAACAGGATTGCTGAGGCTATTGCTAAACCTTTGCCACAAAATGGTTTTTGGAATTAAAGCAAGCTCAGTTTCAAATTTACATTCACAAGTATCACTTCCTCTTAAACCTCTTGACATGATGTATGTCATCCCTTCACTGACAGTATCCCATCTATAACGGAAGACACTGCTCACGAGGCGTTTGTCCTGTTTGCATCCAGCAAGTGCTGCTACAGTACAGCACCGGCAAAGAATGGTGTGATCACCAGCATGGAGGCGTTCAATACATACAGGGTAAGAGGGGTCATATAATGAGTGTGAGATTGGAAAAGCACTAGAATGAAAGTCAGTTTTTTGGTTTTAATCAAATAAATTGATTCTTTAATCATGTTTAATGTTTCTTTAATGCCTCTTTGTTTTAGTACCGCCTGGAAACCTTTACTGAGACGAGATCTACAGAGTGGAGTCACGAGCCATATAGTGGTATTGTTTCTTTATGCATCATCAACTCAGGATGTTTCACTAATGATCACTTTTATTCTGTTTTATCTGTTGATTTTCATACAGTTGTCATCTTGAGGATAAATCTTCTGGGGAAAAAAAGAACAAAGAGTGCAAAGCACAATTTACCTGAGCTCATGGCGACTATCTTCAAATTGCATGTCTTACCTGTTCAAAAGTCCAGAAAACCAAGTTAATTGATTTACTACATAAACAGGAGAGTCTATAGCCTGATTCTGGAGAAGCTGGAATCCCATCAATAACAAAAAGCGTTTCTATTGATCAACTGATCAATAAATTGTTCCTATGCTCCTGCTGTTAGCCATTTAGTGTAACACATCTGTGACTGTCTATTATGTTTTTTTACTTGGATCAGGGCAGCCAGTGGATGCCTTTGCCCAACCACCTCTAGGGCCTTGGGATATTCCAGCTAAGACCCCCAGTTTTTTCCTGAATGGCAAAGAGATTATCAAGGTTCCCTACACTTCATCCGTGAAGGTAAAATATAACAATTCTGCATGGTAAAACATCCTGTAATGCCTTTAGACAGTTTTTTCTGATGAGAAATGTTTCATATACAGAGCTGCCACGTTTGCTTGGGAATGGGGCGAAAACCTTGCAAAGAATGTGCCGGTGCTGGTAATGTAAGTATTTTCCACAGACCTCACTGATAAGGTTATTTATTATTGAGAGAATTATCAGATGTTTTTTTTTCTCGCTCCTGTCAGAAAGTTTGTTGGGTGTGCAATGGATCCGGTTATAGACACGGAGACGATCGATGCCACCACTGCAGTGGGAGAGGAAGAGACAAGTAAGCAGCGCACATAGATTTCAAATGAACCATCAGCAAACGTTAGTGCTGTATTCAAAAGATGTTTCTGTTTCAGCTGCAGCCACTGTCAGGGGCAAGGATCAAAGCTGTGTGATGTGTGCCAAGGAAAACAACAACTCCTGGTCTACATCAGCCTCACTGTGAAATGGTGCCCTTATCTCCTTATTATGGTTTATTTGTCAAGAAAGCCAGACATAGACCCTGTTCAGACCGGGTTTTAACATCGCTCCTGAGAGATTCGATTGCAAGTGGAATTTGTCAAGTACAGCTGTTCACACCTGGTATTAAAATGTGCCCTGAATGTGTCTCCTGTAAACACTTGTGATCGGATCTCTTTGTCCCTGCAGCAGACAAAAAGTCTGTGGCAGTGGTCAAAAACAAGGCTGCGTTAATGCAACCGGGGTCATAATAATCTGGAATGGAAATCATTTCTCTGTAACAGCTTCCAAATTAAACTGAATTTCTTCTTTTTGTAACACATTTGCTTTCAGGACCAACAACTCTGACAACTATGTTGTTGAACAGTTGAGTGGACTGCAGGTGAACAACCTTAGCACGGTGTCTGGCAAGGAGCTTTTCAGAGACTCTCAGTACATGGTAAAATGTTGTTTCTTACTTTCTCAAGAGGTAGAAGATATAAGCATATAGAGCATATAAGCATACTTGCGTCAAACAAACATGATTGCCATGTTTCAAATTTCCTCAATATTAATGTATCTATATGTCTACACAAACAGGCTATACAAAATGTGTGTCAGTAATTTTTGAATGAATTGAGCACAAAATATCACAGCATTACACTTATACTTGTGTACTGTATATTCGTGTTAAGCCAAATCCTGATCCTATATTCAGGGTAATTCCTGTGCGTCAAGTTTTCTTGCTTGCTCTGTTGACCATAAGTGGATATGATTGAGCACTTTAAGCACATTGTTCAGGTTTTTTCTGGTCAACCTGTGCAGGTATATCCATTGATGGGCTTCCCAGACCCTGCAGTAGTGAATGCTGCACAGCGCCTTGTCAATGAACACCAGGGAAAGTACTCCCAGACATCACGCATTCTACAACAGGTATTTACTCTATATTATATTCGTATATAATATAAAATACTTTGTTTTGGATCAGACAATACGTGTCTTTGTATAACATGCACACATTTGCTTTCTTGTTCTTGCAGCGTCAAACCATAGAGCTGATCCCTGTTACCAAGGTGACCTACTTGTGGAAAGGGAACTCAAACATATACTTCGTATATGGAAATGAGTTTAAAGTTAATGCAGACAACTACCCTGCTACTTGTTGCTGTACATTAATGTGATTACTGAGGCTGTTTATGAAGGTGTTTACTTTCCAAGCCAGTGGATGTGGAATTATTTGACCTTCAAGTCATTTCTACTGACCAATGGAGTATTCCCTGACATGTGGGCAGTTGTGACATGTTTAAATTTGTCATCCAACAGAATTGGCAGAGAACCATTTAATTTATGCATTCCTGCAAATCAGGAGAGTCCATGTAGCTGCTTGCATGACGACAGATCAAAAAACAATATATCTTATGACAAATAAGACGTATTGTAATGTGCCATTTATATGCATGCATTACAGAAAAAAACGTTACTGACACGGTTTAAAATATACAATAAACCACATGCCATGACATGACATAAGTGCTTTTTTTTATAACCACTAATACCAAATATGTCATAGATTATTTTGCACGTTTAAATTTAAACACTGTCTTTTAGTAATGTCAATGCTATTTGTCTTTTTTTTACATTACTGTAAATCGTTTATTAAATGTATTGAATTTGTATCATCTCACAAAACATAACATTTGTAATTGCATTGATTTAGCCACTGAGAAATAAATATTATTTCGCAATGTTTTGCTCATGAGTCATGTCGTCATTAAAAGTAGACCGTCGCCTATGTGATGACGTAAAGAACGTGTTCGCCATAATGATAATAAACGGCGAACACAAAGCTACATCAAAGCCAATAACGGGTTGGCCGTGACGTGGTCAATACGTGGGCTTTGACGAGATATCGATTTCGGACTAATACCGGTGGACGCGACTCCTGGGGAATTTGCTGGGACCGAGGAAAAGCTGAGCGTAGCAACGAGGTATTAGCATGCTAGGCTAAAGTAGCCCGGGGGTACCTGTGATGCTGCTAGCTAGCACCTTAGTGCCTTGTTGCATGTACAGGCAGGTTAGTTTGACCACGCTATGGTTCGAAACTCTTGCATTTTCCTGCATATGTCCGGATAGCTCAGCCCAGATGTAAACTGAAGCTCTTATACTGAAACGCATCATTTAAATAGCATCGCCAGCGAGCCGAGTACATTAGCTTCCTGGTTAGCCAGAGTTGTGCTAGCCAAACATCGCAACAGGCAGCATGTGAGTTTGCTGCTGCCTGGTTGACTCAATATCAGCTGTAAGTGAATGCAGCAAAACATGCGAGTCGTTAGAACGGACATTGGAGTTTCAAAACAATTCAGAAAAGATGTTGAAGAGCTTAATATCTCCATGTTAACGTGGAGAGTAAGTGCTTTTTTTTGACAGATATAATGCCCCGGAAAGCTGATGCACCTGCACACTGGAATTTTTAGAGAAGCTATGAAATAAATCATTTTGTTTGTTCTCATCTCACTGAACCGTATCTCCTGACATTGTCTGTGACTGTTTATTATGATCGTAAGTGAGAATATGCTGCTGCATACGCAGTTAAGGCACTATGAGGGGTAGATGGGTTACGTATGATCTGTAAAAGAAAACTTTAATCGATTGATGGGTAACGTTTTGTTGTACTGTACCCTAATATAAGGTACGTTATTAAACAAAAGAAAATATTACACTTTTCGAGTGTTGATTGACAGGACATTCATTAGTCAACCTGTTGCTCATTTTAAAAACATTTCCTGGTTTTCAGATTTCATGCTTTTCCTAATTTCTTTTTAAATGTAGTTTTTATTAAAGAGTTTGAAGGTTTGATTTGGTTTGACAGAATGACTATTGTGAAGTTGGTTGTTAGAAATGAAATGGGCATTTCATGAACTAAAGCTGCACGTAATAGCAGTTATAACCACAGACTCCATGTGTGCCTTTATTCTTTATTTATATTCTCCTTTATATAGAAATGTTTACCTTTTAGCTTTACCTTTATATTAATTGTGTCACCCTGACAGGCAACGCTATGGCGTCGGCATCTGCCAGTGTAGACTCCAAGGCAGAGCTGACTGCTCTTCTGGAACAGTGGGAAACTGATCAAGAAGGAAACACACAAGAGCTGGTTACCATCCTAACAAAGTCAGTAGTTATGCTACTTGTTGCTGTAATGTCATGAGCATGAGTTTGATTGTCATAAAGACGGTTAAATATGCTTATGTGTTGTACCTTTCAGAATCTCTGAGCTTGTTGAAAAGGAGACAGAGGAGTATCACAAAGCCGACCCGGACCCTTTTGACGATCGACACCCTGGTATGAAAAAGGAAAGAACGCACACGCTGGGCATATTAGTGGAAATTATAATGTGCATATTTTTGTTTTTTCACTCTTGGCCACTAGGGAGAGCTGATCCAGAATGTGTGTTAGGGCACTTGCTCAAGATCCTGTTCAAGAATGATGACTTCATGAATGCGGTAAGAATAAGTCTTGTTGAATTTTAAATATTTTCAATTTCAATCAGAAGTAAAAAAAAAAAAAAAAATACAATTTTACCTTCTTTTTGTAGCTGGTGAATAGCTATGTGATGACCAGCAGAGAATTTAGCCTCAATGCTGCAGCTTGTCGTCTTCTTCAGAACATCATGCCAGGGTTGGAGACGGCAGTGGTCTTTCAAGAAAAAGTACAGTATTGCTATTATAGAGAGTAACGTTTAGTCCTTTATTTTCTTATGATGGTAGCCTATAAAGTTTACCAAATGTGTGTCCAGCATGCCATGCTTATTATGTAAAGGTATGTTCACTAAATCTAGAATACAGTAGATTCAAGTGCTTCTCCACCAGTGGTGACATTACATACATATTAGTCATTTAGCATGCTGATATAACTAATAACATTAAGCATCACCCATTCCCCAAAACACAAAAAAACAAAAGAAAAAAAACACAATCAATTGAAAGCCACATCATCGCTGACTCACAGGGACTGACTGAAAAACCCAGCAAATTCAAATAACCACAGGCCACAGTTGTGTCATTTTTTTTGTTTGCTGAGTCACAGTCCAGGCTCCAAAGTTAGTTACACTTTTACCGTCACTATGCCAGTGGCCTTGTCAACTTAGGTTCATGGACATAGGCTAGGCTACATTGATTGACACTTTTATCTAAATACACCTGTTGATTTTGAAGCCCTCATCTGTATTTCTATGTCTGTTACGTTTCAATATGTAATTCACCAGCCTTCTGTGTTTGTCTTTCTCAGGAGGGTATTGTTGAAAAACTGTTTAAGTGGGCCCAGGAGGCTGAGCAGCCCCTCAGGATCTATGCCACGGGCTTATTGGCTGGTGCCATGGAGAATCAGGACATTGCAGCCAACTACAGGGAGGAGAACTCTGTTTTGGTCAGTAGGGGGATCTGCTGGATCAAATGTCAGTTTTATATTAAAACAACGATGTGATAGTACATCGTGGTAGACGAGATATGAAAGCAGCTGGCACAATTTTTTTTATCTTACCACACATCGGAACAATTAGGTGTTGGTAGGTAGGTAGGTGGTGTGGAAAAGCAAATGTAAATTCCCTTAATTGTTTTTCTTCCCTTTGCTTTACTTTGACAGGTGCCTTTGATGCTCCATCGGTTACGTGAGCTCCAGGATAAGGACGCCGAGAGCAAAAGGGAAATCAAGCGGCCCAGCCCCAGGAAGGCTTTGGGGGAGCCTCTGCTAACTTTAGATGAGGAGACCGTTGACGGGGGCTTTGAAGAGACTTCCTTCGCGCCGGGCACGAATGGAGCAGAAAGAGACGGCACGGCACCGGAGGAGGACGGCCAGAGTCCGTTTGCCACCGCCGAGCCTGAAAACGAGCTGTCGTTCCGTCTCAACTCTCCTCCCAAGACCAGCGGCCGCGCCAGCTCCGCTGTTAAAACCATGATGAAGCCCATGTCCGCCCCGTCGCCTTCACTCGTGCGCCAAGGCCTCTCTGAGGGCAGTAGTTACCTAAAAAGGAAGGCAGAGCGGGAGAGTGGGAGGATCTCAAAGCAGAAGCTTAATTTTTCCCTGCCAGAGCCGGACAGGACCTTCAGTGAGCTTTCCAACAGCAGCTGGTCTGAGATGAGCCCCTGGGTGATCGGCAACAACTATCATCTGTTCCCCCTGACCCCAGAGATCGAGCAGAGGCTCATCCTGCAGTATCTCACTCCTCTTGGGGAGTATCAGGAGGTGGGTCTGTGACCGTTAGCTTCTGCATTGTACAGTATCATATAGATGTTTTTCTTTTTATTGTTGTCCCTCAGTCGTGAGGACTTTATGTTTTACATTGTCACATGCGAGAGGTTAACAAAAAAGCTTGCGGCGTATAACAGTGAAATGTTATATTGCTGGACCATTAATTATCGCTAGTTGCAGCCCTGGTTAAATTCTGCAGCATGTAGCTGTACTGCCACCTCCTGCTGTCACTCCTTGCCACTGTGTTGTCACAGACTTGCCAGCAGATGTCAGTCTCTCTTAATTACGATTACAAAATGAGTTGTGACTCATTAAAAAAAATGTGTCTTAAATGTCACCTCATGCTGGGTTTCCACAGCAAATGTTAATACCAGGCCTTATTTTGATCAAATCATAAATGCCAACAATTAGCCATGTAGACGGTGGTGTAGTAAATCAAACTGACATTATTAATGTACTAATGTCCATTCCTCTTCCTCCTTCTATATGCAGCTACTGGCAGTGTTCATGCAGATGGGAGCACGTGAGCTTCTAATGCATTATATGGATCTAAAGCAAACAAATGATGTGCAGCTCACCTTTGAGGCTCTCAAGGTAAACACTATCTAGTGTAGTTGACCCCTGCAGTGCTGATGCACAAGGCCAGGCTCTTATAACGGACCTCTCACCTTTTTATTTCTCAGTACCTGGCATCTTTGCTGCTGCACAAGAAGTTTGCTGCGGAGTTTGTGGCTCATGGAGGAGTTCAGAAGTTGCTGGAAATCCCCAGACCGTCGATGTCTGCCACCGGAGTGTCACTGTGCCTTTACTACCTTGCTTATAACCAGGACGCCATGGAGAGGGTAAAAAAAAAACAGACACACCACACAGATATACATTTCTAAATTAATTCTGATACTATGGCTGAGACATTTAACTGACCTACCAGAAATTCTGGCATCAATCTGCAAGGTTTTATTTAGCAACTTATACTTATAGCTTTGCATTGCACAGCAGTGGAATTAACACTGTGGAATTAACACTGTGGAATTGTCACATTTATTTTTGAAATCCTTTGTGTAGAGCTGTGCAAAATTAATTTTGATATTAATACTTATGTATTTAATGAAAAATACATTTTTTCATTATCGTTTAGACCTAGAATCAGTTCACATTTATATTCATTGTTATGTCCTCTCCTCTCAAGGTGTGCATGTTGCCTCACTCCATCCTGTCAGATGTGGTTGGTTACACGCTGTGGCTACTGGAATGCTCTCACGCGTCGGGCTGCTGCCACGCCACCATGTTCTTTTCCATCTCCTTCTCCTTCCGCGCTGTCCTGGAGCTTTTCGACAGGCAGGACGGGCTCCGGCGCCTTGTCAATCTGGTACACGCGATCCTAACTGCGCAAACCCAACCATGTGCGGCACGCATCCCAAACATAACAGATGCTGATAATATGAACCGACTGTTTCCAGATTAGCACGCTGGAGATCCTGAACCCCGAGGACCAGGGAGCGCTGCTGAGTGATGATGAGATTTTCTCCAGCAGGCAGACGGCCAAGCACACCTGCATGGCCCTACGCAGGTACTTCGAGGCCCATCTGGCAATCAAGGTGGAGCAGGTGAAGCAGTCCCTGCAGCGCACAGAGGGGGGTGCCCTCATCCACTCCCAGCCATACTACAAGGTACACAGAGGGCAAAAGATATCACTTTGTGTGTTTATTCTTTAGCTGTTGGCCACAGAAAATGATTGGCTTTCTGTCGTGTTCATTTGTGTTTCCGTCTCGTGTCCCAGGCGGCCAGCTATACCCGAGAGCAGGTGGTGGAAATGATGGAGTTCCTGATAGAGTATGGACCACTCCGGCTTTACTGGGAACCAGCGGAGGTCTTCCACAAGCTGTCCTGTGTTCAGCTCCTCCTCCAGCTCATTTCCATTGCCTGTGACTGGAGAACATACTATGGCAGGTATTGACGAGACAGTTATTCTCTTCATAAAACGTTTTTTTTTAGTTTAGTTTTGATACTTTTCCATCTCTAATTTTCTTTCCCTGTAGGAGTGATACAGTTCGTTATGCCCTTGACATCCTGAGCATTCTCACAGTTGTTCCAAAGACCCAGCTGTTGTTGTCTGAGGCTGTCGCTGTGCTTGATGAGGGAGGATCCTCAGTTTCCACTGTTGGTAGGCATCTAAAATAAATCTATGTAAACTCTTATATTAAGGAATTGTTTCATATTATCGTTGTCAACATGCACTCTTTCACGATTCAGTTTGGAACATGCTCACGCTGAAGTGTTTTCCATTTTGTTTTGTTTAACACATTTCATCATGAACACATTCATATGTTATGCCAGCAGCAGTTACTGTAAATGCCTGCAATGCATTAGTGCATCAAGCTGAGTATATGACGATGGCGTGGGCGTGTAGAGCAATAAAATAGAAATGATCACTACCCCCCCAAAAAATGTAATAAAATGCCGTAGCTGTGTTGTCTTGGTTTTGTTCATTTGATAAAGCCTGTGCCCAACTCTGCTGAGGGCTACAGATTTCATTTTTCTGCAAGGGTTTTAATATTTGTATTGTTTGTATATGTCTATGCTCCAGGAATGAGCATAGTCCTGGCAGTGGCAGAGGGAGAGGTATTTGTGAATGATGCCGAGATCCAGAAGTCGGCGCTGCAGGTTGGCATCAACTGCGTCTGTGCTCCGGACAAACGCATCTCCAGTATTGGCAAGTTCATAGCGGGCACCCCCCGTCGCCGGCTGCCCCAGCAGACCAAAGCCAGCGAGAGTGTTCTCACCAAGATGTGGAATGTGGTGCAGTCCAACAATGGCATCAAGGTAAGGGTTAATGTATATGACTTAACAAAACGTTTTGCACCCAGATGAAACCTATGCAGTCTAATACAACGGTCTCGTTGTATTTGACTAAAAACGTCATGAACATTCCGTTTTTTTTCCAAAATCTGTTTTAGACGGGTGTGCACAATCGGGGAAATTCATTCAAGTACCTGTTATGCAATACTGGCAACTAACTCGGACAGTATATGTAAGGTGGTCCAACTGGAAGTCATGTGCTCAAAAAATACCTTGACTAAAAATAGAACCTGAGACAAAGAGTTATTAATGTCATGATCAGTGTTGTATACCAAAGCGGAGACATCCCTGAAAAACACTTTCCTCCCTAATTTGTCCATCTCTCATGATATGTTCCATAGAAAGGACACGCCCCCTCACTTCTGTCTGCCATTGTGTTGTACCGACCTGCTGTGGTTTGTCGTCCCGCAGGTCCTGCTGTCCCTTCTGACAGTGAAGATGCCCATTACCGATGCGGATCAGATCCGAGCCCTGGCCTGCAAGGCTCTGGTGGGTCTGTCCCGCTCCTGCTCCGTCAGACAGATTATCAGCAAGCTGCCTCTGTTCAGCAGCGGACACATCCAGCAGCTCATGAAGGAGCCGGTGCTCCAGGACAAACGCAGCGAACACGTCAAGTTCTGCAAGTTTGCTGCCGAGCTAATCGAGAGGATCTCCGGCAAGCCGCTGCTGATCGGCACGGACGTGTCGCTGGCCTGGCTGCAGAGGGCCAGCGTGGTGGCCCAGTCCAGGATCAGCTTCCCTGAGAAGGAGCTGCTGTTGCTCATCAGGAACCACCTTGTGGCCAAAGGCCTCCACGACACTGCCTCCACGCTCACCAAAGAGGCCGAGCTCCCCATGCCATGTCTCTCTCATTCTTCGCATTCGACGTCCGCTTTCCCTTCCGTCGCTCCCCCTCCGCCGGCCTCTCCGGTGGCGACTCTTCCCCGCACGCCGCGGCTGGCCAACGGCGTGGTCTCGAGACTCGCCAACCATCCCCCTCATTCGGCCAACCCCGGGCCCAGCCATCAACCGTCCCGTCCCTCTACGTCGCAGCCAACCGGGTCCGCGTCCGCCGCCTTCCCCTCCACATCCGCCCTGAACTGTAGCAACGGATCGCCGCTGATCGGCCGAATCGTTTTCTCCCGAGAACGGCAAGCGGGGTGCCCCGCCATGAACTGCAAGAAATCCTGCGTGCTTCGGCAGAAGTCCGACCACGGGGCCTTCAGCCAGAGTCCGGCCATGAAGAAGCAGTTTGACAGGTACCTGCCCTCCCCGCCTGCGTTGGACAGCATCATCACAGAGTACCTGAGGGAGCAGCACGCACGCTGCAAAAACCCCGTCGCAACGTGTCCGCCTTTCTCTCTATTTACACCCCACCAATGCCCCGAGCCCAAGCAGAGACGGCAAGCGCCCATCAACTTCACATCCCGACACACACGGAGAGTTATTTACCCCAAATACGGTGGAGTAGATGGAGGGTGCTTTGACAGACATCTCATCTTCAGCAGGTAGGATGCCATTTCTCTCTGGGCCCTGTGTCTCCACCAAAACACGTTTGCTTTGACATCATTTTGTGTTTTTTTGTTTTTTTGCCCAGGTTCCGCCCCATCTCCGTGTTCAGGGAGGCTGACGAGGATGAGAGCGGATTCATGTGTTGTGCCTTCTCAGCCCGCGAACGGTTCCTGATGCTCGGGACCTGCACAGGGCAGCTCAAACTCTACAATGTGTTTACGGGCCAGGAGGAAGCCAGCTACAGCTGTCACAGTTCAGCCATCACTCACCTGGAGCCGTCGCGGGTCAGTACGGGAAGCTGCCAATGCCTCGGCTGCTTTAGATTATGCTCGGTTGTTGGAGCCGTTATCTTTCTTGTTAGATCACTGAAATTTCCTTCAGCTTTAAAATTTGTTTCACTTCGTTCTACTTTACTTGGATATCTGAGCGTTTTTTTTTTTTTTTTTTATCAGTGCCACACAATATAATTCAATGTTTCCCTGTTTAAATGTCTTAATCTTACACCATCCTATTTTGTTTTTCTAGGACGGCTCTCTGCTGCTAACGTCAGCCTCTTGGAGTTACCCTCTGTCTGCCCTGTGGGGCATGAAATCCGTGTTCATAATGAAGTAAGTGATGTTTGCTCGTGAGGCCGAACTGAGTATTTCCGCCCATTCTAAATATATAATGGAATATTTATTTGATAAAAATATTGCAACATTTATAGTGAGAAATTGCCACACGACACCAAGACGGCTCTCTTACCGCAGAGCCTCGATCAACAGTTGGATCAGGAACTTGTCTGTGATTCCACTTCTTCGATTTACCTCTATTTATGTGATCTTCTCGGTCCAGTTGTATATCCTGCTGAAAGAGGGAGCTGCCGAAACAGACGTGCTTTTTTCTCATTATGCACGCTAACAGCCTGAGGGATGTAGTCCTAAGTTGTAGTCCTAAATTGAGGTGCTTGGAACACAAGCACCTCAATTCACCCGCAGACTTTAACCAAGGCAATACTCGGACTGTGCAGAGTTTCAGTGTTCTAAAATGTCTTTAAGCTGTTTTAAAGTCTAAACTTTAACTAAGTCTTGAGATGTTGCTCATGTTGTTTCCAGGCATTCCTTTCTGGGCGACCATTACGTGGAGTTCAGTAAGCTTTCTCAAGACCGTGTCATTGGAACTAAAGAACATGTGGCACGTGTACGTATATCAGCGCTTTGTCAACGATGCACTTTGAATGAACAAATAGGGATTAAGTCGGAAGTAAAATGGTGAAGGCTCACGTGCAAGCGCTTCTCTTCTCTGATAGATTTATGACATCCAGACGGGGCAGGTAACCCTGACTCTCAACAACCCAGACCTGGCTAACAACTACAAGAGGAACTGTGCCACCTTCAACCCCACAGACGACCTGGTGCTGAACGACGGCGTGCTGTGGGACGTGCGCACGGCGCAGGCCATCCACAAGTTCGACAAGTTCAACATGAACATCAGCGGCGTGTTCCATCCCAACAGCCTGGAGGTCATCATAAACACGGAAATTGTATCCTTGGCAATTAGATTGATACGAGGACAGGACAGGACAGGAGAGCAGAAAACATTCCGTATTTAGAGCTTTTAAGCAGTTTTGGGCAAATGTTCTGTTCACAGTAGGACATCGATTTACCGGGGGGGAAATTAACTGGAGTAAATTGAAGCCCAAACTCATCCCTTATCTCTTCTCAAAATGAAATGTGGCATTTTCCTGTGTGTGAGTCGGTGCAATGAGCACTGCAGAATAGATGGTAAAAATATGGACCTTGAAAAAAACAAAAACAAAACAAAACTCTGGAATGTATGCGCCCACTAAATATACAGTTTACAGCTGCTGGAGTAATAGTTTGATAGTTTAATGTATTGCTAAATAAACCGTATAAGTTAACAGCTGAACGTGATTGCATTCAGGATGTGCTTGGTTAAACAAGAAAAAGCAGCTCGGATCGGTGATTGAATTTGTCGTCGCTTCAATTATGGGATGACTATTGGGCTTTTATTTCACTGCTAAACATTAAATATGTATTGCAGTAAAAATTGATTTTACTACCCTGGGGGAGGGTTTTAATCATTGTGTAATTAAATGCGTGGCCAGTTTGGTTGATACGAAGGCTTAACTGGAGCCTCAGTGGGATCTGCGGACCTTCCACCTCCTCCACACCGTGCCGGCTCTGGACCAGTGCAGAATAGTCTTCAACAACAACGGCACCGTCATCTACGGAGGTAATTACTGAAACCACCGCACGATGAGAAATAAAGAGCAGTTGGCATCACGCCTGCGGCCAGGACAAGTGTTTGAAAGATGTGTTTGGCCAGGAATACAAACTATAATATATTATTATTTTGAAAAAGAAATTGAGCATGTGTGTATAGTTTGTTGTGTGTGCGTGTGCCCTGCGTGATACCACACTCGGGGGGGGCCATATGGGCTGAAGGAGCAACTGTGTTCAACTGGCAAAAGACAGAACCAGCTGGCCCACGCCACCTCGCAGGAAGAGAAAAGGGGGCGTGCCGTGATGGCTCCGGACATACGACCGCCTCAACCTCTCATGAGCCAGAACCCTGGCTCACCAGCTCGCTGTGCACATTTGGTTTTCTCTGCTTCAGTTGCTGCGTTTTTATGTTTTTTTTTCCCCCCTTTCTTTTTGCAGCGATGTTGCAAGCTGACGATGAAGACGACATGATGGAGATGCAGATGAAGAGTCCGTTTGGTTCATCTTTCAGGACCTTCAACGCCACAGACTACAAACCGATCGGTAAGGCCCTCTGCCCCAAGTGTTCCCTTTTTTATTGATGTAATATTCCATTTTGCTTCTTGTGTTTTAATATCTTTGGAAACTTAACTACTGAAACGTTTTTTGCTCTCTTCTCAGCCACTATTGACGTCAAGAGGAATATATTTGACCTTTGCACCGACACAAAGGACTGCTATCTTGCTGTGATTGAGGTATATTCATTTTCAAATGCAATTATAATATGGTTGGAGGTTGTAATAATTTCTACATTTGTAATCATGTAACTGTCTCATAGAACCAAGACTCCGTGAACACCGACACAGTGTGCAGGCTATATGAAGTTGGCCGTCAGAGACTCGCAGAGGAAGAGGAGGAGGACGAGGAAGATCAGGTTCTTGTTTTGTCGTTTGTATTTTGAATGTAGGGCCTCTTTGGTTCCTTAAGGCAGAGGTGGAAATGAATTGTTATTGTTAACCTCATCGATGCATCAGGAGGACGACGATCAGGAAGAAGACGACGACGATGACGAGGACTCCGATGACGATGTGGACACAGACCCTCTAATCGCAGAGCTTGAGAATGAGAACGGCGGGGAAGATGAGGACGACGAAGAGGAGGACGATGGGAACGAGGAATTCTCTCCGTCCGATGAAGAGGTGGCTCGTCTCCTCGAAGAGGATGCTGACGCCGGGGATGACGACGACGATGAGGATGACGAAGATGACTCTGATAATGACGATGCGGATGGTGACAATGGTGAGTAGCGATTTTAAGTGAACGATGTGTAAGGTAACCATAGGTTTTCTATACGTTCTATATGGATCCAGCCCTAAAATGCCTTGTGTCTGTCATTTTTGCCTTCCGTTACTCAAAGGTTAGCCTTAGAGTAAGCCAGCATTGGAAATAAGTCACAATATGAGTCTTTGTAGGATGATGATTTTAGATGAAAATCAATCTGTTTGTATTGTTATGTATTTTTATATGTTTAATGTTCATAAATAAGACTTAAACACATAGTTTATTCAATAACTTAAAACTGAAATGTGTACCTTTAAAAGAATCACGCCTACAAAAACATGAAATAAGACGTGAGAGTGTTAAATGACAAAATACATACGATACATACATTTATCAAGCATTTTTTATAAATACTGATCTTTTATCTTTTGTTTCAGAATAAGAGCAGAGTTTTAGGAAATAAACCAAACCTACAAATCAGTCGTTACTATTTAATTATTATATGATAATTCGTTCTTCAAAAAAAAAAACATCTTGGCTAAATGAGAATTAAGAGTCCATCGTTGAGTTGGTTTTGCCTATTTGTCAGATTGACCTCACTTGACCTCTGTATAGTATTTCTAAATCTCTGTCCGTTGCACTCGCAGACAGCTCAGACAACTCTGACCTCGAGGACGATATCATCTTGTCCCTAAATGAGTGAGGAGTCTCCCGCTTTCGGGGGGGACGAGGAACAGGACAATACGTCGAGACTCCTGCCTCACAGACATTTGAGCTGCAGAACAGGAGGCGGGAAAAGAGAGCGATTATCAGCCGATAAGGTGGGAGATCATTTGGAGCACTGCCCGAATCGGTAGGTGTCTGCGCGCTTTGGGAGCCACGGGGCCAGGGGCATCGACTAACTTGTGGGCAAAATAAATGTATGTGATATAGTTTTCTAACAAAAGGGGCTTAGTGGCGATTGAAAAGAGTGTTGGGTAGATGCAGTGAGAAAGGTTTTATATTTTATGGCATTAGTGGCTCTTTAATGAGCCTCTCGGTTTGGTATTGATTCTCCCACTTTGTAAGCCCCCGTTTGGCCACAGAGTAGTGTTTTCTACGGGCGGGAAACGACTTCCATTGTGCGTTTGTATCGCAGAGGGTGCAATACCCTCTCATGCTTGTACTTCAATTGCCCACCCGAAATAACCACAAGAACACACACACACACACACACACACAAAAACAACATTGTATCAGGCAGCTATTTTCATGCACAAACATGATGCCAAATGTTCATCAAGAACCCCACTTTTAGGATGTTTCTTTCACTATAAACCACGGTCCAATGCGCACACGGCAGTGCCATTTGTGAACTCTGCCTCTTGATTTCTTGATGTAAATTTGAGAAATGAAGCCTTCTCGGTGCTCTTGAATCGCTCAAGGATCCATTATGAGTGTGGACATCGTAACAAATCTTTTGACTCCTCTGCCTTCTGTCGGCACATGACAGACGTATAGATGCCTGTGCCGCACTCTATATTTGTGTTTTATTACTCGGCTTCACTCACCAGTGCCACACATTGATTTGGGTGCCGTTGATAATATCGCAAGTGTTGTGAAACTCAGTTCAGAAAAACTGAGGATTTATCACTGCCACCCTAGTCCATGACCGATAATACGATAAGCTTAATTGATTGGATCTATCTTTAGAGAGCTCAACACATTGGGAATAGGAAACGGCAGCAAAGCATATTCACGTCCGTTTCCTCGGGCTGACTCCCTGACTGACCGGGAGCTTCCTTCTCAACTTTGTGAAAACGGATACCTAGCGCTTGCACACTTTTGGAGAGCGGTGCATTTTCACACATTTCATGAGTTCTTTGCCTAGTATCTTTTCATTTTCCCCGTTTGCTTTTCCTTTGGGGCAATGTATGTACATCTTGTATGTATCTAAAGTATTTTTACTATAAATAAAGCTGCAAAATGACATTTGTGTGCTTCCTTAATGAACTGGGAACGTAGGTGGCAGCCAGTAATGCGCTTTTACAGCCGAGGTGTCGTTTTGCCATTTGTGGCTTTGAAAGTAGAACACAATAGTTTGTCTCACACATATTTTATATAGGTTATACAGTTCTTTGTGGACGACTCAAAACCAAGTCATCTTTGTATGTGGAAATTGGGTATGATAACAGTCTTTTAGACCTCGTGGTGGATACATGGCAGAATTGTCAGAATAAATGTTTTTTCTATTGAGAAACTAACTCTAGTTGACCATCATACCTGCAGCAAGGGAAGACCTGCACACTACTCCTGTTTGAAAACTGAAGCCACCTTAGTATAACATACCTCAGTGTATTTCCCCAAAATAAAACCTTACCGTCCATCCAGATCCCACAATTCTTGATTCGCACTGAACTGACACTGTCTTCCAGTATTTGATACCATGGAGTTTGAATGAAAATCACTGCACTTTCAGAGGTTGAAACATTTTATGGCTTATTTCTGTGTGTTTATTTCGTGACTGGCTGTGGGTCTTTACTCTTCTTTTTCATTTCTATTTCTTCTGCGCTTAGTCCCTCTGAGGAGGTCTTAATCTCCTACCTGACAATTATGAAGGTTATAGTACTATGTTGCATTTCATCCTGTTTATCAAATGATTTCACTCTGTCTAAGGATATACAGCACATTTTACAAAGGGCACGGTTTTTGTTTAATGTACTATATATATCCACAAACAATCATCCATCTTTATCTCCGGAGGGAATATTTATCCATATATGCAGTACAATCATGCATATGCTAATTATTTCATCTTCTCACATAGAGGGGTCTTAAGGTCACAGCGGGGGTCCAAAAATTGCAAAGAACCAATCCCACCTAAAAGAAAGAAAAAGTGAAATTATTTCAACTTGGCTCACACAGGGGTTGTAAATTTGATGATTGATCTAGTGTATTTTATATATCTAGTGTAGTTAATTGTATCCTGTAAAGCGCCTTCAGCTGCAATTCTTGGTGCTATACAAATATTCTTATACACACACGCGCACACCTACACACACACACACACACACACACCTACACACACAACACAACACAAGCTATAATATGCGATTTTCCTATGTGTGTACTCCTATGTGTGTACTGCTATGCATGTGAATCATCACAATTGTGTCTCTTTATGTAAATGTTAATGTAGAAACGCTTAAAGTGACATTACTCAGGTCTCCTGAATTGTGCATGCAGGGATTTGCCACAAAATGTCCTGTGGCCTCCCCCGCAGTTAAAAATAGAACACATTAAAATAGTCACCAGAACCACTTTAACGGGGATCAAATGAGGCCTAAATTGTTTGTGCGTTACTGTGCGTGCATGCATGCGTGCGTGCAGAGGCACGTGTGAGTCCATGTGTACAAAGGGGCATTTAGTGCTTAAATGTGTATGGTCCTGAGGTGTGTAAAGAGATAAGGATGTGTGTGTTTGTGTGATGGATGAGGTGGTGGGACGTGTTTCTTATTACCTCTTTGGCTGGCTCCTATTGTCTGCAGGCTTTGGGAGTGTTGAAACAGATAGCGGCTCTCGCTGTATTAGGCCATCCCTGTTTGCAGTGGACCAGTGTCTCTTCCTCCCAGTGCTGCTGCATCAGAGCAAAGTCGATTATTCTTGGACAATAAATGCGTGAGGCATTTGACGGTTTGAGGCAAATCTTTTATCATTTAAAATATCCTCCCTGCTGTGTTTGTACCATTGTGCATGCAATACAGTCACTTGGTCACTTATATCTGCAGGGATGAATATTCAGCTCCCAGAATCCCCCTACACGCCTCTGGCTTCATGTATGTGATTGGATCACCGCCCACAGTGTTCCACTTGAAGTAATAGACAGATGGGAGTCAGTCACAGATTTGCTATGATGGAGAGCAATTACCCTACTGAACACTGCCCTCCCTCCCACATTACATCAAGCTCACTGGACACCCGATATTTACCCAATCACTCCATTTCTAGCCAGGACTGCATTGGACAGGGCAACATAATGCAATGAAGTGACCAGGCTTGAATTGAGCAAAGGGGGAGATTCTGTATAATATTTGGGAATGCCAAGATTTAGGGATGGCTATATTGTGTAATCGTCTGGCCTAACATGTCGGCTGCTAAACATGTTTTGTCTCCCCGCAGCAGGGTGATGTGAAAACCTTCCAACCTGTCTGGCTGACACAACTGATGAATATTTATTGATATTGTTCCTCCAATGTTCATTTTAAGTGTTGAGGCTTGGTTCCCTGTGGTCAAATCTTTGGATCTGTGTAGATTGTACCCCTCATGTGCGTTGTGGTCATAATTAGCCCAGATTGTTTTAACAGTGCTGCCCCACTTCATAATCAACTGGCGCAACATGAATCCACATGTTGGTACTTTGTGCACTAATCGCATTCAACTTTATTGCATCATATATGCCATTGCAGTTGAGACCAGAGGCACACAGTCAGACTGTTTCCTCTAAGTTACTGTGCTTTGTCAGATGGTTGATTTCAGGTCTGCCGCCGCCAATGAGAACACAGAAAACTTTTATTTACCTTTTTTATTTTTCTCACAGTTATGGTTTTACGGCATCCTGGACTCAATGCACTCCCCACACTTCCAAAACAACACTGTAGTTGTGTATGTAGTATTTCTTTTGACTGAATATCGTAAAATGTGACACTTTAAGGCCAACAAACGATTCATCTCTACATCTTCTCCAGGAGAACCCAGCAGGGTGGCAGCTTATAATAAACAAAATAATAAACAAAACAAAAAAATAATAATAATGAAATATCCAAACAAAATGAATAAAACACTTGAATAGGCTTTACTCACTACTTGATTTGAATTTAAACATAGACAGTGAGTTGCTGTTGGTAGGGTAAAGGTTAAGTGGGGAATGCGCAGAAATCTGGCTTAAAATCGGGGGGGGGGGGGGACTGTCCGTCAGGAGTTGGCTGCAAATGATGTGTGTGGGAGCATGACTGCACTATGACAAAGCATCGCCGGTGGTAGCTCTGTTTCTCTGAAATGACTCAACCAGGAGGTGCATCCCCACATGGTCTGGCCTGATTTTTTTTTTTTACATGGGGGGCATCAGGGCTTCATTCAGCTACCAGCGCGACACGGGGAATACGACCAGAAATACAGTGTGCGTGTTCGTGATGGATGCAAGTGCCTTGCAGAGAGAGAGATCGGAGGAAGGAGGGGGGGTGTATAATTGCAAATGTTTGACACATCAGTGTTGACAAAAACGAGTCATGTGACGTCCGTGAAGATGGCGCATCTCGTGCCACATTGCAGTTTCCCCGAGTGTCCCCATGCACGAGCTCGCATCCTCAGATCGGTGAACAACATCGCGACCTGTTAGCCACTAATTACGCCGCGATTCAGCCCGTGCACGCCGGCGCAGCAGCCTATTGTGGATCAGCCGGACTTGAGCGCGATTGGTCGGAGGTGGGAGGGCTGGTTTGAAGCAAAAAAAAAGAAAAAACAGAACGAGCGACAAAGAAAACAAACAAGGATATGCAATAATAAGCTCCGAGGAAAAGGAGAGCTCACCTCCCCGCTCGAGATGCGGCTGCTGCATCACCTCCTCCTGACTGTGGAGAGCGGGGGAGCGCTCGGAGCGCGCGTGTCTCCGGCGTGCGTGCGCGTGCGCTCGCGTGTGAGGTGCGCGTTGCATTAGGTGGACACGGAGACTGCATCAGACTCGGAGACACACACCGGGACATAACAGAGCGCAGATACGGAGTCTTTGATGGTCCTTCCTCCCCCTCTTCCTCCTCCTCCTCTTCCTCTCTCTGCACATACAGAACCTCAGGACGCTGATTCCGGTCGAGACATGTAGTCCCGTGTATCTGCATCATCGGTAGCTCTCTTCTTCTTTTCATTTTATAGCAGCTTCATCTCACGGTATTGACATAATGTGTCTTCGTCAAGCGGTGGGGAAATAACCAAATATGTGGATACCTACAGAAGAGGAGAAGATCGGAGTTGGTGAGTCGATCGCTTCCTTTTGTGTTATTGTTAATGTGACGTTTTTTGGTTGGACTTTAATCAGCCTGTGCTTTGAGGAACACCCAGTTTCGCTCATCGACAGCTCGCGCAAGGCTTTCGAGCAGCTCTTGTGATTATGGTCCATTACAGCCAATGGAAAACACATACACTTATAATGGCTGATGGACGCGGCCGGTGACTATAGAAAGGGGAATTGCGTGGGATGATGGGCTGCAGCCTCAAGCACCACCACCTTGACGACGCGATCCCAGTCCGCACACAGCCGCGGGCGGTGCTTGCTTATTGGAATCGTAGTTTTGTGGTTTTGTGTAAAAAGAAATGCGTCAGTGGCATTTTAGCCCCCTTTATCCCCTTTTCATATTTGGAGGGGCGGCGGTGGAGAGGGGGGAGGGGGGGGGGGGGTGATGTGGTGGGGTTGGGGGGGGGGGGGGGGGGGGGGGGGGGGGGGGTGTGATGTGGTGGGGTTGCGCGATTCGTGCTGAAACCACGAGGGGGCATCGTGACTGCGTACCTCCAACAGGTGTAGGGGCTAGAGTGAGTGAGTGAGTGAGTGAGTGAGTGTACCTGTGTAGACCGAGAACTGCTGCATGACTGTAGCACACCGTTCATCCTCCCTGCATGTGTGCACTTTGACCTTTGTCGGAAGAGGAGGAGAAGGGGGGTATATTCTACGACATGTTAAAAATAAACGTGAAATATGTCATAACAGCAGCACAGCCCCCCCCCCCCCCCCCCCCCCCCCCCACCCACCCCGAAACCATCCTCCCTGCATGTGTGCACTTTGACCTTTGTCGGAAGAGGAGGAGAAGGGGGGGTATATTCTACGACATGTTAAATAAACGTGAAATATGTCATAACAGCAGCACATCCCCCCGCCCCCCCCCCCCCCCCCCCCCCACACACACACACACTGTCATATCGTCTATAAGCGTACGAGGGTTTTCATTTGGGGAATGAGTCATGTCCAGATGCTATGCAGCTTGTTACTTGCAGGGCTACTCATGCTGGCGCGCACGTTATTAACACCCCCTCACTTACGTACACATACACACGCCCACACACACACACACACACACACACACATACACTTTGTTGGGAGGCATTTTATTTGTCATGATCGCATCATAAACACCGCAGGATAAGAGCATCAACAGAGGCATTAACTGTATCATCGCCACTGGTGGCCGTGTAGTCATCTCGTGGCATGTCATCGTTTTGTACGGCCATCCATCCATCACGGATTTCACTGCAGCTCTGTCTTCAGCAGCAGCAGTGTGTGCGTGTGTGTGTGTGTGTGTGTGCGCGCGTGCGCGCGCGTGCATGTGCGTGTGTAATGAAGCAACAGTTCCGGCGCATCCTCCGCATCAGTCGGTTCTGGAGAGTGACCTGACGCTGTCCGTGGTGCTGAAATGCGGGGAAGCCGAGCTGCTGGGTAAAAAACATGCTCAGAACATCCTGTACTGTACCATGTAAACGCATTCTTAAGTGCTATGCCCCCCCCCCACACACACACACTTAGCCCCTGAAATAAGGTGTTGACACCTTATAGCTCCAATATTTCTCCATCATCTATTGTAGATGAGGCCCACTGCTGCTGCTGGCCTGCTAAGTGAACTGGCGATACAGACCCACGGCCTGTTATCATCCCTTCTCCGGCCTCATCTGTGTCATTAGTGGCACCGTTTTGCACATTAATCATTCCTCTTGTCTTTGCCTTTAAATTGTCTCTCGCCAATATCACTGTATACCGACGTGAAGCCAAACTGTGGTCTGTCAGCAGCCAGCCGGGGCCTTTCTTTTCTCCCTCCTGGGTTATCTTAATGAGCTCTGTCTAAACAGGAAACAGTTGGAGACCACCTCATGAAACGTTAATGCCTTTCTGAGAATCGCTGCCTATTCATTATTTGGCCTTTGTTGCGTTTGCGAAAGAAATAATATTAGTTTGTACATCACTTGTAGAATGTCACTGCTATGCTGCCCAGCTCTTTTCACTGTGGAACCACAACTGCTGATTATTTTAATCACCAAGTCCTCTTCAATCGCTTGCTTTGCTCCTCAATTAGTAATTAGCCAGTTAAAAAAAAAAAAAAGCACAAATAAAGACCCATCATGCAATGAGTATGACTGACTATGTTAATAGAATATTAAATATAGAACTATTAATTGAGCTAATCAAGCTTCATTCTGGTATTCTTTCAGTTATTTTCTTCTGTAAGTTAAATATCTTTCATCCTCTTATCTGCAAGCCCGCCAATGGTGGATTTCTCTCATATTAGCAGCAATACTGAGACAATTTTCTTTTGCACTTTTACTGGAAAAAACTGAGACTGTAGGTCACTACCTGCCCACACAAGAGAGGGAAATTAATCAGATGGCCTCATCTGTGGCCACATGGACATGGCTCAGACACAAACTACAGTGGCAGCACATAAAATAATCAAGCTGCCTATAGGCCTACATTATCAGAAACACTGAGACCAAATCTGTATGTAGCAGAATGCAGGACTGAGTTAATGTTCCACTGAGATTGGAATTAAAGAGATTAACATTGTTCCGCCTTAATTTTGGGTTTTTTGTTGCTCTGCCTTTTGTGGCCTAATTGACATGCACACCATCACAACAAATATATGTATTATTGTGTGGGGGATTAGTCATGCACGCAGCTATTTGAAAGGGCTTCACGTAGGTTCATCATTTTGCTGCTTTCGCACACTGCTGCAGTGGGCATGCCTAGACTTCTGGGACATGGGTTTGAGATCAGTTATGGTAAAATGCCCCTCTGCATGTGTGGCAAAAATCCCTAGGTTAGCAGGACTCCAGAGCAGTAATGTGTCAGAGTAAGTGAGTCGTGCTGAACATCATGACTCAGTGGGTGAAGCCCAAAGACCGTTGTGTAATTTTTAACTTTACTAGATCTGGGGCAGGACTATTCTAGCCAGGGAAGCAGGACCTTCACGGTCTACATGCTCACATTGAATTACTGGATTGGTTTAAGGATGTATTCACTAAGCAGTTCAGCTTCAGCTGCACCAGTTTTCTTTATAGACACTGGAACTGGATGGACTGGAAGAAAACAAAGAAACAAGTTCAATTTAGTGTTGCAGTTAAGATGAGCACTGTCGTACTTAATAAAATGTTCCAACAACGGAGCAATTACTACTCCGGTGTTTCGAAGGGGGAAAAAGAAAATTTATTAGCCACAAGAGTTTACTGTGGAATAGCAGGTAGGTTTTTGGTGACCTCTCCGTTTTCTTTGCGGAAAACATGTCTCCCTTATGGGTCATAGTACTGTATGTAGGTATGTGTGCCCCACTGATTCGTATCCAAGGTCATTGTTTAATGTATGTGATGCTTTAAGTTTCAGTATATTCCAGTGAACATTTTTCAAGACATGGCAGCATGTAATAGTCCATGCACTGAATGGAGATATTACATTCACTGCGTCTGCTGTATAAAAGAAAACAATTTTCCTTTTATAGATTAGAAAAAAATACACGTCTGTCTAAACATTTTCCAGGAAGCAGAAAAAAGAACAGTAGGCAAGGGAAACAGGTCAAAGGTCAGACTAAAAAAAATTACCTCACAGATCCCGCAGGGTATGAAGTGAAAAAATATTTCTGGCCAGAATATGTTGGAACGAAATTAAATACATACTAAATGTCACTTGAACATATTAAAAACTGTTTAAATGTATTTACTCTCGTTGATTATGTAAGTGAAAAGAAAATGACACGAAAAACCTTCCATCATACACACAGTGTTCGAGGTGAAACTAATTTTTCTCTTGCCAACGTGGAGAACCCTGAATTTGCGCTGCAACTGCAATCAACAAGGGAAGGTTTCCTATTCGAGAAAAAAACAGGAATTGAGGATTGCGATTAAACAAAGCAATGGAACATAAATTCATCTCAGAATCTTCGAGTCTAATATTTGTTATAATCTATGATCCCCAAAGCTCACAAAGTCATACAGATATCTACCACGGTGACCTTCAGTAATAGGCAACCGGTGTGACGACATAGACGAGGTGGATGGATTGACTATTAACTTTACACATAAAACAACCAAAGATTATCACTGCTTTAGTCTGCTGCTGGGATGCTATGGAAATGTAACCTCCAGAAAATTGTAAAACTGTAAAAACATTTGGTAGATATAAGAAGCAAAGTAAAGTGAGTAGAAAATGTTGTTTTGCTTTGAATATATACTGTATATTTTGACATCACAGAGTAAATATCCCATTCCCTCTGTGTTTGTGTTATATCCAAAGCATTTCAAGTCAGTACTAAAGTGTTTCACGTTTCATAGGGATGGACAGGACCAAAAAAAAAAAAGAAAGGAGGAAACACTAGAAGTGCCATCCTTTGCTCAAGCCCCATCATTCCTTCCACAGAGAAACTAGGAAACTATAAAGAATGGTGTTCCTTTTGACTTGAAATTAAATTGAGTGGAGGGACAGTCTGGTCTGATGCACTGTTGCTGAACAGAAATGTTTGCTCTCGCCAGCATTTGATCACCGCGTGTCCCGTCAGTCCTTCCAACATCCTACGTTCAGCATGTCTTAAGTTTAAAGCGGGACTTTGTTGGCTTTGTTTGCGAGGATATGCAAATGCTCCACCGCTCGCAAGCACAATGAAATAGTGTTTACACAGCCTGGAGGTTTTGTGAGGGAGGACTATGAAAATATGAGCCCCCTGTGTGATGAGCCCCGTCTCTCCCCGAACATGACAATCTCATCTTGTTCTGACGTGGACTCCACTGAGGAGTTTTCAACCGGCATGAGTGCAGGTTTTGCAATTCAAATGAAATGGAGGCTATTAAAGAAAAGGACTCTCCAATAGGAAACACTTAGCTCCTGCTGGAAAAAGCCCCCGAGGCAGAGTGGAAAAGGTGACAAGTGAGCTCCTGAAGGCGATCCATCTTTCTCCCTCTAATATGTACCGGAATATGCTAGACTTGAACTCTAGTGCCACGCAGCATCCATAAGCTTGCCATTTAAAACGTCCAGATCCCTGCAGCAATTACAGTGAAGAAAGCCCTCCAGTTTGTGGATGATCTGTTGCCATAGTTACCCCAGCTCCGGCACTGAGCACTCAGGCCCCTCCTTCTCTTCCTCCCCCTCGCTGGGTCCCCTGGCTAGTTCATTAGCATAATGATTCACACCACACTCTCCTTGAAGGGCCACCATTTGTAGGTTTAAAAAAAAAAAAAAAAAAAAGCCTCAGCGGAGCCCTGTCATTGTTAAATAAATGTTACCTTATTGAGGCACTGTATGCTGCATATTAAGCAGCGCAGCACAGTGTTGCATGGGTTAAAGAAAGAGACTCTGTTGCCGAGACCTTAGTGTGGCATCAGTCCCCTATCATGTTCCTAATCGGGGTGAGAGTCGCCACATGTTTATACGGTCAAATACTGCACGATGCTTCAAAAGCAGGTGGCAAGGAAAGCCTATGCCAACGCTGACTTTATAACGATAAGGCGGCGTTAAGCCACGCTACTTAGCAGCCCGCGTGGGCTCTATTTTGGGAGACAGTTCAATTAACTTAACATTGTACAAAAATCAGGCCGCTTAAGAATTAATTGCCTATTAAAATGACTACCCACTTCAGGGTGGGAGCTTGTTTACAGTTCACTAAGCAGTAGTTCCTGTGCGATACTGTGTTCAGATGTTTGCCGTAAACAGCTGACTAAAAGTCTGCAGTAGCTGCCCTGCTATAGTCCCAAAACACATGCTGTGCGGAGGCCCAACAGTGTCGGAGATGCTCCTGGCTTAATCGGAGGTCACACGGAGGAAACATAGATCTTTATCTGTGACGGGGTTTCTGTAATCAACCCTGCTGTCTCTTGATTGTTGTGTTCTCTGCCCTCTTTCACTGCACAGTGATCTGCAACTTCCGCTCATCAATATGTCAGGCCCTGGTCCTGGAGATTGGGGAAACTGTACAGATTCTGGAGAAGAGTGAAGGTAACCACTGTCAGATTCCTTATGATAATGCATTCTTGGCGCAAACATAGGCACAGTCTGTTGTGGTTGGTCGGTATTAATAGAATGTCAGTCCTGCAGCCTCTCAGAATTTTTTTTTTTAATTTTTCCCTGGCAATATAAAGCCATTTGAAAACATAAGATTTTTTTTAAGTATTTAAATATTGCAATTTAAATTTGACAACTTTTAAGCCAAATAGACAATTAAGGATAAGGATACATTTTTTAATTGATATGCAGGTTTTCACACCTCCATTTTATTCCTACATGGAGTGGGCATTGAAATAGCATTTTTAGATGAATAAATTAAACATTTAACACTATAATTTATTTATTGTTTAGATCTGTACACATTTGAAATTGCAGTTTGAACTGTTCAGAAATCCATAGACTACACTGTTACAGTACATAGCTATGTTTGGTTAAGTTAGTCAAGGCTAATGCAAACGTGATGAGTAATTAGCTATATGATATGTGAAAATTAGATTATAATATGAAATAGTGAATTAAGAATTGCGAATATATATATATATATTAATAGTAATAATAAGAAAATGGCCTAAAAATAATACATTCTGAAACAAAATATAAAGTTGTGAGAGGATAACATTCACACTGACATTTAAAATGAATTTCATGTCTGGTTTTCAATTTAACCTTCTCTTTGTACCATTTTACCGAATAACACAGCAACGTGGTGTTGTGGCACATAATGTATGCAATAATGTGTTTCATTGTGATGTATCAAGATTTTTTATTTAAACTCTGATCTTTCTTCAGGTTGGTACAGAGGCTTTTCCACCAAGAAGCCTTCCATCAAGGTAATAATAACAGCACACAATAATCTCCGTTTGTGTTGATGGTTGGAGATTACGTGCAATATTCTATATTGTAAAGCAAAAAGACAAATATGTGGTTGCCCTGCAATAATGATCTCCACATCGAGGATTTATCGGAGGCAGTTACATTTTTGTGAATGATAAAATGATATGAGAGATGCGCAGCCCAGAAATAACTTTGACTTGACAACAAAGAGCAGTGAAATGACCTGTATTTTCAGAAATGCTTACATAAAAGCACGATTCTAACCAAAATATTCCCACATCCTCACACAGAAGCACTAAATGTAAAAAAAAGATAGAGATAGACACAACTTGGCATGGGGCTGCAGCTTTGTCTTTTAAATTGTTACATGGAACAGGTCATCATAGTGTTATGGACTCACCACTCTGAATATTCAGCATTTATACATACATATATATATATATATATATATATATTGATATATCGCCGTATCAGTACTGTGCTGAATTTATAAAAAAAAAAAGTTTCCTTCTGCCAGCAGATGGTGCAGTTAGTAACCTGATAACCGGTCATTATACCAAGAACAAATAAAATAAAACATCAGCACAGATGCAGGAACATTTCTTATACGAAAGCATAGTTCGGGGTCATAAAGAAGGAAGGTCGGCGGGATAAAATCCATACCCCATTGTTTATCTTGTGTCATGCCGATAGAGCAGTCCTGGAAGTCTTTGTACAAAGATGTAAAGTCTGAATAGGCACAAAACAAACTGTAGTCTAACCCGGACCCAAAACCCCAGCTATATCACGAGAAACGCAAAGGCAGCAGGCAATCTTTGCTGTTTTGTGCGTCTTCTCTGCTCTACCCCGAGATGACAGCAGCTGAAGTGTTATGTGAGGCCGCCGAAACGTTTTAAAGAAAGCACAAAAGCTGTCCGGCTCTGGCGAACGTAGGTGTTGGCGGCAACACGCTGTCCTTTTTCTACTCTCGTCAGCTATTTACGGTTCTTACCCACACCCCTCCATTTTGTTACGTACTCTGCCGCCCACCTTCGCTCGCCCCCATACTCTTCCTGGGTGCGGAGAGAATCAGTTGTGTTCACTGTGGCCAATCCTTCACCTCTGGAAGATTAGAATGAGGAAGATGAAGTGCACGGGTGGCACTTGGTCCCTGCAATCTGTGTTCTCGCACTTCCTTCATCATAACGTGGCACTCAACACCCAATTTCACAAGTACAACACGAAACCATACATTTTATTTCAGTGCCACATGAGAATTAAAAAACGTTATCCTGTCACACATCCGGTAACATCTCGGCTCCTTCCCGTGTCCACAGGGTATTTTCCCAGTCAGCTATGTCCACTTGAAGAAATCCACAGTGACCAACAGAGGGTGAGTTGTATGACCAAGTCTTTCGTTTTATGTGAGCTCGTGCAGCCACGCGGTCCAATAAAATAAACTTTGAACCGTATTGCTCACAAGCGTCTGAAGCGTGTCATTATGCTTGTCCATGTCTTTAAAGGTGTTTGTTAGTCGGTAGGCACGTGTCGTAAAAAATAACAGCCAGTTCCATTTATTGGACAAATGTATTTTTACCTGCTATATAAAATGTCGGTGTGAGAGAGAGAGAGAGAGAGAGATTCATCAACTGACCAATGACAGGGCATGTGCATCCCTCCCTCCTCTGCCATCCATTTCCACCTCACCACTGATTTGTGACAAGGTAATCTGCCGGAGAATGACCACAAACACGCACGCACGCACGCATGCATGTGCACACATTCACACACACACTCACAAAAACACACACACCAAGCTACACGCCACGGTCATCTACAGTTCCTGTCACAGCATGTGTCCGTGGCCGGAGAGGCCGGAATTAAGAGGAAGTCAAAGGCTCTTTATGGGCCTGAACTCATGGATGTTAGGTCTGCGTGGCTCGGTGTGGACTGGGACTGTTTGGCTTACGTCACCACCACCACCACCGACCTGCAGTCGATCCAACACAACGCGGGAGAACGCCGCTTTGCTCTCAAACCGTTAAAAGTGCGGACTGGGAAATTGACATTGTTACACTCCCTCGCCCCGGGAGTTGCACTTTGCTGAAATCTGCCTTGCTGTCTCGCGGAGTTAATGAGGTGACACACCTACTGCATCTCTCCAGTTCTCCCAAAGCATCCCCGCCACAGACAATCCCAGTGCAAAAGAGATGTTGTTGCTAAGGCCTTGGTACTGTTCCAAAGTTCGCTCTGTGCAACGCGCAGGCCAGAGGAGCAAAAGTATCAAGTGTCACCAGAGAGCTAACCTTTGGTTTAATGTTTCCCTAAGACTGCGGTCACACAGGAAGGATGTGCCCTGTGGATTTTACTCGATACCATTACTCTTCCTCTTTGTCATTCCATAGCTGTCCTGAAGTGACCTGCATGCCTGTTGTTTTCTACGTTTGTGTTGGGCAAGTTGCTCACAAAAAAATCCACACATCACTATCCACTCATTGAGTAGTCCTTACTTTGCTTTATTTGTTACTCGGTGGTGACATTCATTTGTTTATTCATTACTCACCGTGTTCTTCGGCTCTCAAAGATGCTTATTTTTTTAAACTTGCCAACAAAAATCCATCCCCATTGCCCCACGTGTTGACCCAGTGCCAAGATGCCATGTTCTCAACAACTGGTATTACATCACATCCTGCGGCAGCATGAGCTGGTGTTTACTGTGGTAGTTGCCATTATTGCTGTTGAGTTCAGTTTATAATGGGTGAGGGAAAGGCCAGTACCTGGTAATATTTACAGGCCCATTTTTAAGTTTTCCAGGCACAATAGATTTGTAGGTGGTCAAAGGAATAAAGATCATTTTTCTCACTTTCACTTTCTGCACGAATCCGGTCATTCGTTCAGAATAAATGCATTCTCAATACAAATGGATCACGTATATGCATCTTCTCCATAGAAGTGTATTGAAATTGCAATTTAGAATCACATATAGCAGGAAACCGTGTTGCACGCCCCCCAGGACCAGGCAGAGTCAAGTCACGACGACAGTGGCACGTGTGCACTCACATTCTTTTCCTTTTTGCCGCAGGTTGTGTGAGACCGTGGTGCCCCTGGAGGACCCCATTATCACAGAGACCACCGCCACACTGCAGGAATGGGGTGTCTTGTGGAAGCAGCTCTATGTGGTCAGTGACAACTCAATCCAAATCGCTAAACACGAGGACCGGATTTCACAGCGGCATTCTTCGTCGTGTCCTTTGGTCCTCAGGGGGAGGGATATGCTATGCTCTCGTTTGTTTTTTCTTCCCTGCGCCTAATCCAACAAGCAAGTGGGGTGGATTTTCCTGAGATTCAGGCCAAGCGTAGAGATTTCTCTGTGACGTGTAATTGACTCAATCCGCCTACTGTATTCCATGTGCTCTCTACGTAGGGGCAGAAATGGTGGTTGGGCGCAAAGAATAGCCTGCGGACCTGTCACATGCGATTTCATGCCGTGTCATTCAGCCGTGGATTGATCTGGGCCGGCCTCTCGCAGTTTCTGCGTCTTCTAAAGATCCACCACCTTCATTCCGCCTTTTACTTGCCGGGGCAAAAGTGATTACTGGAAACCCAAAGCGTCCTTAATCCTGCTAAGTGTCGAGGGGGCAGGCAGAAGTGGCTGGCGGGCCTTTACGGTTTGGAGCTGAGTGGATACATTGCAGAGCTGGCAGTTATTGCATAACCTCTCACTGAGGGCCGCTCATGCTCCGAGCGACCGAGGAGCCCGAGGCATCGGCGCATTGATGTAACTTCTTGTGAAGCCTGACGAACGCGATGCGCCGATTTAGGCGCTCACCCCCTGTGTCATATGGGCTACATGGCTAGATGCTGATACATTTCACCTTATCTTTGCCAATTAGAATTTGCGCAACTTCTTCGGGGAGTGTGGATCCGTTGTGCTGTACGCAATTAGCCCCGGCAGAAGAGGCGCCCGTAAAGGGCTCATCAAGCCTGTCCGAAGTCTTTGTTTTGTTTGCAGCAGCCTTTGGGAAGATGAAGTGTATTAGCGCGCTCAAGTCACATGGGCAGTGTGGCGGCGCTTAATCTTTTCATTTATGCAAACAAACCCGGGTGGCAATGTGGGCTTGTCCTAGCAGGAGGGACATGGCCCGATTTGAAAAGCCTTGTCCTTGGACCTTGAGAAAGGAAATCCATTGTTCAAAACAGTGGCCACAACAACAATGTTATTAGGTGCATTGGTTAACTTGAGGTTAATGCATGATGAATCATCGGATTATGATGTCATTGTATGACTCTTGGCTTTTCATATGTGTATATGGACAATTAACATCGAGATCAATTCAGCTAGTCTTTACAAGAGTGTTGCAGTAGAAGGAAATGACTTCTCCTTGCTAAGCCTTTTTTTTTTTTTTTGGCTGCATCAACAGAAACACAAGGTGGATCTGTTCCATAAGCTCCGTCACGTGATGAACGAGCTCATCGACCTGCGTCGGCAGCTGATCCAGGGTCATCTCGCCCAGGACCAGACCCGCGAGATCAAGCGGCACATCACCGTGCGACTTGACTGGGGCAACGAGTGAGTACCTCCGACACCGAGGAGCGCACCGCGTCAGGAGCGCGGCGCACTGGGAGGCGAGGCCCCGCACGACACACACGTGCACTTGAGTCTTGGCCCCCGTAGAATCGGACATTTCCCTGCCACCGGAGAGATCTACAACACTGGGCGAGTGGGTGCACAATAGCATCCTCTCTGTGATGTAATTTTACGGTCATTTAGCAGATGAGTGAATTTCAAGCAGCTTAAAGTCAATGCGCATCCCCCTGGAGGAGCTGTAAGGCTATATTCTAACCGATGCCAGCTTCAGACTCCATCCATCTGAGCACTGACAGACCTCCATAACGGAGATAAAGATGTGAGGGCTCCGGCTCGGCTGAGGACGGGCTTTATGTGGAGGGGCCATCTGTCAGTTTAATACAGGAGTCCGCCTACAATTGCACATCAAAAAAAAACCACACACACACACACAGGCGTGCGTTAACCTAACGAAACACGTTAACTTTGTACTATGTCAGAGGATTGGTCCATTTCATGGTCACAGTGCTCTGCCACCCGAGGCTGCACAAAGTTGTTTGTGTGAATGGTTACAGTATGGTATACCATAGCATGTCCTGAAGTACTCTTACTCAGGTACTCAACTTGACCTCTGCAAATTTCCCCACTGTGGGCCAATAAAAGATGATCTTATCTTAACATGAGCATAGAGGTTAAGTGCCGCTCAAACCCATACAGCCCCATCGCCCACTGTGCCATCACAGTGTCTCGTAGAAACCAACGGAGTTAGAATGAAATGACGCAGACGACAAATCTTCATTGGTCCGGTGGATGTGATGATGTAGCCGTCTGTCTGCCCGCCTGTTCGTGGATTCACTTTATGGATTTTGGTCATTTGGACAGAGGCACGTTAGTTCTTTCCCTCCCGTTTCAAGTCGTTCGGATAAGCTCAGCTGACTGGTGTTTGCTTTTCATAACCATATAGACATGAGAGCTGGGTCAATCTGCTCATCTATTTCTCTGCCAGAAGGAAAATCCTATTTCAAAAAATGATTGAACTCTTCTGGTCAAATGCAAGATAGTAACTGCTGACGACAGATTATGAAGTGGGTTAAACGGTGCAATATTATCCCTTTATAGGGAAAATGTACTGGCATAAAGTAGCATGTAACAGAAATACTCCGATGAAATACTAGTACTATAGGTATTCTGCCAAAGATGTGTTTATACAAAAAAAAAGGTTCCATAGATGAATAGACTATAATATACTATATGTGTGTGTCGACGTTTGATTAACTTTGACTAAAGTAGAAGTAGTTGAAGAATGTCGTCACTTTTGATTTAGGAACCTATTATTTTGAAATCTGTGATGTATTTCCTTCTCCTCTCCTGGACCTTCTCTCGCCAGGCACCTTGGTTTGGACCTCGTTCCGAGAAAGGAGTTTGAAATGGTGGACCCAGATCAGATCAGCATCTCTGAGCTCTACAAACTGGTAATGTTGGATGCTGTTATTTTATTTATGAACCCGCGTGTTCTGTACAAATTCATGCCCCGCAGAATAGAATAAATGAATAAAATGAACGTGTAGGATTTAGATGATGAAAAAGGCCATATGTGGATCCCATGCTGCGTACATTATACCTACATCTGTAGCCGTGACTCAAATGAAGCTCTCTCGACATAGTATGAGCTTTTTTTTTTTTTTCTACCCACTGTATACTTCTGCTTTCAATGCACAGCTCGGATTTGCCTATAGGATTGTGTTGGTCGGTTGTGTAGGGATGTGTGAATGTACCGATTATCAAATCATCCATGAGATGGTGACTCACAAGAGAGCGCGGCGACTCAGCGGAACCGCCTCATGTGACCTGTTCTTTATGCTTATCTCACCGCCATATTGTGTGTGTGTGTATGTGTGTGTGTGTGGCTTTTCTTGCATCCACGTGACTCTGGCATGCGGGCTTGCTAGCTAGCAATGCAGACATAACGCAAAGTGACAGGGCCAGGTGAGGCAACGGGTAAACACGTACGGATGCATTTTTTATTTTTTTAATTGTTGTGATGATTATTTTTGTTTAAAATAAATGACATATTTTAGTCGTGGCTGCTCCAACCCCCTCAGCCAGACTAGAGTTACGTTTCCATGAATAAATAATGCCTCAAAATGTTGGACCTCCAAGCCTGCGCAGAGAGACGGAGGAGACGTTCCGAGGCAGATGTAATTTTAGAGCTAAGCGATAACCAACGCAGATGTTATGAAATGTAATGTAACACCACTGTAGACTGGTTTTTTCGAGCAGGGGGATCCTCTCCTGTTCCTCGTCGAAGCTCCATATGCCGCACTACACTTTCCAACCGCCCTGCAGCCTCCGATTATCCCATTTCCATGTTTCTGAGATGCGTGCACACTCACGCACACACAGACACACACACAGACACACACAGACACACACACACACACACACACATACACACACACAGTGTTCGTGCACTAAATGCTCCATCCAGAAACAACAGCGTAGCCCTTCCTTGCCAAACAGCTTTCTGACACTGTCGATGAAAGTGAGCTGGTTCTTTGGCAGGGCACGAGGCCTTGGCACCTCGTCGGGTTTGGGAGTTTTTTAGGCTCCTGAGCAGTGAGGTACGTGTGGGCGATACAGCGGCTTTGTCCTCTCCTCTCCCACATGCTCCCATTTTGCCTGCTGGGCTTCTTTCTGTGCTGTGGGAACAGCAATGTAGCCACTCCGCAGTGTACGTAGGTGAAATGTTGTCAGATCGGAGGCTTCGAGCGAGGCCTTACTCGGGTATGTCGCGTATCGGAAGCTGCTGTAAAGCAAATAGGTTCACTGCTGTGTGGGAAGAGAAAAGGACGGCCCTAATGATCTGACATCTTTACTTTGAACTTCACTCCTTTTTTTTTTTTTTTTTTAGCACGTATCCAGCAGACACTGTGGTCAGCAAAGCACAAATCAGGTAAATTTTTTGTTTACCAAATCCTCAGAACCATGTCATACTGTGTTTCATCTCATCTTAGATTCCGGTGCCAAATATGGTCGCCTTACCTTTAGTTGCCTGTAATCCTGGTTATTTGGGGGATTCCTTTTGTCACGCTTAAGATGGTCTAAGATTACAGGAGCATGTGGGGCGAAAAAAAACCTGAATATTATATTATATTATATTTACTGTTTTTCATAAGAAGCTCACGGGAATGCTGCCAGGGTGTGACAGCAGCTGCGCCCTGGGACCACATATGTCCCAATGTATGCACGAATCATACAGTGGATCATAGAAGCGATAGATGCTAAACTGTGCTCATATATTAAATGCAGACTCAATGTGGCCTTGATTTGCCGGAGCTTGGATGGAAATGGAGACAGGAATTGAAGATAAATTGCAATTCCTCTGCGTCCCCAGGGCGACAGCACGAAGAAGGGCCACGGTGACGGTTGCCGTGCCCCGGTGTCGCACCACCTCTTCATTAACCTGAAGAGCTTCACTTACAACAGCATCAGTGAGGATGCAGATGTCTTCTTCTCTCTCTACGACACTCGCGAGGCCAAACAGATCAGGTACGTGGAGGAGCGTCTGTGATGGGGGCGGGGGGGGGGGGGGGGGGGGGGGGAGTAGGGAGTGGGGGGCGTGGGGGGGGGGGGGGGGGGGGGGGGGGGGGGGGGAGGAGAAGCTGTGAGTGGCCCAGTTATGATGCAGTACATGCAGACGCGCACACACACACACAGATGTCGGTTCACTCCCACCTTCTGTGGCTGACAGACACTCTCACTTCCTTTGCAGTGAGAAGTTCATGGTGAAACTCAACAAAAATGGAGGACCAAAGAATCCGGAGAAGGTGGATCGCCTGTGTGCTCTCTTCACGGTAACATCTTTTCCCATTCTGCCCGTACGGTGTGCCAATATTGCGTATTTCAACTCTGGCGCTGATTTCCATTTTTTTGCATCTCACTTCTCTTCAGGACCTGAGCAGCAAAGACTTGAAGAGAGACCTGTACATTGTTGCACATGTCATAAGAACCGGTGAATAATAATGAGCATGGTGTCCAAAAAAAACAAAAAACCTTCTTCATGTTTGATGACAGATTTTTTTCATTTTTTTTTTAAATAATCTGCAATTCTACTTTGCATCTCTGTCTCCTTGTTGCGCGCAGGTCGCATGCTGCTGAATGACTCGAAGAAAGGGCCCCCTCATGTGCAGTACAGACGACCATATGGCTGCGCCGTTCTTGCCATGAGTGATGTTTTCCACACCATCACGGATCTCAAAGAGGAGAAGGACTTTGTGCTGAAGGTTTATACGTGAGTATACGCCTGATGCTTTTGATCCACACAGGCGGCCGACCCAGAGAAGCAGAGAGTGGTCACATGGAGGAAAAATTCCAATAATAGCAAGCTCAGCATTTCTTTGGCATCAGTCAACAGCGAGCGCGCCCCCTCGGTGTCACCGCGGCGTCCTTCTCAGTGTCGGCCCTGGGTCAGAGGTCATTCGTAGACTTTTGCCATCCTGTCGTACCACATTGTTCCCTCGCGTGTCGTGTTTGCAGGATGACTGCACAGCTGCGTGTGAAATAGAGATTTCGAAAATAGAAAGTTGTCATTTTTACTGGATTCCTCTGCTGAGGTGCTGTGGAGCTCCTTTCTCCAAGCAAGCCGTGATTCCGTGGTGAGCTGCTTCCAAACTGTCGGCTCCTATATCGCTCCAGCCTGTGCATTTCCCCTGTGCCTTTCCCAGGGGCCTAGGGGCCCACAGTAATGAAGAAGACCGGTAGAGAGCTGGCTGTCAGGTCCGCTTAGTGTGCTGTGCGTTTGGGCTAATGTGTTGCTTGATAGCACCTCCCCCTGCTGCCACTTTTTCTCCAGGAGGGGAATCGGCTCTGGGACGCATGCTGTTCATCGTGTCCCCACGCGCGCAAACCTGAGCTCTCCATCTGGACCCACTAATGGGTGCGTTGTTAACTGCCCTGCCTGCTTTTCTCGTTCCAGGTGTAACAATGAGAACGAGTGGCACCAGATACACGAGAACATCATCCGCAAGTCCAACACCAAGTACTCTGCTCCCAGCACCAACTACGGTAGATATGTCGACACTGTTTATGCCGTATTGCTGTAATGACGCGAAAGGCCCTTCGTGGATTGTCTAGCTTGGACCCCAGACTCTTTTTCAAAAACGCGTGTATTTCAAGGAATAGTTGAACATTTGGAGAATTATGCTTGTGGAATATAGAGAGGTTTGTGTGTCGCTTTTCGCTTGAGTCTCGCATTAACCTCTGAACGGTTGCGTGTCGTTCCCCCGCCAGATAAAACGACACAATTGTCACAAAATTAGCGCTGCAGGCTGCCTTGAGCCGAAGCCTTTTCGTTTTATATTTGTTTTTTTAATATCATTTTTCCTTTTTTATGGATTTAATTAAAAGCACTACCAACAAAGTATGCATTTTATATTGTAAAAATCAAAGATTGGAGAGGATTCAAATACTTCAAACAAAACTAACTGTGAAGTCAAATTTGTGGGACTTCCCCAAATCGCAGCGGTGAGTCCCACCAAAGTCGGCTGCAGGAATCTATGCACATGCCGAGAGGTGCAGATTCGCCACAGATTCTGGGACACGAGTGCGTCTGCCCTGAAGCTCCCGAGCGGTCTCCGTAATATTCTGCACAAATGCTCAAATCCCTAGAATCAGTTCCTGGTACAGATTCATTCTCTGAGGGGTTGAGTGCTTGACCAGGGCCTTTAGTTAATATATCAAAAATCCCGCCTTCTTACCTATACAAGTATCTTTCAGATTTACTAACTGGATTGTCTGTGTGGCCGAACTCTTTCCAATTCACTACGACTTTGCTTCTAACGAGCCAGTCGCAGTTAAAACGATGAGTCATGCCCCGCCTGACTTCTGAGTTACTAATGTTTTTCTCCGCTTGTTTGCGCGGTGTTCTCCCCCCCCCCCCCCCCCCCCCGCCTCTGATCACGTCTCTCCGTCCACTCTTTTCTCCTCCACCACATGCTATCTTTTCCATCTTTAAATACCCCTCTGCGTCTCCCTTCTCCTATCACCCCTTCATTTTGGTCCCTTCGCTTTCCTTCCTTCAATTCCACATCCCGCTCCTCTTCATCGCCACCGCCTGCCCCCCCCCAGGACTCATCATTTCCCTGCAGCTGCTGCGGGGTGAGCTGGAGCAGATCAGACGGGAGAACCAGGCCGTGTTCAACCGGGCCCTGGCACTCACCCGCAAGCTGGGTTTCCCAGATGTCATCCTGCCAGGTACGGAGGCAAAGAGCGGCCGGCGGTAATGCGGGGGGGGGGCAGAGAGGTTCGGGCAGGAGGAGGCGGAGAGCAGAGGCCAGTTGCCTCGGATGAATGAAGAGTGAGCGCACGTACCGGCGTATAGAGGACGAGGAAGAGAAAGCGATGTTGGGCTTGAGGGGCTGAAACGGAAGAAAAGTGCCGCTGGGAATGGCATTGAGGAGAGCAGAGAGCGTGCACCGTCATATTCGCATGACTTAAATGCACTGCACATCTCGGACAAAGGGATGCACTTTTTCGGACCTGCCTGGCAACCAGGTATATTTACGTGTTACTCTGCAGATTATGGTTTGACTTTTTTAGGGCAAAAAAGGCAATTCCATGACGGATAGCTCCTGTGCATTTATTTAGCTATATTTGAGCGGTTTACCCTCAACTGATACACTCCCCTCTCCTCTCCTCTCGAGCTCTTTGCCTGAAATACCTCCCGATATCACTCCTTGTGACTCATCTGTCCCCAAGGAAATGACTGGGCTATAAATAACTGTAATCTCATTTTATAAATAACCGCAATATCTTCTTTCTCTGTTGCCGCTGATATTTATTCCCATTAAACGCCGACCTGGCAACAAGGCGCCGAGGCAGTCACGAGCTCCGCTCTTTTCCAACTCGCCGGGGTCATTTCTCTTGGACAGCAACGGCGATGCGTGGGGCACGCCTTTGTCTGTTCCGCGGCATGATTTGTGTTGACCACCAAGAGCAGGGGCCCGACGTGTTCTTATTGACATGGCCATGGAGGAGGCATGTTTGTAATCGGTGTCTGGGATTTTTTTTTTCTCTTCAATGTCTGGTTGCTGCTATAAATGAACCTCCACCTGGGGGATCTGGTGCGGAGCTGTGGGGCCCCGTATCGTGTAACGACAAGGTGTATCAAACTTAAAGGAGTGTTCTGCCAATTTCGCGATACAGAATCCGAATGGACAGATGGGGGGGAAAAAGAAAAAAAATAAAAAATAAGTGCTGCAGCGTCAAGGAGTTTTCTCTTCTCTCGTTCAATTGCCCTCTAGGTGACACACGCAATGACCTCTATCTGACCCTGGAGCGAGGGGAGTTTGAAAGAGGCGGTAAAAGCGTCCAGAAGAACATCGAAGTCACGCTCTACGTGCTCTACGCCGACGGGGACACACTCAAAGTATGTACTCAACATATGTGCCCATTGTGCGCCATATCATCAAGGCGTGAGTCACGCTGGGTGTAATGTTCGCTCCCATCCACCCACGCCTTCATTTGATGAACTGCTTATTGGAGGCTAAAAATGAATCCCCTGCGCCCCCCCCCCCTTCTCAGGACTGCATCAGCTTGGGCTGCGGGGAGACCAGCACCAGCGAATATCGCTCGTTTGTGCTCTACCACAACAACAGCCCTCGCTGGAGCGAGATGGTCAAGCTGCCCATTCCCATAGATCGTTTCAGAGGCTCCCACCTACGCTTCGAGTTCAGACACTGCTCCAGTGAGTAGGCCGCGCAGCGCCCAGTGGCACTACCCCCCCCCCCCCCCCCCCCCCCCCCCCAGTGGCAGTACCCCCCCCCCTCTCCCCCCCGGTGCATGCGTTTATTAGGACGGATTGCCTGGCGCCGGTCCGCTCTGTGCGGTGCCGCCGCCTGACCTTGTGTTGTGTGCTTCTTTTTTTCTCAGCCAAAGACAAAGGGGAGAAGAAACTCTTTGGGTTTGCCTTCACGCCGCTGATGAGAGAAGATGGGAACGCTTCGAGTTCAGACACTGCTCCAGTGAGTCGGCCGCGCAGCGCCCAGTGGCAGTACCCCCCCCCCCCCCCCCCCCCCCCCCCCGTTTATTAGGACGGATTGCCTGGCGCCGGTCCGCTCTGTGCGGTGCCGCCGCCTGACCTTGTGTTGTGTGCTTCTTTTTTTCTCAGCCAAAGACAAAGGGGAGAAGAAACTCTTTGGGTTTGCCTTCACGCCGCTGATGAGAGAAGATGGGACCACACTGTCAGATGAGAGCCACGAGCTGTATGTGTACAAGGTAGGAGGTCTAGCACGGACACCTTTGCAGTATAAATGTGTACATTTACACCAAAAATGCTGTTTTAATACCGCGGTATTACAGCATTTTTTTTTGCATACACTATACTATTTGCCAGGTACCGAGGATACATATGTAGTTTAAATATGGCGTATTTGGTTAAAAGTGTATGTTAGGAATAAGAAATCCAACAATAGGCAATTATACCATAATATTTATTTGATAAATCGATATTATGGGCCTAGTGCCTACGCTTAATTACTGCGCCATAGGAGAGCCAATGAAAGGATTCTGTTGCAGTTAGAATCAAGGGCAACATTCCAGGTCTGCCCTGACTGAGTCCTGATGCCCCCGCGCCTGTGTCCGCCCTCTGTAGTGTGACGAAAACGCCACCTTCAGTAACCAGGGTCTCTACCTGAGCCTGCCTTGTTGTAAAGAGGACTTCAACAGTTGTCCCAACGTGCCGGCCAACCTGCCCTTCCAGAGGAGCCCGAAAGAGGCCTTCTGGGTCTCCACAATACTCTGCTCCACGAAACTCACACAAAACGGTAATCTCGTCCAATCTCGCCCCTTTTAATTTGCTTTGCACTTTCTCTTCAATGTAGATTTTGGCTCATTTGGATGGGATTTCTCTTTTTTCAGTGGACCTTTTGGCACTTCTGAACTGGAAGGCCCATCCAGACAGGGTGCTGGACATCCTCGGGCGACTGCGCCAGATCAGTGGAGAGGAGATCGTCAAGGTGACTGTCAGATTCAGATTATCGATCCGATGATGTGACGGAAAGGGGGGCAAGAATATTTCATTTTCCTGCCGCCGTACGATGATAATGTTGGCTTCCTTGACCACGCCCTATATCCTTCATTTCGAGTCCTTCTCTTTCGTAGAGAGGGAAATAGACATTTCAATTTCCAACAAGAAACTTGACTTCAATTTCAAACTAAAACTTCGAGGGTGACTTTGTTACATTCTTACAGCTTTAGATCTTTCACACACATTTTCTGATTCACTTTGCGGGTTGACTTTTTAAAATGTTCTTAAATGTATCTTAAACCTCAGTAATTCACTGGTTGCTTGTCGAGTATTTAGTACTTCCGGAAGCCCCAATTTTTATTTCCGCTAGTGCCGCCTTTAATTGGATGGCTTTTCTGCCTGTTTTTCCTCCCAGTTCCTGCGAGATGTCCTGGATACACTCTTCTGTCTTTTAGATGAAAACACCGATAAATACGGACCGCTGGTTTTCCAGTCACTGGTAGGAAATTTCCAACACGCACAACGGCACTGGATTTAGACTTTGCAACAGGGGAAAAAGGTGTAACTATCTTTTCTCATGCATGTGCGCTCAGGTCTTCATCATCAACCTACTCAGGGACAGCCGCTTCTATCACTTCAGACCTGTCATGGACGCCTACATCCAAAACCACTTTGCAGGAGCTTTGGCATACAAGTACGGCAACTTTTCCCCCGTTTTTTATTTCCAGTGAACATAAAAATGAAAATGTATAAACAGCACTCACCAAGTTACACATATGAATACTGACTCTCATCCCTTGTGCAGAGAGCTGATTCGATGTCTAAAGTGGTACATGGACCGCTCGGCCGAGGTCGTCCGACAGGACCACATCCAGGAAGCCATGAGGGTAAAGTGTCACACACTTAGTGGCCCTCTGGTGCAGTTGCGTATTGGCAGAGTGAAACCTGCCCCGAGTCTGCGCTGGCTCCTTCTTGTGGGAGTAATTACTAAGAGGAGGCCGAGAATGGTCAAAGAGAAGGGCTGATAAGGAGTAATGTGATGCCGTAGGAGGCCTCAGGAAGTGAATTCCCCGTGGAGAAAAAAGCTAATGCGAGGAAGTTATAAGAAACCTCAGCACTCAGTATTGACAAGTGCAGACTGCAGCTTTTTTTTTTTTTTTGGAATTCCTTTGTCGTGAATTGATCTCATGCCTATTTTGAGTTACCTGAACTTTTTGATTTTTTTTTGTTGTTGTTGTGTGTGTGCATTGATTTCCAACCACAAAAGCATTCAGTGCTCTGCTATTGTTCCATGTAAGGGGGCGGGTGGCGCGGCGTGGCGTGTACCTTTCCGCTCACTGCGTGTCTCCGTCAGGCCCTGGAGTACCTGTTCAAGTTCATCGTGCAGTCCCGTATCCTCTACTCGAGAGCCACCTGCGGGATGGAGGAGGAGCAGTTCAGGGCGAGCATCCAAGAGCTCTTCCAGTCCATTCGCTTCGTGCTGAGCCTGGACGGCCGCAGCTCCGAGAACCTGGTGTTCACGCAGGTCAGCCAGTTCACACCGTCGCCCTGTACTCTACACCTGCTTGGCCGCCTTACTTTTGTCTGTGCTTTTATTTATTTATTTGTCTTCTTCATTTGAATTCAGTGTGCATCCATTAATTGCATTTTGACCTCTCTTTTTCATTCTTGTGACTTCTCGCACTTTTCGTTCTGTGATCGATGTTTTAACCCCGCCCCCTGCTGCCCCATCCTGGGCTTGCTCTTGGACAGTTTAGGGGTGTGACCAGCCGCATGCCTCTCTGCGGTCACGCTCTGGGGCTCTCATCCATCTCAGTAAGTCACAGCTCCCCCCTGTGTCGGTTGGACAGCGCCACAAGGGGCCGCGTGAACCCCAGCCTGCTCAAACACAAGATAAATGGACATAAGCCACCGCTCGAATAATCCCCGCATGCGCGTGCACAGTGAAACGCACACCAAAACTGAAATTGTGGCCGTTCAAAAAATGTAAACAAATGTCCAACAATGAGAATTTGGTCATGCAACTTTAGGAATATTAATAACCAGCTTGACTTGGGCTCATTCTGTGCCATTCAGAAAACGTCGCAATGCTCCCAATTTTATCAGCTGTTTTCTGCGTTTTTTTTTTTAATGTAGGGGGTATAGTTGCTCATGAAATTGGTTGTACATATTTCAAATAGACACTCCTCCGCTATTCCTCTTTCCGCTCTCTGTCCTCCACCTCAGGCCGCGCTGTTGAACAGTTTCCCCGATATCTTTGATGAGCTGCTGCAGATGTTCACCGTGCAGGAGGTAGCCGAGTACGTCCGGGGCACTCTGGGCAGCATGCCCAGCACAGTGGACATCGGCCAGTCCATGGACGTCGTCAAGCTGCAGTCCATCGCTCGCACGGTTGAGAGCCGCCTCTTCTTCTTCCCCGGTGAGAAAAAAACGCCAAGCATCCATGGCCTTTTTTTTTTTCTTCCTTCGGCTCGCTTCTAGTTTTGTTTCATCCTGTCTCCTTTTCTTCCTTCACCTTCTACCTCAGAGTCTCGTAGTATCTTGCTGCCCGTGGTCCTGCATCACATCCATCTGCATCTGCGTCAGCAGAGGGAGCTGCTCATCTGCTCGGGGATCCTGACCAGCATCTTTTCGATTATCAAGACCAGCTCTATGGTACAGTGAAATGTGCTAAATGAACCCTTCCACACCCATGGGTGAAAATGACCAGTTAAGTTAACCGACTCCCATCTCTCTAGCAGGTCCCCGGCACCCAAAACCCTAACCCTAATGTCACTCTCGGATTGACCTTTTTTGAGGGTTTACACAAGTGAAATGAGGGCTAGGGTTTTGGTGAAGGGTCGCTGCTTGAGAGATGGCAGTTGGCCCCCAAAGGTTTTTAGGGACGCCGAACGCGCTGGTCTTTGTCCCGTGTCGCGCCTACACTGGGAAGTGGGTGAAAGTTCAAGAGTCCCAAAAGTAGCTTGCACCCTTTTAGCAATGTCGGAGCGACACGGGACCATGACCAGCGCGTGGCAACCCCCCCCCCCCCAGAGGACCAACTCCCATCTCTCCAGCAGCTCTCCTTCACCCAAACCCGAACCCTAATTACAATCCTATAACCCCAATAAGGGGACTCAGAACAGCGATGAAAACCCTGATTCCCCCTTTTTAGGGTGACACCCGTGAGTCTCAGTCGGCCTTTCTCTGCGTCCTTGTGTCCCAGGAGTCTTCGGTTCAGGAGGAGGTGGAGATGATGGTGGAGAGCCTTCTGGACGTGCTGCTGCAGACTCTGCTGTCCATCATGAGCAAGTCTCACTCTGTGGAGACGTCCAGAGGACAGCGCTGTCCCCAGTGCACTGCTGAGATCACGGTACGTTTCCCCTCCATGTTCCACTTTCATGTCGAGTCAGGAAAAAATGTGACATTCAGATTTCCATTAACAAAAAAACGTCGTGTCCCTGTATTTCATTTTCTCTTGCGCAGGGGGAGTACGTCTCCTGTCTTCTCTCTCTGCTCCGGCAAATGACAGAGATCCACTTTCACCATCTGCTCAACAACTTCCACAGCAAGGAGGAGCTAAAGGTAGGAGGGGGAAAAAAAACTAAACTTTCGAGCCACACTGTGCCGAGCAAGATGACACCGCTTTTCCTTCAACCACACACCCTGACTGCAGAAACTCTGTTAATATATTCGTGCAGGAGTTCCTGTTGAAGATCTTCTGTGTGTTTCGCAATCTGATGAAACTGACTATCTTCCCCCGGGACTGGAGTGTCATGAGGCTTCTAACTAGTCAGTGAGTCCTGCTTTTTTGTTCCTGCCCTGGCGCGCCGAGATGGTAAGGCTATGCGGGCAGCCTTTAGATCAGTCTCTCATCAGATAATCCCGCTCTGAAGGTGACGCTGGAGTTGCCATCTATTTTTGGCCGCTGCCTGGTTTTGTCCGCTGACAGTGTGATGTTTGCTTTCTGCAGCATCATCGTGGTGACGACACAGTTTTTGTCCCCGGCGCTGCACAAGAACTTCTCAGAGGCGGATTTCGATTTCAAGGTGTGTGTGTGTGTCCCAACTGCATTGGGGGGCATATTTCAACCGGCTCACTTTGTCAAAATACAATTATGTTTCACTCTAACACCGCTTACTTTTGTTTCTCGTCTGCGGCCGTGTGTCAGGTGTGGAACTCCTTTTTCAGTCTCACTGTACTGTACATCAACCAGCCCAGTCTGCAGCTGGAGACGATTGGCCCTGCCAAGAAAAAGAAATGCCTCGACAAGTGAGAGGCGACCACGTGGTCGCGTAGTTTGCGTTCTCTCCATCCTCAGGTTAATTCTTGATTGAACTGTTTCCACCTGACACCCTCCACTCGTTTTCTTTGTAGGTATGCCGATATGAGAGTGATGATGGCATATGAGCTCTTCAGCATGTGGCAAAAATTAGGTATGTCCTCATATATATATATATATACACACGACCCCCCCACACACACACAGTCACGCATACATATGAATCACAATGAAGCACCTGCACTAATGTAGCAAATCGACGACGTTAGTATGTGTGAATCTCTCTGCACCCCAGGCGACAACAAGCCACACTTTATCCCAGGAATGATGGGACCCTTCCTGGGAGTCACCCTCGTACCTCAAACCGAAGTTCGAAATATCATGATCCCGATTTTCCACGACATGATGGATTGGGAGCAGAGGAAAAATGGCAACTTCAAACAGGTCGTTGCAACTTTCTTTTTTTTTTTTTTTGACTCAAGAAATGCAGATTTTGAGCCGCGGCAGTTTTTTTTAAAGTTTTTTTTATGCCACTTACCCATGTTTCGGTGTTTCTGTTTGTGTAGGTGGAAGCAGAGCTGATGGATAAGCTGGACAGCATGGTGTCAGATGGGAAAGGCGACGATAATCACAGAGAGCTCTTCAGCCTTTTGTAAGCATCACGCCTGGGAATATTGAGCCTGTGGCCTTCTACTCTCGTTGTTTTCTCACCCCCTTTTTTTCTCTTTGCGGTGTGTGGCTACCAGGACCATGCTGTTTGGGCCTTATCCAAGGTGAGGGCGCATTCCAGTTATGGACGAATGTCGAAATACTTTCTGTCCCTCCTCATCCGTAGTGAGACCCTCTTACTGTATTTTGTGCGCAGCCTGCTGGAGAAGATCGAGCAGGAAACCTGGCGTGAGACGGGGATCTCCTTTGTCACGTCGGTCACGAGGCTTGTTGAGCGATTACTGGATTACAGGTGCACTGAGATGGTGTAGCACGTAAGGATAATAATAGTTTGTCATAAAATATAATAAATGACATTTTACAATGCTTTTATGTTTAGGGACTGCATGAAAGGAGATGAGATGGAGAACAAGAAAATTGGCGGTTCTGTCAACCTTATGGTGAGACATTCAGGAGAGGGTTTGGGTTTTAGCAAAAAAAAAAAAGTCAAATATTTTTCCTGGCATTGGAATGAGACTTTGAACCTTTTTATTTTTGATTCACCCCCAGAACTTCTACAAGTCAGAGGTCAACAAGGAGGACATGTACATCCGTTACATCCACAAGCTGTGTGACCTGCATCTTCAAGCAGAGGACTATACAGGTAACAGAGACACTGGGTCGCTCTGTGTGCTTAATGGCTGGCACTGATTTCACCAAAGTGTTGGCTGAGGAGATGTCTCCTCAAGGTGTGCACCAACTTTGGGGTGCAGCAGACATCAGGCTGCGGAACGTCCCGTCCGCTTGAGGCAGGTGTGGGAGTGACGGCTCACTCGGGAGCTGCTGGTCGTTTGTGTTGTTTTTGTTTTTTTTATGACGGCGCAGCAACATAACAGAGCAGCAGAGGAGACGGGAAGCTGCTGGGATTTAGTCGACGTGAGCACAGCGACCGAGGTTAATGACAGTTTGGCCATCTCAGGCAGTCCGTGATGGCAACACCACCCACGCTATGGGCCCATCCTGCCTGCTTCGTGCCACACCACGCAAGAAAGATTTGCAGGGGGGAAATCTGCTCTGACTTTACGTGTGTGTGGGTGTGCCTTTGTGTGCGTCTTTGTTCGCGCGTGTGTCTGTGTGTGAGCACCGTATTTGATTGGCACCTCCGTCAGGCTCCAGTTAATTATATCGCTCGTGTCAGAGCGGGACAAATCGCTATCATTCATTTTTATGGCTGAGATTAGCGTATGCAGACCTGTGACCTCACACCAGCATCGTTCCACCCACCTTTAACCCAAATAGCCTCCTTAATGGAAAGAGTGTCTGGAAATGTATTTGTGGGCAGGTCAGACTAACCCGGGCCCAGTTACCTCAGTGGGAGTCCCATCTTTGAAAGGTCCCACCATTGTAGACTGGATTTTCTTATTCAGCCACAGAAAGAAAAGATGGAAAAATAGTGGGATGAGAACAGATGTGTGCAAGCTAGATATCACACAGTGTAGAGACTTAAATTGAGTCTTGGCTAAATTGGCTATATGTCAGGCAAAGATAGGCTGAGACAAATAGGTGCCAGAGACTATTCCTTGACAGTCTTGACAGACTCTGTTTCTTTGTACGTGTCTTGTGATTCTGAGATTTAAATAAGGATCGCACAATTTTTTAATTTGGAAAGAAAATTCATTGTTTGGAGTGGGGTTATGGTACATTTGAATCAAGTATGTAAACAAGAAATCAGGACACGGAGTGTTAAGTGTTCCTGCTTTGCTGACATTATAGGTAGTGGTGGCTGCTTCTAAATGTAGCCAAGTAAGACTAATATAGGAATACACGCTTATCCATCACTTCTGCGAAACAAATCAACGGGCGGCTGGCAAGATCATTCAATGGCAGAGTTGGCTTTAACGGCAAACTGAAATTGAAATTTAACTTCAAAACAGACTTTTCCTTTTTTTTTTTTGGTTTTGACATGCAACTGGTTTGAGAACAACTAAGGAAATGCAGAGAAATATCTTTAAACGATTAGGGAATGAGAGAAGACAGAATGAATAATACACCAGATATAGCAAAACGTATTTGCCGTGCTCTGGGCAACGTGTGCGACTGACTGTGCTGTGTGTGTCACGCACCATCTGTTCACAATTCAAAAAAAAATTAAATGTACCCAAAAGGTCTGGAAGGTATCCGTTTATCACGGCGGCCGGATTGAGCTGCAACTTTCCCAGACAGCACATAAGCAGGATGAGACGCTTACATTCTGCTGACCTTTGACCTCCACCCCCTCCGCTACAGAGGCAGCGTTCACCCTGCTGCTGTACTGGGAGCTGCTGCAGTGGGAGGACCGGCCTCTCAGGGATTTCCTCCACTATCCCTGCCAGAGTGAGTGGCAACGCAAGGAGAACCTGAGCCGCAAAATCCTCCACTACTTCAACAAGGGAAAGGCAAGTGGCTTCACATTTGACTCCTCTATTTAAAATGAAGTGACTCCAAATGGCTCCACAGCGATTATTTTGAATACTATTTTGTCAAGTTTAGATTTATGCTGGACAATCCTCAACAGAAAACGAATAATCTGCGATAAAGGGGAGTCCCGTGTTTTTGTTTATAATAGAGTAACTGTTTGCATCTGCAGTGCAGCTGTTTCATGGGTGATTAAATGGTTAACCCTAGGAGAGATCGAGAATCCCATGGTGTTGTTTTGAGTTTTCAATGCGGAAAACGTGAACCTTACAAATGAACCTTAAAAATGAGTCTCTGAACTAAACCAACCAGTAAGAGTATTATATGAAGACCGACAGTAATAGTTTGCCCACACCATTGCACGAGAAGATGGCTCCTCCAGTCCCTCCTCCCCGGCTGGTGCTAATTCACAGAATTCAATTAGCTGACCACTCTCTGTACTCAGGAGAGGACATTGCCCTTCTGGACTCTGCGCAGCAGCTGAGTCGGAAATAAAAGTGACTTCCTTCATTAACTCTATGTCATCTTGTTTTGTTTTTTTTTTTGTTTTTTTTATAACTGCCCTTCGATAAAAAAATAAACACCGCAGAGCTGTGAGATCCTTGGATACTACCCCTGTCTGTAAAAATCTAGATGTGTACAAAAATACCTCTTTTCAAGCAGAGTTCATGCCCACAATTTGAACAAACGTATGAAAATTGCATAAAAAAAAGGGTTATTTTAACTGAAAGGCTGGCCTAATATGCCAATGACCACTTAATGGCAGTCCTCTGAAGACTCGTTTTTCAAAATCGATCATTTCTATAATGTGTTGTTTCTTGCTTGTGATGGGAACCGTGTGACCTCTTCCATCCCTCCTTCATCTAATCCTTTCTATATGACTTTGCAGTGCTGGGAATATGGAATCTCGCTCTGCCGGGAGCTGGCTTTCCAGTATGAGACGTTATATGATTACCAGAGCCTCAGCTGGATACGGGTTAGTGAAATCTCACGTGCTTGCTCCTTCTGCTCTCCTTGTCAAGCCAGCGCTCTCTGTGATGCCGCTGCAAAGTGTGTTGAGCGTCAAACACAATGTCCCGTTTATCCGCGCACACCCACGCTCGTCAGGAAAGCATAGAATCAAGCAATGTGCGTGATTAAATAATGACCCCTGGTGACGCCTCTGTGTATTTATCATTCGGTGACAGAAAATGGAGGCAGCGTACTATGACAACATCATTGAACAGCAGAGGATTGAACCGGAGTTTTTCCGGATGGGCTTCTATGGCAGGAAGTTTCCTTTCTTCCTCAGGGTAAGACTGACGAAACCTCGCGTCCGCTTGTCCGTCCCGACACAGTTTCTGCTGATGCCGTCAGATCCTCGGCTGCGGCAGCTTGAGCAGGACGGGGGCCTGGATGGGGCGAAATTGATTTAAAATAAAAAAAAAAATGGACGAAAGATGTAACAGCAGATTTAAATGCGTTCCTGTGTGTCCACTGCACTTATAGTATCTCATTCTGCTTGTTTCATCAAATCCGGTTCGGGTTAACCTGCATAAAGTCCAAATTTGCCGCAGCTTTAATTTTGACTAGAATGAAATTATTTGAACACATAACATTATCTTTCCTCCACTGGATTCTGGTTTCATGTAGGTCAGATTGCAAATTGCCAATCATCTACAGAAATGAGCGCATTTCTATTTGACTCCTCATGCTTTAACTGTGTGAATACAGGCTCGTTAAACCCATGCCAATGGACGAGATGGCCAAAATATCCGTTTTGATATTATTTTGGATTTAAAGTCATTGCTATATGCTGACCTAACCTTTTGCTGATAACTAGCCTTATAATTGTATTAATAGCGCCTAATATCTGACGTTTTTTTTATAATCAGGTATAATCAGGGTTTAAACAAAAAAAAACAGTCTTGTTGTGGTACAGCAATTTGTTTCTATTACATGATTTTAAATCATTCCATTGTGCTCTGGTGTATTTTCTCGACACCACATGCACTTCTCTGCAGAACAAGGAGTTTGTCTGTCGTGGCTATGACTATGAACGGCTCGAGGACTTCCAGCAGAGGATGCTGGGAGAGTTCCCGCAAGCCATCGCCATGCAGCATCCCAACCAACCTGACGACACCATCCTGCAGAGTGACGCACAGTGTATCCTATTCTTTTCACTGCAGCCGTATTGTTTTTCTCTGCTTGGTTCTCGTGCCTTGTCCGAGCAATATTCAGAATAACAGTGAGCCCTCACTTCTGAGAAGCTGTACGCAGCAAATATTTGGCTTTTTTTTTTTTTTTTTTACAGTGGATCACTTGAATGACATGATTAAATGTGGTTGGTTGCCTTAAGAATCTAGTAAAAAAATGTGTAAGGATAGCGGTGAGCTTGTGTATCAGAGTTCCTACAGGGAAATAGAAGCCCTGAAGTTAGTGTTGTGGCTGTCAGGAAGTGAGGCAGTCTCCCTGCTCTTCCTCCTCTGTGACTCGCCATGTCTCTCTCTCACTTCCTTGACACTTGGATTGTAGATTTGCAGATCTATGCCGTGACTCCGGTGTCAGACATCTCTGACGCGCCCCAGCTGGAGCGTGTGCCCGAGAGGATCAAGAGCTTCTACCGCATAAACAACGTCAGCCGTTTCCACTACGACAGGCCTTTCCACAAGGGGCCCAAGGACCGCGAGAACGAGTTCAGGGTACGGTGCCACTCTGAGTCCATTTCTGTGCCCCGAGGTTGAGGCTTTGTCTGCGGAAAAGCCCTAAATTTAGATGTGACACACAGAAAACCAAACGAAACACGTCGGATGGGATGGAGGCAAATGTAACACCCCCTGGTGGCCACCGGAGGACAAACTGTGTTGGGAACTAGTATTCCGTAAAACCTCGGTATTTGGCTATAATTTTCCATTTTCATGACTAAATAAATGAAATAAAGCTGGTAACAAAGGCAACCCACCAGCTGTCATCAGATTGTATGGGGCTTGTCACAGTCACACCAGGTTGCCTAAACATAATTGTAATGCCATGTCAATCACATTTGTCGCCATTATGCATTCCGTTTTTAAGGCTGCAATCAACTGCTATTTTTACTGATTATTGATTAACATGCCTTTTATTTTCCCTTGACTATTTTGGGATGAAATGATGTCCCAAACTAGTGTACAATGCCATGTGCAATTTTACCAGCATTCCAGAAATGCCCTCAAATAACATGTTTGAAGCAACCGTCACTCCTGTCACTCAATGACATTCTCTTCATAATAACAAGAGCGAGACATTTCTCGACACACGAGTAACAATAGATGTTTCGCATTGTTTCAACTATAATCACAATAGTTGACGTATCATCTTCTGTTGATTGACAAAATTGACCGATGACAGAACCCTCGCTCCCCAAACTCCATTTTCCAATGGGACTAAAGCGAACAGAAAAGACCTACAACCAGCGGGGCTGTAGAGACCTGGAACAGACATGATACTGTACTACTGTAGTTTCCTCCGACACGCTAACCCACATCCGGAAACCACGTCTGAACTTACTCTTCAGAGAACTGACCTACATGCTACACTTTTGCTTCAAAACACTATTTGAAGCAATTTCTACTCCCAGCCTTGGTATTTATCTTCTGGGTACACACACAGTCAGTTCTTCACGTGACCCTCATCACTGTTACCGGACGGGGGTTAGTAGTAGACTGCCTAACTTTGTTCTCGGTCTGCTTAACAGAGTCTGTGGATAGAGAGAACCACCCTGATCCTGTCTCGCCCTCTCCCCGGGATCTCCCGCTGGGCCGAGGTGGAAAGGAGAGAAGTGGTGAGGACCCCAAAAGTGTATTCTGTCATCTTGCGCTGACCAGACAGGGGCCCCCTGGGGGGATGCTAAACTGTTTTCTCAAGGCCTCACACAACAGCTGTGAGGTCACCTCGGGGGACATTTCGAGGGACTAATATGGAGTTGCTTTTACATTCATTCCCAGGTGGAGGTGAGCCCTCTGGAGAATGCCATCTATGTGGTGGAGAACAAGACCCAGGAGCTGCGGACTCTGATCAGCCAATATCAACACAGGCAGCATCACGGCAACATCAACCCGCTCAGCATGTGCCTCAACGGGGTCATCGACGCCGCGGTGAACGGAGGCATCGCCCGATATCAGGAGGTACTGTTGCAGGGCCGAGGCGGGGAGGAAACCATCCATTATGAATCTGTGTCGTTTGAGAATCCTCATCCTTCCCACCCATCCTCCCCCCTCACCAGGCCTTCTTCGATAAGGACTTCATCAGCAGTCACCCAGAAGACACCGAGAGGATCACGCATCTGAAGGATCTGATGCAGGAGCAGGTCAGACGCCGCCTTTTCTTCCGTATGATTAGCTTTTCCATTCATACTGTAAATCTAAACCGCATATGATATTTTTTGTTCTCAATTTTTGAGTTTGAATACTTTTTTTTTATCTCTGCTGCTGCAACTCTGCAAATTTCCCCACTGTGGGACAATAACGGATTATCTTATCTTATCTTAAGCGCATCACACGGGTCACAGCTACTTTAACAGAGTCACATGACCACGGAGGAAAAACATCCATTATTTTCCTTGGTCCCTCATCCCAGGTGCACATCCTTGGCGTGGGGCTGGCTGTTCACGAGAAGCTGGTGCACCCAGAGATGCGCCCGTTGCACAAAAAGCTCGTGGACCAGTTCCACATGATGAGAACAGGATTACACCATGTGAGTACACCTGACTCAGGCTTCCATGTTTCTGTTTCACTCTCCTGGTGATTCTTGCAGCCGCACGTGAACATTGCCGTGCTTGCAGAATAAGTTCGCGGGCAGGTGAAAATGTGTTTGCGTTGTGTTGCATCCACTTGTGTAAAGGTTATATGCACCTCTTTCCGTGCCTGCTGGGCAGTGTAATTATTCAGAGCAGTATATGGTTGGGTCCCAGCAGGGTGTGCCCAGCGTGGATCGTTTCGGCCCCGCAGGCTGCCCAGGGGTCAACTCGTCCAGAGGCATCCTCTCCTCCCACAGCCACATGAGCCCCGAGAGTGTGCGCCTCATCCACAGACACAGGTGACACACACACACACACACACACACAAACAGACACACACACGCGCACATCTGTAGTCCCAGCCGTGTGGTGCATATCTAATTTTAATATCTATAATTGGCACTGAAACGTGCTTAAAAGCTGAAATGAATGTTCTGGTGTAAATGTCGACCGTTACCTGGGGCTGAAACCTATCCTAGCAGCACAGGTGAAAGGTTCCATAGATTACACTTGAAATTCCCGTGGGCAAATTGGCAAAAGAGGCCAACCTTGTGATACAGGCTTATAAAACAGTTTTGTTGTATGTTAAATGTTTCTGCTAGAGTACGTGTAATTCAGCGCAATTATATTGTTGATGGAAGGTTATGAAAAGAACCATTTTATATTGAATCGCATCTATAAACTGGATTTTTTAGAAGCTGCAATTCATAAATAAACGGCCCTAAATGTTTCTGACGGTCTCCGACATTGTCCCCGTCCTACAGCCCTCTGAACCTTCAGGGTTCCATCCGTCACTCATCCTCCTCCCTGTCCTCTCACACGTCCAGTGAGGCCGGGAACCTCGTCATAATGACAGACGGCCTGATGGGAGAGCACCCAGAGGAGGCTCTACACATGCAGGTAAGGCTAGAAAGTAAAAAAAAAAGTCATAAAGTGAAACTCTCATGAGTACTGGTATTGTGCAAAAGTTACGATAGGGTATAACTGACAAACTGGGCAATTCAGTTATAATGCTGGATTACTGGGTTTTCTTTTGTGATTATCAGTCTTGATATTGTAATTAGAATTTAACTTTTTTTTTTTTAATGGTCTCTCTGTTTTCCGTCTCATTTTCTTTTCAAGTTCCCCCTTAATTTAGCATCAAATGATCTAGTGTTTAGCTAAATATGTCATTTAATTGGTACAGGGTGTGGGGAAAAAATACTAAATGAGTTTGTTCAAGGTAAGTGACAAATAGTGTGTCCGTAGCATATGGTGCACATTTGGCGAAGTGGAAGATAATGAGCCTTTTTTTTTTTTTTTTATGTCTTAAAGAAAAGCTAAATACAAGCACATTTTTATGAGATAATGAGGAAAGTTTCCAGGTTATTAGCTCTGAAAAAGAGCATTACCATATTTCGTTTAATGCCGCTGCCCAAATGCACATCAACGTTTTAGCATTGACTTTTCTATTCACAAGATAAGATAGAAAAGGGAGATCAGGGTGTTTTCCATTCCAGATTGGCACTTTCATGGCTTTTTTTTTTTTTTTTAAGACTGTATTCTGTTTTTACAGCCGAGCCCCTCCTCCTCCAGCCTGAGCTCAATCCGCTCCAACTCATCCCAGCTCATTAACTCTGCTCCCTCGAGTGCCAGGGGTAAGCAACGCAGCTGCGGAGACACACTGGAGATGAAGGCTGAAATTATCATTACCCTGACCCACATCAATATTTCTTTATCGTTATATGTCATATGATTTATTGGACTTTTTCCCAGTCGCGGGCCGAGCGTAAATCATGAGTCATACGTACAATGTAATTATGCACAACACAAATTGCAACAATCGTCTGCGTTACGCGTAATGTGGTGTCTATGCTTTTTTCATTGTCTCTGCCCAGGCTCCCCGTCTTTGCCAGATAAGGCCAAACACAACCGGGAGGTGATGATACTGATGCCATCTCACCGGGAGAGGGCCAACAACTCCATGTACTACAACATGGCAGAGAATGGACAGGTGGGGCAGAGCTGGAAACTGTGGCGTTTGCCATATACAATGTATATATAACACCGCTCTTGATTTGTAACTTTAAATGGCTTTGTTTCAGAACCACCACATGCAGCGTGCCTTACTTCAGCAAGTTAGCCCCTGTAAGCCGTGTGCCGATCCTCACGTGAATCTGCCAGAGAAGGGTAACACACGCGTGTTGAAATGTACAGTGTTACATGTACGTGTGTGTCGACCTGCGCCTCATGCTCCTGTTTTTCCCCTCCAGTCTTCCCCAATGCTCCCAGCAGCTGGAGTCTGGATGGGGAGAACAGGGAGCAGGTGTCCTACATGCCGGCTTCTGCTGGAGGGGTCATCATGCCCCCTGTCCCACCCAGGTCTTTCCCACCAGGTACTTTCTTTGTCCTCTTCATCACGAGGGTTTCACTTGTTGTGGAAAATGTATTTTCATTTCAAATATGCTTGTCATGAGTTCACGTTTGACTAACTAGCGTAATAAGTCTCCAGCCACTCAGTGATAATATTCAGACTTAAATATGGGAGCCTTGATGAGTAAAGGCGGGCTTTGAGGTCTTCTGCTGAATGAGTACGACTTGTGGTTGCAGGACACTTCCTGATGCACTGTGATGCGTTTCACCATCAGAACAGTGACCCTCCCCCTGCCCTGCCCGTCCGCTCTCTTCGAAAGGTACACCCGTCACAGAAGCGTCTGCACAGTCGGTAGTCACAAATAAAAAGTCCAGTCAAGAAATGAATCCTGAATGCTAAGGACAAAGTGGTCAAACTGGGGAGTTAGGGTTAGTCAAAAAAGCAACGTGCTTAGATTGTTTTAGTGTGATATTGGTTGTCTGAACTTCATTCTGCGGACTGAGCCAGTCCAAACTGTAGACCAGATTGTCAGTTTATAAAAAATACACGTGACACATGAAATAACCATGCAATAATGTCAGTATGAAGGTGTAGCCCGTTGACTCTCTGTCTCCGTTGTACTGCAAGGTAACTTCAGTATTTCTGGCAGAATGTGAAGGCGGCACCAGTCTGCCAGACGAGTAGGTTAAGAGAATCACAGCCATGATGCCCACTGTCTCTCTGTCTCTGTCACTAGTCTCCTCTCCACCCGATTCCTGGCTCCCCCACCAGTCCTCAGTCGGCTTTGGGGGGCAGTAACTCGACTCTGTCAGGCAGCGCCAGCAGTGGCGTTTCCTCGCTGAGTGAGAGTAACTACGGAGGCCAGTATCCAGAACCCGGTCCGATCCGGAACGACGCCTTGGAGCCTCTCCCGAGCCACCTGTGGTCCCCCCCCGACGAGTACCTCGCGTCCCCCTATCTGCACATCCACTACGGCGGCTCAGAAATTGACCCCGTTGACCCGGTCCGCCCTTTCCATTACCGCAGCCCCGCCTCGCACCCGCACACCCACCCGCACCCTCACGCCCACGCCCACCCGGGGCTGGACGGCCACTCCCACGGGCCACCGCCTCACCACCACGCCCCCACCCACGGCCCCCACCACATCACCTACCGCAGGCCTCAGCCTCCGGCCGTGCCGCCCAAACCTTACCTGCGAGAGGGCTGCATCCCCGAGGAGGAGCTGCCCCCTCAGCCAATCCCGCTGCCCCGCAGGATCTTCCACTCGCCTCACGGCCACAGGGAGGACCAGGGCAAGCACGCATGGGAGCAGTGCATCAGCGAGGAGCACGAGGAGACACAGTGATGAGGCGGCCCCCATTCCACTTCAGTCAGCTCCCTCTCCCCTCCTGGTCTTTTTCCCTTCATTTGCACTGAGTTAAAGGAACAGTAATGGAGAGAAGAGTCCGACGTGAACTGGCGCGTTCACGCGACCCTTCTCGCCCTGTGTTTTAACTCCAGCGCACATGAACGGAAGAAACGCAGGAGTCAACCTCGGCAGTGCGAGGCCCGGCCGCCGCCGCCGCCGCTGCCCCCGCGTGGCCTCTTCGATGTTATTAGAAGAAAAACGATCTGTCCAACAAGGGGACAGAGTAACTTTGTTCAAAATTTGATCTTGATTGTACACAACTGTACAACCTGTCTGTGAGCATGCTTTTTTTTCATTTGAGAATAATACCACAACTGTTTTGTGAACTACGACCGCTATGGTCATGTCCGACATGATCCCAGGTGCAGTTCAAGCTCCGAACTCCCTTAGTTTTGCTTTTCATGTCATTTTCACGACACGGTGAAACTACGGAAGGTTGTTATTCACTTCTCTGCTTTAAATGCTTCATATATATGAATTCTTATTTTGATACGTTTGCTATATTATAGTGTTTTCAAAGGCTTAAGTCCATTACGTTTTTCAAAACACTGTTAAGTGCTCCTTAATAGTGAATCATATCAAATGGCGCACTGTAATACGTGTTGCTGCTGGGCTGTCCCCAAGGTTTGGACTCGCAGATCTCCTCTTGGACCGCCATCTCCAGGGTTGTGAACTTCAGTCGGTGTCAGGCTGACCATTTCCTGTCCGTGCCGTGCGTACGGGAAAAAAAACTATGTGAATGTATTCCGACGAGATGCTCTATTTGTATTGCACGAGCTGCAATGCCGGGGTTTTTTTTTTTTCTTCTTCTTGTTCAAGTGCTTTAAGTTCAGTCCGTGTTGGAGGAGTCTCTATTTGTCTCTCCTGTGTGACAAAGATATCTCGAGAGGAAGGAGAGCGTCGGGCAGATTGACGGGGAACTTGGGAGAATGACAGACAGGTGCCGAAACCACGTCACGTTTCGTGTTCACGGCGAACGGACGACGGGGACTATCCACTTCACATCTCAGTCAGTTGCTGGACACCGAAAACTTCCAACAGATCCATTTCCTGTCTCCTTTCCTGTTTTATGCCCGCTCCCCCCTCCCCCTCCACCGTTTCCTTCTGGGTATGGTCGTCACTGAGGGCTGAGCCTGGACAGCTGCACTGGCATCTGACCACACCGTCTAGAGACCCTCACCCGCCTGTCGAGGGGACCACTCAGACAGTGTTGGAATTGCCTACCTGCCTTAAGTGCACTCAAATGCAGTTTGACCCCTCGTTCCAGACTGTGTGAAGCTCATTTAAATACAGCCGCTCTCCTTTTCATTCTGCTCACTTCGCTTCCCGAAGGAAAACAAACAAACAAAAAAAAAAGTTATCTACCTACAGTAGTGATGTTTTCGTATGGTTTTCGTCCCGCTTTGGTTTTTCGGATTGTTGTTTGGTTTGTAGCGCTAATATTTCTAATTCTGCCTGCGGCTCTCTTTCAATCACCTTCTGTTGTGTGAAAACTGATGGTGGCGATGATTTAGAAGAACGCTCAAGTCCAGACACAGAGGGAAGTTTACATTTGTGGAGCAGAGGAACCGCGCTGTTTATTGAGATATCGTGGGTTGGAAGGATATAGCTAATATTTTAACAATTACTTGTTTTCCTGGTTGTTTTTTGCAGGTGGATGCTTTGTGTTACTGTACATCAAGTTGTCAGCTGACTCGACAACATCTATTTTTGTATGTGAGATCATCAGTTGTGTAAACATATTTCAGAAACCGTTCTGAGACAGAAGGCCCAGGTACTGCATAAGCTGCTGTACTTTGTATTGAGATGAACCTGTGGTTAGATATATACACTATGTGAGTATCTCTTGTGAGCATTACGGCTTTGAGGATAACTGGTGACTGGAGTGATACTCAAAATATACGTACAATAGAATTTTTCAATGTAAATTCTGTTATTGTACATACAGCAGTAATGTGAAATATTTTTGAGAATTATTGCAGACACCCCAAAAAGGTTTATCATTGTTTTGTGTATATACATGTACTCCAGAGGTCAATGTAATTGATAAATATCTATAATCAGTGTTTGAAAAAGGACAAATCCATTAGACTGTGGCTGTCTCCACCGTTCTTGACTTTGAGTCTTCTCATATAAATACTTTATACACTTTTCAATGTGCTTTCCTGTACATACTGGTGTTAGCATGATCAAACAGTGTTTGGTTGTAAAAGTGGTTTTCCTACTCCCATAACTGCTGTGGTATGGAATTCATTAACAATGCCAAACATTAAAGACAATCTTTTATCAGCTCCAAGGCCTTCCTCCTTACCTGCGCTGTGATTGGTGGAGCTGTGTGTGGATAGGCCAGTAGAGGGCACTGTTGGTTTTGGAATGGAGACTGTAGCAAACTGGTGGGAATACAGTTATATGTTTGTGCGTGTGCGGGTGTGTGTGTGTGTGTCTGTCTGTTTGTCTATGCGTGTGTGGGACGTGTCACACAACGCCCTGGGTCCACCACAGATGGAAAAAAACAAAACAAAACAAAAAAAAACAGGACAAACACTTCAGCTGCAGTGACAGCTCAAGTCCCAGCTCTCACCAACTCAAGCTCCCCTCTGTCACTTCTTCCCTCCTTTGATTTTCAAACGCGACCCATGTTGTTGTATATTTATCTCCGAAAAAAACCACTGCAATCCACCAGGGGTTTCAGTTGTATTACTTCGTAGAATGTAAATAAATAACGCAGAATTGATATTGGTAGGTAGATAGCATGTACCCCATCTCACTCGCAGGTGATTTCCTGGTCAAAGATGGCACAATTGACCCACTGAGAGCCCGGATATCACTTTATTATCATTATCTTGAGCATGAAAATGCTCTGCTTAAAATATGTACTGTATATATATATATGAGCAAAACTGCAATGCCACATTTTTTTAGACGACAAGTGGTACACATATAGATGTATAGATAGATAGATAGATAGATGGATAGATGCTGTGTGTGTCTGTTTGCCTCGGAAAGTGAATGTCTATGGCCTCAACGAGGACTCCCGGTGTCTTTAATATCCCTGATGCAGGCCTGGGGGTAAAAAAAAAAAAGGAGGAGTTGGGATGAAAGGCTTCTCGCTGCCTCTCCAGAGGATGATGATGCTGTGATGCATGCTGATGCAGATACTGAATTTTATTTTTGCAGCATCACCGTGGCTCCTCTCGCTTTTCCGATTCTCTTTGCGAGTGTCCTTTCCTTTCTTCCACAGTCAGCTCGTGTTGTGTCTTCAGGGACGTAACGGGATTCATTTCGCCATAACAATGTGCACGCCACACGTAACAGTGTGCGATTCGGTCGCTTCGTTCCTTTGCACACGCTTGCACGACTGTTTGTGCATCATTGCTCTGCATGCGGGCAGAGCTCTTGTCTCGTCCTGGGGTGCACCATCTCATTCTGCAGTTATTGTTTGGGGCACGAGAGCACAGTGTGGTGGAAAGCACCTTTAACACATTCTGCCAACTGGAACGAGAAGCAGTCGTCCAGACTTGTTGTGCGTTAGAATAACCTGGATCGGGTCGTTCATTATTGCTGCGCACGCCGTTTCCTCCCGGATGTGTGTTCTCATGCTGCTACGGTAATGAATCAATGATTGCAGTTGAAATGCTGCTCCACAGTCTGAATACCTCTGAAGCAAATACACACGCCACTGTGCCAAGGCACACACACACACACAGTGCAACAGATACCATGAAATACATTTCGAAAAAAAGACATCCACCATATCAGGAAACAAAGACTTTTAATAAAGGAAACGATACTAATAAATAAAGATTAATCAAGTTGCTCATTCAAAACAAAATCCAACAAAATGAACATAACGCCGAACAGTAAAGTACAGTACCATAGCACATATTATTATTATTAAAAAAAAAAAAAAAATCCCCCCAGACATTTACAAATTTTCTTAAAAACTGTATGAGGCAAACATAGACATTGTATAAAAGCATTGTACAGTAGAGCATTTGTCATCTGAGTATAATTTACAAATGTATTGGATAAATACTCATAGCTGATCTCTTACTTGAGGAACACATGGGAAAACGGTTTCTTTCGACATGTGTCTCTCAGGTGAGGTTCCAGCCCTTTTTTTTTTTTTTTTTAGTGATCGTGATATCAGTGATGAGGTGACAATGAAAGCAGTCCATCGATCCATGGGAAACTCACAACTTATTCTATAACCGTAAATAACTTTTAATAGCTTCGTCCACATCTCCATTGGTCTCTTCTCTGTTGGTGCATCGCAGATTCAAAGTCAACAGCATCTCTGCCGACCGATATGGCTACATCAGGCGATTGTGGAAGGACACTGTCGTCCTTCCTCCGGACACATAGACGCAGAGGGGCGCATCAGTAAGGAGCAAACTTCTGTCTCTCTGGCTTTTTGATGCAGTTGGCTGAGGAGATTTTGGCGGTGTACGCAGCCAGGGCGGCGTGGGAGGGCGCTGCAGTGGGGCCGGGGCCGGACAGAGTCAGGAAGGGGACGGACTTCATGCCCAGCAGGCCGGAGAGGGGCATGGCACCGTACGGGGCGCCCAGCATATGAGCCGGGGTCAACGCGCCCACAGCGGCCATGGTGGGCGTGGGGGAAGCCGCCGGGGAGGCCGGCTGGGTGAAGGCCATGTTGAGGTCGACCGGAGTTGCCATGGTGGCTGCCTGGGCCGTGGATTTGGCTGTCTCTAAACTGTGAGGGCAGAGACAGGACAGAAAACGAAGATTAGAGGATTATACTGTTGCTGCAACACGCGGTGTCATTTCTGGGAAATCATTACAGGGGAACTCCAACAAGTTCACTTATTGGAGTCAGTTTTACAAGGCCTGTTCAGAGAACAATTGCATATGTGAAAAAAAAAGTTGTGCAAAGCATTGTTTTGGTTGCCGTCAAAGGAGGAAAAAAATTGACCTTGTCATATGTGACACAACTCCAGTCAGTCTTATTTGGGTCTAAAGATTAAACAAAAAGTCAAAAAGTGTGGATTTTGTGGAAGAAATTAATTAAGCTCAGTTGGAGATAACTTTATTAGATTTTCATTTGGTCCATATCTATGGTTATATTGACTTTATGTGACACTTTTCCTTCCAAATACCAAAGAGGTTGATCTGGATTTCGAATAACAAATATTAAGTCTGTCTTATTTTTGTTCTAGTTATGTTGTACCTTATTTATGTTTGATTCATTGGATAGGTTATTGGTTCGTTACTTTATCCTTTTTGTCACTAGAATCTAATTCCGTTTCATTTGTATGAACTGCTTTGAAATGCCCAGATTTGTTTTTTTCCCCGTTGAATTATTTCAAGATTAAGTCTTGTGTGCTGCACGGCAAATACTGAATTCCAAAGATAAACTGCTAATATGTACGATATAACCCTGTTGCTCATTCTCCTGAGGCCAATTATGAGAAGCACAAGGACAAACCTCATAAGCGCTGATCATATTTTCGCATAACCTTTTGACCCCTTATAACAAATGTATTTCTATATGGTCTGTACTTGGCGTGGATTCATTAGATGGCTGTACTTGTCACTAGGTCTTACCAGGAGGTAATGAGGTACTGGGCCAGGTTGATGCTGACCATTGTTCCTGTGATAGTGACGTGGCGGTCACTTGTCCCGTCCAGCTGGCTGCCGATCTTGATCTGGGCTCCTGACACCTGCCTGATTTCATTGATCTTGGTGCCCTGACGGCCGATGATCGAACCGATCAGCTGCAAAAGAACAGAGGTGTGGCGGATGAATCACTTTGATCAGAAGACGAACGACTAGGTTGATGGGCAGAGAGTAACGGAGGGCCTGAGTTACGGCCAAAGGCTTCGCTAAATCATTTCAATTACTGAATTGAGCTTTTTTTTTCATTGTTGGATCTGTGACGCCGACGGCTGTGGTTCTGACACACAAAAAAAGGCAAAAAAAGGCAAAAAAAAAAGAAAAAAAGTGTCCCGTATTGTTGAGCTGACTTAATGCAGTCCAATTCAAATATTGCAATTACACTGTTTGTCTTCAGTGGATTGGCCATCCATCATGCATGTCAAAAACACTTCCCCCCCCCAGAGTCTCCCTTAATTGCTACCGCGTGTACACCGGTAAAAGAGACGAGGGAAGGCACATTTGGCTGTCATTAATCTGAGTGGCTAAAAGGTTATTGATTCCTCGGAGTGGTGATGAGTTCCCAAACAAATCACTTCCCAAACACATGCCAGCTAGATGCATCTCCGCACTAATGGAAAACATAATGGGAAAATAACTCAAATATGTAATGTACAGTCCCATCGGCTCCGGTCTTCTCGCGGCTCAGAGTAGATTAGACAGTGACACAAGTTTTATTGCCTGCCCAAATATATTATCACTTTTGTTCGGCTCCCATTAACCAACCTGGACCCTCGGCTATAAGCCACAATAGATATTTAACTGAACAAGAGCTCAAGGCTGCGCATTAGCTCGAGCGCAGGGTGTCGGTGCTCAGCTGCAGCGTTGTGCAGCCAGAAATCTAGTGAGTGGCACAGGCAGTGATGAAGTGCTTGCAGTATGTGTGTGTACTGGCAGCTTAAAGGTGGCTGACGCAGAAGTGGAAATACACAATGCACACACGCACGCGGTCGGGCGCGCGCAGACACACGCGCGCCATTTTCCTGCTGCACTTCTCCGTACATTTCGCATTCCATTCCTGAGAAGTAAGCAGCCTGTTCCACAATGTCTGATTTGTCACACAGCGACCTGGTTGGTCTGCTTGGCTATTATTGGCTCAGCAGTTTATTTTGGCTTTGGGCTGGAGGTGAGTGCATGTGTGCGAGAGGGGCACGAGGGGGGGCTTTAGGGCGTTTAAGCCTCAAGAGCAACTCATGAGACAATGGCCACTCCAGCCCTCAAATCACTGATAACGTCTCTTCCCCAATGAGGCCGAGACTCTCCGCTACACTCTGGCCTTTTGCACCAGCTGTCAATAGACACCAGCTGTCAAGTGCTCGTCCACTTTGGTGTGCATGACCTCAGTCAACAACATTCCTGTGTGAACCACCTCGAGAAAAAAAAAAAAAAAAAAAAAAAAACCCTGAAACAACACTGGAGTTAAATAAATCACCGTGGAGACAGCGTATGTGCGCTGGCTGTCGCTATTATTTCATCCCATAAGCACTGAAATAACGGTAAGGCCGCACAGCGCTCCCGGTCTTCAACTATAAGTGGCCTATATAGTGTTGTGTTCCTGCTGAGGCAGTCATTTGAAAGGACATAGGAAGAAGGATGGGATGGGGAGGGTGTCGCCATTTTTCTTCTGGCTAAATCTTGCCTTGCGCAGTGTTACAGTGTATCCTGCTGACTGGGTGTAAGCAGTGTGTGTATGTGTCTTTTTGGTGTTCAGTTGTGTGAGCACACATGAGCGGGATTGTGCAGACGGAGTGTGGCCAGCCCTGGGGGAGTGGGGGGGGGTTAGAGGCTGAGGAGGCTCAGTCATGGCTACAAGTCATCTCTTCTGGAACAATGGCCGGAGCTCACAGCTGTCCCTGCCACGTATAGCGCTGGGCTCCCTCATTCCTCTGATGCATTGTGCCACTCGCCATGTGGGGGTTTACTTGGAGGAAAAAAAAAAAAGGCCCTCAGGCATTTTAGAAATGCCGTTGACGGCCGCGGTGGCTATATTTGAGTACAGTGAAACCTTGAGTCGTCAACTGCTGTTATTTGTTCCTTTGCTCTCCGCTGTACGACAACAGACAGCTCATTCAAATGGATTGCATTATCTACTAAATGTTAGTTTTTTTTTTCTTACTGGTATACTTAAGTAGGTGAAGGACCAGTTTGAACTACTCATTTAAGAGTACTGCTATGCACGTGCTCTTGTTTGGTGGAAACGTTTTATGGATAAAGACTTTCTTATTATCTACGAGCCCCCGTGACAAGATACCAACGAGGGGCTGATCCTCCTAGGAAGCAAAACCCGGATGAACTGCAGTTTATTCTTCTGCCACACAACCCTCTGTTGTTCTCCAAAAAACGTGTACAACCACATCAACCAGCCCCAGTGTTGACACTGAATGACATGTCCCTTTATCACCAAACATGGCAACTCCGGTTTATCTTTGAGTCACTCCCTCAAAGTCCATTTTGCTGCAATAAATGCGAGTGTGTGTGTGTGTGTGTGTGTGTGTGTGTGTTGCTACGTAGTGGAAAAATAGTCCCCAAGAAAAGCACTATTTGAGTTGCGTTTGCTGAAAACTGCAGTGCCCTGCTGTTTTGGGGAATTACTGAGCCTTATAAAACAATTCCACGGAAAATGTTTCCGTGATAAGTCTTCAGCAGAAACTAAGGAGCTTAGGAAAGTCGGGAAGTATTGGAAGATAACTTCAAAAGTGCCCTTTTCAAAGGATTTGTTAATAGTACGAAAAGAAAAACACCGGCCGTATCCTTTCATCCTCTGAGCAACGCATCATTCTTACGGGAAGGATTGTGGCTTTGTAATTACACCAGATGTCTGAGCAAATTACAAATGGCTTGATTCAAAATGATTTTCTTCATTTTTGATGTGAGATTTCATTTCTTTTAAATGAGTTTAAAACACGAGGACATTTTTTGTTGTTATGGATAAACAGAGGATCCCTGTCCCGACCGGCCAAGTGTCGCATCACAGTGATCACCTGAAGGCAGATGTAGCCTGACTTTATGATGAAGCGAATCTATGCGTTATACGCTAAGATTGGGAAGACATTTCATGAAACCCTGGCGGAGGCTGAGTGAGGAGGGAAAGGATCTTTGTCTGTTTTCTTATTGGCTGTTTTGACAGCAGACAGCTTCTAAGTAGGTCAGGGAACATGAGAGGATTTACTGAGCACTCGTGGGACTCACTCGGAGGCACTGCAACGGCAGCCCAGACAATAACGCAAAAGGATCCATATCAGCTCAGAATCCCTTTAACCTTGGGTTAGACGGAGGTTAGAATAATGAGGATAATTAGGAGGTTGCCGACATGTCTCTCGTCTCTTTTGAAGTCACACCAGGCGCATCTGCAGTTGCAGCCACTGCATCTGAAGTCGCCTGCTACACAGAGGTGTATGGGTGGGTTTTTTTTTGACATTCATTTGGGACAACATCACAAAAACTGTGAGAGCTCTGAAGTGACTTGTCCTTACATCATTGGGAATAAGCAGCTCCTGAGATGCCTGAGAGTTCGAGTCCATCCCTGACAAGAGAAAAATACAAGCAGCGACTGAATACAATTGACAGATATTTGAATATTTATCCACACGCCTTTGGTTAGTGAAGCAACACAAAGCACCACTGTCATACAAGAAAAGAAAAAAAAAGCCTTTCAGTGCAGAACTGCCAGATATAGTAAAGCTGTTCCAGTAATTTCCATTTTAATGGGCTGATGTTTAACGCAGCTCTCATTCTTTTCTTTCTCCCAGTTCTCTCACTCGGTGGAACCTATCATTTCATGTAATAGTTTTGCTCAGAGACTGGGAGATATCAGAGAGCTCTAAAGCCTCTTCTGCTCCTTCCACACCGAAAACAAGCCCACAATCAGAACAGCTCATGACAGTCAGCGCTATTTCTCACATCTAATGGCAGGTAGGAAATCTGCGACAAGGTGCAGATAGCGGAGCAAAGCAAAGAGAAATCTCAGCCAGCGGATTATTTTTACATTACATTATAATACGCATTAAATGTAATCTTATCTATTTCTCATTGGAGTAGAAGCATACGTAATCCAGAAGAAATACTGACTGTTATTACATACCAGGTATGATAGTCGAAGTGGGCTGGGCTATAGGACTCAGGCCTTGCTGCATCGACAGCTGATGAAGCTTGGCCAGCTGTAAAATAAAAGAGAAGACGCTGAGTACACTAAAAGCACAAAAAAGTGATATTATAATATAACTTATTATATACATGCAAATGTTCGTACCTCCGAGTGTGGAATGCCATATTGGTTTTGCAAAGTGTAGGCCTGGAAGAGAGCACCGTGCATTAGGTAAATTACAGTAATAAAACCAAAGGCAATAAATCTGCAGCCTCCTAATGGAAGTGCTTCACTGTCAATACATGCCTGTTTTCCAGACTAAGTTAAATGAGCGTTGGTAATACAGCCCTGAACCTATACTGGGGAGATGGACAATATTTTCCTCGAGTGGTGTCTTCCAATGCAGATGCAATGGTCACAGTTTATTCAAACAAATCTAGACGGGTTGGAAATATTCACCCACCCAAGCACAATGGAGGTCCTGAGCTGAATTTGGCTTGTAGTGCTCCCAGCATTGATAACATGTTACAGATCTAAACAAAAACATCTCCCAGTTACTTTGGTTAAATAAGACAGAAATCAATGTGAGAGGTGGAACAATTTTGTCACTACCGCGTAGCGTCTGTGAAAATTGGTGCTCAACCTGGCGCAGTCCTGGGCTCTTCACGTGACTGTTTGTCATGTGATTTATTTAAACTTTTACCTTCTTTAAGAGTGGCTTAAACCCTATTTATGGATGTCCCACCAACCCCACTACGTGTCAGACTAATAATAGATATTTTAAAATCAACCTTAACGTCTTTTACTTCTTTTTTTTTTAGGATCCCTGGGGTGATAGAACTAGTAACTCTTTGGTAATAGGGGATAAAATAAAGTACAATGTCTTTGCACAGACTACAATAGATAAATGACAATTAAGCACCGCGCTATATCTCTCTGTATCACCATTTACAATTAGGTGTGAGTGAAAATGCGTTTTTTTCTCCCTCTCTCTAATCTATGTGAACATCGCTCTCCAGGATTGACTAAAAGCATAGTGGCAGATTACTTGTGCAATCCTGCTGCTGGCTGCATATCATTTAAGATGTAAAGTGGCAGCGGCTGAAATGTTCATCTTTGTTCCTTCTGCAAATGAACACTGTTTTATGATTTATTTATGTGAAATACTAATATCTATCTATCTCCTGTAATTGGTGAGGGCGGTGTTTGTGCAGCCCCCCCATTGGTTCAGTTATAGCTCCAGCAGACAGCACTTAGCTTATCTGCGTTCTGCCTGACGCCAGCAGTCTGGCTCCTTTTACCAGTCCTGAATGGTCATAAACTGAAGAGAAGGGCCCAGCCCCTTACGTCAATACATTACACCTGTGTTTCTATATCAAAACACACACACACACACAGACTAGAAATTAGTGGTAATAATCCTGCTATTTACAGCGTGAGAGATGTGGATCTTTTGAACTATTTATATGTCATTACCCATATTACATGTTTTTTGTTTTTTTTTCCAATCTAGGTCTGCTTTGTCAGAAGCTGCTGTATCTATTCTGATGTTATGACAGCATATGCTATTGCTGTCGGGGGGATGCTGGGGGGGGTACTCCTAAAGCCGAAATGTTTCTGGTGCAGAGCGAGACGAGACCAAAAAAAGAGAGGACCCAGTCGTGGCGGTGGTGGTGTGTGATGGCGTCGTGTTTCGGGATGGGGTTATAGCTCTTATTACAGGCTAGAACAATAGCTGCAGCTTACGCTCAGCTGTTGTTTTTAATGCCTCATGCCAGATGATGGACTGTGTAAATTTGGACATACCACCCGACCGCCTGCTCTCACTCACCACTCAAATCCCCACAGCCCTGAGACTCATTCCTGTGCTCCACAATGATGTTTACAGCCAATGTTAAGAGACACGCAAGCAGATTTTGGAGAGATTTTTCCTCAATATATACAGTATACTGAGAAAAACATGTGATTATCCGCAGCCTTCATTTGAGCGATTGTTCCTTTACCTGCTGGAGGTCCAGGCCACCCTGGGTGACCGAGTACAGAGGGTGCGGTGCATATTCTGATGCCTCAAACACCTACACACACACACACACAAGAAGAGAAGAGCAGAAAGAGAAAACATGCATTGCATTACTGAAATGTATTATAAGCCCAGACAGACATCACTTTGGCATGATGAGAGAAAATATCTCCTTATCATCTTAAACCTTCTATTGAAAAGTTGATGTAAGACTAAGGAACAAAAAACGTATTTTATTTTTCGGGTTTCAAATTTAGTCGGAACTCCGTTTTTTCTCTTGCCACTTTAACACACCTAACAAGCTTATGGGCGATGACTCATCTGCGAACCCTTTCCATTTCCACTTCATATTTTCTCCTCTGACAAATTATACAAACATCCCTTATCACTGCGCTGCCGTCATTAAAGCCATCTCCCAGTGACCAGGAACTCGCCCCCGGGTTTAATTTGATAGCCTATTACGAGGAATACCAAAAACACAAAGCTGTTCCCGAAATTGACCAGAGTCTGAGGCGGCACAAACGCCGACAGGACTGCTGACAGCTATGCAGAATATCTGGGTGCTGCTGCAGCCGGAGGAGACGGCAGGTCTCCAGTCTCACTTGCTAATCTCGTGACTCGCTCAATGAGAGGGGGGGGGGTGGTCTGTCCCCTTCTCAAACAGAGGCATCTGTAGCACTCAACCACACACACACACACACACAAAATACGAACCCGATCCCCCACAGAGGAGCGCCTACGAGAGTCTTGTTTCCACACAACGGTTCACCAAGACTCCAATGAGAGATTTAATTATGGCCGACGTCTCCTCTCAAATATCCATTGGGACTTTTATGTGAGTTGTGAAAGCGAAGGTGTCAGCAGCAAATACTAATCCAGCGATATTCAAACTCTTCAGCTGTCAGTCCAACCGACACTATGGCCAGGGCTAGTGCCTCGACAACAATTGACTGAGTTACTGTGACATTTTCTACAGACATGAATGAATCCTAATCTCTTGACTCTTGATTTAGAGCCAACAGGTCAAAAAGTGTCTGACGAGCACCGACATTGTCAACACCGTATCCCCCGTTTCGGACTTTATGACCGTACACGGCACTCATCCCACAGTTTGAGAGACACCGTGTCACTCTGTTATTGATGAGCGTTGTGTGGTAGAATCTCACTCCTTTACCTGGTTCCCTGCAATGAGGAGGGCAGCCGGTGAGGGGCTCGGACGGTAGGGGATGGTGGCTCCCTTCGGTGGAGACTGAGGAGTCAGAAAAAAACAAATGATGCGATACATCTTCGTTTATTTTGCAGGCATGAATAAGCTCAACAAATCTACTCGGAAATGACGTCAGCACGCCTGTCAAAGATTTAAGAGCACCAATACACACGGCACCCTAAAAATGAAGGAGGAACTCAACTGCCAGTGACACTACTCCCTTCCTTATTTTTCTTTTAATTACACTAATAATTCATTAAATGAGTGAATCAGTGCAGTGATAGGTCTTTGTGGACGATAGCTCTGAGTTTAGTTCGTGTTAGACCTCGAGGCTCTGCAGATGTTTGCCCCCCGCCCCCCCGAAATAAATCAAGCATCCACTGACAAGGACACGTTTTGAGATAAAATTCCTTAAATGCCAATAAAGGAGATTATATGGTGCACACGGCACTTTAGTATCTTATCGAGCAACTGCAGTTTTTCGGTGATACTGTTTTTCTTTGGGTTTAAAAATGTAGAGCATCTTTTCTGCCGGAGCAGTCACAGTACATTCTTTGTATAACTTTGCATAATTTAAATCTTGGAGCCAAAAAGCAAAGGAGCCGCTGGTACAGAATCCTAATGAAACTCGCATCCCTTTGAAGAAAGCCCTGGAAAACTGGATCAAACTAGCAATTAGTCAGTCAGGTCCAGCTGCAATGCTGAAACAAAAAGGACTTGTGCACCTCCGCGAACACACAGGGAGAAACTGTCCTGCGGGTTGTTTTTCCTCTCGACTCCTCCTGGGTTTTCTCAAGAGAGCGGTTGTCTGTTGGACAGATTCTGCTGCAGGTCAGTTTGTTCTCTCTTGACAGCTTTGTGTCCTCTCCAGCAACGCTGAGCTCTGACCTCAGGTTATGCACCTTTGACACCATCTCCTTCGGCGGTTTATAGCACGGACGGTTCAAATAATAAGAACCCCCCCCCACCACCATGGTCTCGTTGGGGATAATGCTACAGAAACGGTAAATCTACTTGATTTTAAAGCTCCAGCTGCGGTGTAATACACGTTGGTGAAAACACGGATATCCCTTCCATGACATGGCTGAGTCAGCATAGCTCTGACAATAAGTCTGCAAGCTGTGAGTGTGTATAGTCAAGGAAAAATAATACCCATCCTACCTCCAGGATTACTGTGCAGATGAGTTTGACGCACTGGATTACTGAATCCTGATTTCCAGATATCGTCACCCCTCGCTCAGTAGAGTTGGGCAGCAAATCCCCTGCCACCTGAATCTGGGCTCCGGTGCTCTGCAAAGGATAGGGTTCAAAAAAAGAAAAAGAAAAAGGTGAGATTGATTCTGGGGATAAAACAAGTTGTGATTACTCTGCCGCGGCTTCCTTCAATGCCTCCCTGCTGGTCTAGCCGAAATTGTGTTTTTCCACCCGCAGTCCATTACATTTGTGACGTTAAATCCTGGCAGGTAGGAGATACGTGAAAAGTCACCCAGGAAAAAAATAAATAAAATTCTTCTCCTTTTAGCTGACACATCTCTGATTCAGTATGTGTGAGTATAACGTTATTTTCATTATGACAGAGGGGTCACCGGAGGCCAAAGCGCCTCACAAGAGAACATGTGTCCTGTGGAAACCAAACAAACAAAACAAATCTAGGACTGGGATATAAACGTGACAACAAATTCCATCTACTAACCACATCAAACCCACTGGATGCTATGACTGGCTAAAAAAAGAGTGTCTATTTGTAGAGTGGTACAGAGCTGAAGGTGTCTCTGGCATCAGATCTGATAAGTTAGTTTAATCCTAACGTTTCAACCAAGCCTAAATGTAGTTTTTTCCCCTTTCAGAGCACCCGCTGCTGCTGAAGTGATTTATCTAGGCTGCGTTGTCTCACTAATTTCCTGCCGTATTGGTCGAAATTCCATTTTAGTCAGGCCCCAACCTCTGTGCAGATACATGGTGTCTTCTGAAAAAACATTAGTTTTGCTTTTTTATTTTTCACTTCACTGGTTGTGTATTTATTTATTTTTGGTGGGGATTATAATTTAAGATGGTTCCCAGAGGATGAATCCGATTGGTTTTGGTGATGTTGTGTCTTTGCGCCTTTGCAACTGACACAGTTGTTGTCGTTCTTTCCAGTCCATCTGAGTGCCTGTGGGTGTGTTGGCCTGGAGTAGATGTGGTCAGGTGCTCTGTTGGCACATAGAATCATACGCCTGGCACAGCGACCTGTTATTTCCATAGTTTAACAAGCAGAATTAGATTGGGACCAAGCATAAATGCCCTTGCACCATATGCTTTGGAATTCATTTGTTTGAGTGTTCTGTGATTTATGACCAAATACCTGCATACCTAATTATATTGTTTTCAGCCTCAACTTTACTTGTGTATTTGTTAGGCCAGCTACACACAAACAATTATTGTCTAAATAATCCTCAATTGTTTGGTGTTAATACGTTCATTTTACTGCTCCTGATCGATTCGGAGACACCGATCCGCAATAGCCCATGAGCGAGCAAAAAAGGGCGGCACTGCCAACCGGATGTTGCGTACATTTAGCGCTCATAAACATGGCGAGCAGAAACACAAACGCCTGTTATCATCTAAGCACACATAAGCCTCACCTATACCGTCTTCACCGTCAGGATTTGACCCTTATTATTTTTCTTCTTTGTTTTCCGCTACAAACAGAACGCGCGCCAGGACAGCGCGCTGACGCTGTTGATAGTCCTCCATATTTATTTTTCTTCTGAATTCCCGTTTGGTCACGCGAGTTTTTGTGAGATCTCGTGTCTAAGGAATCGCCATCCTGAGGTCCCGGCAAGTGGTAAGTTTTGCGTTTTCATTGTGTGTGTGTGTGTTCGGAGGATTTATAATGTTGAAAACAGTTTGAAACTGTCCTTTTGTCCGTGTTATCCCACGTTTTTAAAAGTGGCTGGAAAATCGTCCAGTATCTAGCCAGCCATGTTTGGACTACATTAAGGACTACAATAATGTATCAATTCAATTAACTTCCCCTATAGAGCATACATTTCTCGGTAGTCGCATGACATGAGAGCTTAGCTGACTCTTGCCAGAGACAGCTGAGGCTCAATTTATATACGTCAGCTTTTACGGTCAATTTTACATGTGAAGGCATAAACATTATTCCAGAGCACATTGAAATGCAACACATAGTGACCAAAGTGCATTCGGGGGATACAAGAGGTATAATATAAATAACAATTAGAAAATGAAAGGAAAAAAACAACAACAGAAATCTGAGAATCAATAAGTGGGAAAAAATGTTGAATGCTTTGTTAATTTCTTATATTTCTCATCACTAACCTAACTAATAATGCTAGAGCAACTTTTGATTTTTCAATTCTATGTAAATTCTGCTTTGCACTGTCTTGTATAGCTTTTGATCTATGCACAATTATTCATTCAGTATTCATTATTTTATACCATTATGCTGCTGTATATAACGTTGATTACCATCTCTTCAGCCTTATTACTAAAATGCCCTGCCGTTATTCTGAATAAGATCATCTTAGACACACCTAACATTTATTAGTGCAATTGTGAAGCGCAGGGCCAAGCAGACGCGACAACACCGCATAAAATTCTAAAATGACGTATTGCTCAATTCTTGCTGCAGTTTTTTCCACTGCAGATTTGTTCTCTTCGCATTTCAGTGTTGGGCCAGCCTGTGAAGTGGGGAAGAAGTAGATGTGTGCTCAGGCTGCTCACCTCTCTGATCTCCTTTATCTTGGCCCCTCCTTTCCCAATGAGAGAGCCACACTGGCTGGCAGGGATGACCAGCCGCAGGGTCACTGGTGGCTTGGAGCTTATGGTGCCATTGGCGACCAAGGTAGTCAAGTCCTGGAGGGAGATGCAATGAACAAGTGAGATTCAGCAGGAACTAAACAAGAGATAATAGGAGAAGGAGAGCCCCAGAGGAACCAATCAGATCAGATAATTCGGCTTCACTAGGTTCCAATGAATTAGGACCATACATGGTCACGGAATCAAGGTCATTTCATTCAAATTTATCCCAATACACATTGAATTGAGGACTGGAAATCAAACAGTGAGATGTGGGTAAAATAATAATTAAAAAAAATCCAATCATCACATATCGTGATGAGCCAAGTTCAGATTATGGACGAGGCACGATCCAATAATAGTTGTTCTTGACCAATCACAATGCAGCAAAGCTCCACTTAAACAGCATCCACATCATCAATCAAAACAGATAAAGCAAATGGGCTTTTTCCTAGAAATGGCAGCTGGAGAAGGAGCACCTGCACCAAATTAACCCTCGCCTTCTCTACCTGTATGTGTAATGAGAGTCTGCAGGAGGCTGACCAATGATGTCCGTATATTCCCCACTCCAGTGTGGTGTCTAGAAAAGGCTGTTAAATCATTTTTATGCACTGCTGAATTCAATATGAAAGGGAGAACATTAATTTCAGTGCGGGCATTGAGCTAACTGCGGGCATTGAGCTTTTCACTCTGAGCCACAGCACGTTGTCTACATGTCATTCCCTCTGGCAGCACGCTGAACCTGGTCACCTTGAGATTTTTTTTTCCAAAGATACTCTGAAAGGAACTCAATGGACCAGTTGTCTTTTTGTATCTTTTGTATACAAGCACAGAGAGTGAGAAAACGCTATCTAATGCAGAGGCAAAAAGAAACGTTTTTCACTGTATTTGCAGCATAACTCTGCATATTATTTTTCACAGCTCTTTTAAGATGGTGTATATATATATATTGTATGTCTATCAGTCCATTTTTACGTTATTTTAAAGGCAAATGTCTGATTATTCGAAAAGCCTCGAACATGTTTAGATTTAAATCTAGACTAATAAAGTATTTTAAGGAGGAACTCCACTGATTTCAGGAGAGAGGAGAGTTGTGTTTTACAATGTTTTTACCGTGCAGGTAGCAAACATCTGTCCGCTCGGCTGTGGGTGGAGATTGAGCTTTTAATTAACGAACGGCATGTCTCTGTGAACCTTTTGAAATGTAAATACGACACGCTGTCTCGCTCCCATCAGAGTTCAACGCATCAACAAACGTGTGACAGGGTGCTTGTTTGTGTGAGCTTGTTGTCGGGGGCCAGTCGGCAATGAAATTAGCCGAGTTTGACTTGAAAGGTGAAAACGTGGATGCGTTGCCTCGGGCGATTTTGCTCATGAAGGGAACTGCATACTGCTTCCAACAACGGCGAACTTTAAATTTGAAAAGCCCATTCTGACGCGGCTCTTGTGCCTCTGTGCGGCGTATATATCTATATTTAGTGAGGCGCATCAGGCTCTCTGACGTCTCGTCTCATTAGAAGAGGAGCGCGCAGCTTGTCTGTACAATCAGAAGACTCTGGGCATCATTTTTCTGGATTTGATCTAAAAATATAAGCCCCATCTTATAGCCACGGCAAACATTCCCTCGCGTTCTCGCTCGATCCAGGCACAATAACAGGCTCTCAAAGCAAATTACCGGAAATAACACAGCAGGTCGCACAAGCCACGCTCACACAAGTTGCCGGGCTTAAATCCCCAAAGCATATTGTGTTTCTGGTGGGATAAGGACTCAAATACAGAGCGATTAGCTGGCTTTTATGCATTCTGGGCCTCAACACCCGGGGACAAAATACACATTTGACACCGTCATGTGTGTCTTGTGTTATTAGGGAAACGTATTATGTTCTTAGGCCCTATTTGCGTGCATGTGACACACAAACGGACACACTTCATTGCCTGACAAACAAAAAACGAAATGAGCCTGTGATGCCGTGTAATCCTTAACTATTGAGGACATAAACAAATCTTAGTTCAATATTCTGTGGCCCAACAGCACACCGTTTTCCTTTGTTTTTAATGAATGGTGTCAAGACGTGCAATAACTCCACTTTGGTGGAAGTGGCGGGTCGGCCACGCGTTGCCATGGAAACCCGAGCGTTTCAGGGGTGAAAGGAGGTGACTCCCAAGCATCCCTTATTAATAGTGGACTGTGCTCGCAGCCAGCGTGTGTTTACCGAAGGCTGTCAACCTGTGCAGGGGAGCACCTGTTTCCTTGCCAGCATCTGCTGTGAAGTTAAATCCGACAAAGGATGGCTCGCATTCCAACGTTTTAATTAGCGCCGTGATGGAGAGCCTCCGTGGGGGATTAATAGTGAGAGGAACCTGTCATCTAGAGCGCCTGAGAACACCGGGAAAAAGACATACACCTCTTCGTTGGCAGATACAAAATGAGTCTCATTTGCACTCTTCTTGAGTGGCTTCAGCATGTGTACGGCACGGTAGAGGTATAGAGGCATTTCATGCATGTGAAACGGGCGGAGGCAAATGTAAACAGATGATGGCATTGGACGTCCAAGGCAACCACAAATGTTTTCCCTCCGTCGCCTCGTTTGGTAGCACGATCGATAGCAATAAAAGGGCATTAGTGGTAATGTGGAGTTGTGGAGAAGCTCAGGAAACGATTTGAAGTGAAGTAGCTTCCTGCACTTTTTCCATCCCACCTTCTTTTAAAAAGTTTTCCACCTATGTTTTTCATGATGGCGTCCTGATTATTCCGTCTTTTTGTTTCTCTGTGTGAAAGCTGAATCCTTATGACTTCCTGCGACACTGTGAAGATGGCTTTTACCAGGCATTTCATATCTACCTCCTCCAGTTTATATGCGATCATGGTGAAGGCTCTGAAGACGTTGTCCGTGGAGCCGGTGATGGTGATGATCCTCTCGGGACAGGATCCCTCTGAGATGTTGACCCGAGCGCTGCTCTGTGGGGACAGAGGTGAGTTCGTCACTGGACGGTCAACTTTCAAGCAATCGTTGGACATTTTTGGCAAATACCAGATCCGGCTTCAGGCTCTAAGTGAGAACATATTAACATTCACATCACTTGAAACATTGAAAACACCTTCTGGCAGATACAAAGCTCATGGACGAACGACAATGAACATGTATTATTTCGTTTGATGGACATATGGACACAACCCAAACCACAAAATGCGAGAAGTCGTGGTTTAGCAGGGAGTTTCTTACTTTCCACTCCGGCAGGCCCCTTGGTTCCTCATGCTGCCAGCCTTAAAGCACTCCTAACCAGCTGACTGCAGCTTCATATTCAACATAAAGACATGGGTCTTTTATGTTCTTGCACTATGTGGGTAGAGACACACCGTACCGTGCAGCACGTTCCATCCAGGAAGAAAAGTCAAAAGGAACGCTGTGAAGGAGGTGAGGCTGAAAGCTTTACGGCACATCTCCGTATCCCCGCCTGACCATCTGAGAAGGCCTCTCCTCGGGTCATTGCCCTATGACGACCCCGCCCTCGTTTCCCTTCCATTTCTGTGGCCCCGTGTTTCTTTGAGTTACGCTCACATGAGCAGTAGCAGGACACCACTCTGACCTCCAGGCGATTTTCTGCAGTCATTGCAGTGAGTCATGCTCCCACTGTAGCTCCCGGGGAGGGACTGACAGGACGAGACTCATGCAGCTGAGAAGTAACAAAGACCAAAAGTGGCCGGCTGGCTGGATGAATGGATGGATGACTGTCACGGGCCAGTGGTTTATCCAGCAGCTCTTTGGGGGCCGCATTGTCCCATGACCTCACTGTTCCTCTGTTTATCCTTCTGCCTCATAAACCCACACCATAAAATCTTATCGGCCGGGGGAAGAATAAAACGTGCTGCCACGGTGTCAGCCGAATTACTCTTTACAAAGAGTGAACCAAGCGGCGTTCGCATGAGCTGCATCCTGGAGATTTATAAGGAGGGAGCGTGGAGAGGGACGAAAGAGGCAAGCAGAAAAACAAGGAGGAATATTTTTTGGATGGAGAGCAGCAAGGCGAGGTGTGGTGAATTATGGAGAGAGAGAGGATTTAAATTGAAAAGGTGTCGTTATTGCCCAAAGGGCATGTCCTGTACGCTTTTCAGTCTCGGTTCTCCCAAACACACTTTATCATAAGCTTATTCTCACCACGCCCTATTAATACCGGACCGGTTTTAAAATGACCTTATGAGATTGAATTATGTTTTTTTCCCCCTTCAGATGAACCTGCTTTCAGGAAATAAGAGATGTGGCTGGGTTCATGGGTTAATATACGACACAGTGGTACACTCATTTTGGTTGTATGGCGGGATAACACATGCACACAGCCGGTCGCACATTGACACAAATGCATCAGTAGCAGCAAATAGCAATATTCTCCATGCAGAGCGCAAACATGCACATGATCAAATGATTTTTTTTTTTCAAGCTCTAAATTGTGCCACTGTACCTCTTCTCGTATTCGTTTCACAGTCTCTCCTTTCTGGAAAAGAGCAGATGAAGGACAGCTTTAGATCGGAATCAAATGTGCCTTGTTTGCAAAAATACAATCGCCTCAGTGTCCATGATGTCTTAGTGAAACCTGCTAATTCAAACCCCCCCCCCGTGTGATTCGAGTGTTTCCAAACAGATTTCAGCAATAGAGTTCTCCTGTGCAATGCCTCACAGTGGTGGCCTCCGCACGACAGGATCTCAAATAAACGCGAGCGCTCAGAGGAGACGTGCACCTGCAGTAATGGCTGAATACTCGGTGTGTGTGTGTGTGTGATCGTTTTGTCGTGTCTCACTGCAGCTCACTGCAGATTACTTCTTTACCCCCCCTCCTGCCCCCTTCTTTCCCCCCCCCCCCCCCCCCCTCCATTTTCTTTTGGCTAAAGTCCATCCAAGCTGTCACACCTCTGCCTCCCACCCTCACGCACCCACTAACAATCCATTACCAACAGCAGCAACAAAACCCGTACCATCCCACACCCGGTATTTATGCTATCTTATAAAACGTATTATTTGTGGTACACTGTAACTCTGGCTGTCGTGTTGTTATTGATGGCGAGGGGAGATGAGAGGTTTGAGATAGGAAAGGGTGGAAAGAAAAAAAATGCGTCGAGGGTGGAGTGGCAAGTTATTAGTCCAAGTACTGCAGATCAAGAGCCTCTCTCTGCCGAGCTGCACAGTGTGAGCCAAACTCATCTCTCCCTTCTTCTTCCCCTTTCCAATTTTTCCCTCATTCTCAATTTCCTTTCAGATTAAATTTTATTTCTAGGCACACCGAGCACCCATTGTGATATCTTTACTTTGTGCTTTCATTTATTATTTGTCCCTGTTCGTTCTTTTTTTTTTTTTTTTTTTTTTTTTTACTTTTGGTGTTCCAAGGAACACAGTGCAGCCAGGCCCTTCCTAACAGACAGTAAAAGTGCCCACGAGGGTGGCGTCAGTAATGTGTCTTTGGAGCTCGGTTTCAACAGCAGGCTTGCAGTCCATGCACTAATGTTGTTGTTTGATGGATTACGCTGTTGCATTATGGGTGGTAGTGGGGGTGGCGGTGAGGTCCTAAGAGGCTTGGTTCAAGGCAATTGCATTTGGGATGGGGATATTAAGAAAAACAATTGTTTGTTCCAGGGCTTTGTGCTCTGTGTCGATTTCCAGACGGAGGGGGAAATGATTTTACAAAGGCTTAAAATGAATTCAAATAAAAGGTATCAATAAGTAGCCGGGCTTCGCACGATGGGAAATGTGTATAGATTCCCATACTATTTGACACAGGTATACTATTTGAAACATAGACCTCATTTCAATAAATAATACATCCCTGCCTTTATGATTAATAAGGTTATTGATGCAGTGTTCTGTGCAGGGGAAAGGAAATACATCTCACCTTTCCTATGATGCTGCCAACCTCCTAAAATACAGAGAGATTAAAGTATGAACATGGATTATTCAACAATTCCATGAACCATTATGACTTGAGAAAGATGCTATGAGGAAGCTCAGAGGACATGCATTCAGGGCCTGTACCTTTCCGTGCATGAGCAGTCGTAGTGTGAGGGTCACTCCCAAGCCCCCGTCCCCAAAGTCCTGCTCACAGTTCATAGTGATGCGGGAGTGGCATGCAGGGAGACGCATGAACGAGGCTCGCACGCTGGTCACACGAAGTTCAGGCGAAGGCCAGTGCTCGCTCTCTGGCTCTTCAAGGTCCTTCAGTGCAGCTCTGGTTGAGAGAAGAAAAAAAAAGATGACACCCAAATCAAGGAATATTCCCCACCACGTGCAAAGCCGCTCTTCGTGCAAACTCACAATCAGGAAGTATTCACTCAGCGTCATTATTCCGGGAACACTATAAGAACCAATGGCCTGCTGCTCGGTTTCCTCGAACCCGCGTGCTTGTATTTCACCTGACCGCGCTGTTGACTGAATGATAAGTCTCTCTGAGATCATACAGAGATTCCGATGAACGGACTAAAGATGAAACGTAAACACTTTCAAACCGTCATGGCTTTTCAGGCAGCTCCCGGTCATCGAGCATCTCTGAGAGGAAACCTCTTTGTTAGTTTGACTCAATGTAATATTTAACGTGTGCAGGATGTGGACCGGAGCCGGCGATATTGCTGCTCCTCCGAGCCTCGGGGTCCGAACAGACTGCGGGTGGCCATCGGTGTCTTCATTGACGGACAAGCTGTTTCTCTCAAAAAGAGGTGAGTGATTTTGATTTATTTTTATTATTATTATTTTTTTAAATATTGGGCTGAAAAAAGACTTTTCCCCGTACAGGGGAGCAGAACATGAGACTCATGCAAAGTGAATCAAATTCCACTCAAAAGGGTTTTTATAAAGTTGAAAATGCCAGAGTTTCTTTGGGGGGACCTGGTTTCATCTGCTATCACACGTAGTTGGAGGAAGAAAGAAAAAAAAGCTCTATGCAGAGGAGACGGTGGAGGATTTATCCACAGACAGCAATGGAGAAGCATCCGAAATGATCCCAGGATAACAATGTGGCGGAGGATACGTGCATTTCAGATATGTGGCACAGAATGCGATGAATGTGTGCGTCACCCAGCTGCTTACCGCCTTAGCATGACGTGTACATTTAGTTCATGGGCTCATTCGTGTTTTCTCTTGATATATATTTACTTGCCTCTTCCAGTGGAAACGGACAGAGGAAACAAATCCATATTTGATCTGTCGATGCTTCATGGCAACTTATTTTCCACATGTAGTGTATTCGGTCGAGTAGTGTACAGTCTCGAGGTACATCGGCTCGACCACATTTAAGATATTGCCGTTTTTGCTGATTTAATTGACATGTTTTCATTTCTTTTAGATTATAAACAAATCATAAAAGAAACTCTGGTGAATGATTAAAGTACTAAAGTTTAAATTAGCCACAGCTTTACAGCTGTAGCATAAAATGGATACGCACACTAAAAGATCAACGGAAATAATCACACGTTTTATTCCGAAATGGGCCACTCTGCACCAGTACTTAGGTTAAGTAGTGTGTGGACAGGACCTTCAAGTAGTTTTGGATACGTACCATTATAGCCTCTTAGTAATCCAAGAAACGAATAATTGCATTGTCTCAGCAATATATTGGATTTTGATAATGTTTGTCAGATGTCAGAGGATAGGTCACACCTCGCCGTGGAATCCTTTACTGTCACGAATCATATTAAGCACTCGCATTCAGTAACAACCCGGTAAGAAATGATTCTCTCCTCTTTGTCTCATCAAGGCCACTTGTTCATCTGCCAAGTGCATTCCAAGCAGCCCACAGGGGCGCTGAACAGTAGACCCAATGCCTGATATGTGTGTGTGCTCTATATAAATCTGCATGCTGTTTACACATTTGTCGAGCGATCATGTTTTAAAAATGCGCGTTATTTTGTGAGATCCAGTTTCTGCGAGACTTATTGTAGGTGGGTTTATTGCTTTTGCTCAGTGCACAAGGCCGTTGCTGCTTGGCTGATTTATTTATGCGCCGGATGCTTTCAAAGACACGTTCAGGCGCTCACACACACACACACACGATTCTTTAAGCGCTTGACTGCCTGTGTGCGTTTTGTTTTCCCTCCATGGCTGTGACACAGTTTGACACACCATCCTGTCAAATGTGGACAGTGGCCTGTGTTACATTTCAAAAGAAAATGAAACGTGGTCCACTACGGAATCCTCATTTGATTAGTTTCCAAAATAAAATGAGCATTGAGAAGCTGAGCTCCATACAATTTCAATCCTAAGAAAATGGACCAGGGGCACATATTGCTGGGTGACAGCAAGGATGCAAGCAATCGTGACTTTAAGCCTGATTGATGCATATCACAGAGCACATTTGTGCGACCCGTGCGCTAACTTCGTTACGTTTGAGCACCGAAGGGCATGGCTAAAATGTTAGCACTTTATTGCATTAGGAGTTAATGGTTTGAGGGATCATTATGTGCAGGTCTGTGGGTTGATAACAAGGCATGTGCTCTGTGTTTGTGTGAGGGTGGTGAGCCTCTGAACTCCTCATTTCCAGAATCCCGGGCGGCGGCAGGATGAACAGAGCCCTTCTGTTCTAAATTAGAGCTGGTACAGAGAATTAGTCTGGTGCAGACAAAATACAGTCAGACCAGGAGAGAGGCGGAGAGTCCATGCACTGTCCTGCCGTCTGTCAGTGACTGGTAACCCTGGTCCTGATCTTCCTGTCTGAATGCGGTATACAGAGACTCACTGTTGCGCGTCACATTCATATTTAGTTGTTTTTGTATACACTACATTAAGTATTTGTGAAATCAAATGATGCAAAAACAAATGGGCACAAAGCCTCTCCTAAGTCTGCTATTCGCCACTTTAAAATAGCTAAGTTTCAAAACATTGCGGAGTAATCTTGCTGTATTACAGCTTGGCTCACGTTAATGGGCATTTGGCCTTTAGTTCTATCAGATACAATATCACACAGCATTGCACTCGGTAAATGAGCTCACAAAAAATTCTGGAACATTCGGCCATTTATCCAAATTCCAATACACTTGGATTACATTAGCTTTGCCTTGTGTTCAAATGCATTTAATCGGATGTTTCTTGTCCATTCAGCAGGCACAGTCACGAGTCCAGGAGACAGGAAAACATCTTAGGCTTATTTTTCATTTCTGTCTGCGTCATCCTGGCCTGTGAATCTCAACCACTTTCAGTGCTATTCACAATATAGAAAATATATTCAATACAAATATTGGTATTCTCAAACTCAAGGTGAGGATAAAACCAGTTTAGCATTGTCAACTTGTAAGACTATTGTATATTATAACATAACATACTTACCAGACTCAATATGAGCCTTTAACTGGCTCTGATATGTTGAAATAATGGCAAAAAAGTTATTTAAGTTCAAAAGTCACAGACCAAACAATGAAAATGGCCAGAAATATCTAATAATATATCAACAATTCCAGATTCCATTATTTCAACATCCCTGAAGCATACATCAAAGACATCATAGATAAAAGCAAGCTGCATATATCCCTTGACAGCCCCCAGGCATATTTATTTTTTCTCCACCAATATCCAGTCAGTCAGAGAGATTGTCAAGATTAAAAGGATGTTGTAGAACGTGCTTGTCTAGAGGACTGGACACCTGCTCGGAGTCAACCGTGTCCCAAACAGAACCAGCAAACAGACAGCTCTGCACCAGCTTAGAGGAAATGAAGCAGGAATGAGGCCATGCCTGGTTTCCGTGGTGAAAGATGGAAACAGGGCTCCCCTCTGCATACAGTACATACAGGGGGTCGGGGGGTATAATGTGTCCACTGGATAAACACACACAGGCCGAGAGGGTAGGGTGTTCCTCGGGACGGGCGCGCGCCGCATAGAGCAATAAGTGAGAGGGTGTCAACGCGTGTACACGTGCACGGTGTGAGGGCGAGAGGTGAGAGAGCGTTCACACATGGGCTCGCACCACCCGACACCCGCACACACACACGCTCAAACAGCCGCATTCCCAGGTCTGTGTGCGCCAAAACAAAAACGCACACAGATCCGCACACAGCTGCTGGGATGAAAGGAGGCAGCCATTCACGCACACACACACACACAGAAACGTGGTGCGGAAACGGCCTTTGATCGGCTGAGGAGTGCCACACTGCAGCTATCTGTCAGGGACAAACTCAAATGGCTGCCGTGTCTGAGCACATGAGCACGACATGTGCCCTGACGATGAGTAGGATGTGAGGGAAAGAAATCCTTCAGGCCCCTCTTCGTTAGCGGTCAGTGGATTTCCTTCCAACTGAAATGAGACGCTGAAGGAACAAACAGGCATGCACAGAGGGACGCACAAGGGTACGCACAGAAAGGCGCGTACACAACAACAACATATCCTGCCATTCGGCGTTTGGGCCTTTGAACGTGACTGCATCCTGTGCTTGCGAGAGAAGAGAGGCTCTTCATTGGGGAAGATGGGGATTTAACCCAGAAAAAGACGTATTAACACTAATCTGAATACCGCATGTGCAGTGGCATCTTGATTAAATGAGTTCCATTCCATGTGAGGGGAATATTCATCGAGGGGCTGCATGTTTGGTTAAGCTTTAACCACATCGCAGTCACAAGTCGTGCTGGGTCTCATCAGTAATATTGCTTTATGAGCTGCGCGGCAGAGTAATATTAACACAGCTGGGAGAAGGCTATATATGCGACATAAACCTCTCGTTCATTTATAAACACAGTTGCGCGCTTTTATATGTCCAAGTCAACACACACACACACAGAGTGAAAATTCCACGGCAAAATAGCTTAAGGAGAATTTTTTTCACAAATGATACGTAAGTTACAAGTGCGACACCGTTTGCAGGTGCCAAATAAGTAATGATGCTTTTTATCGTTTTCGATAGAGCTAGGGTAGGCTCAAGAGATGAATATAGAGAGAAAAAGGGAAACTTGAAATGACGAGGCGCTCTCCACAGAAGGACAGGCAGAGATTCAGCCGAGTGAGCCTCCCCCCAGACTTTCAGAAATTAAATCTTATGGCCTGGCTAGAGTCAACTGGGCTGTATTTTGCCTTGAACGCTCCTTTCAATTATTAAAGCCAATGAGTTTTTCTTCAGTGGCTTTACACCATCGTAAACGCTTAATACACAATCAAATTAAAGTCAAGAGTCCTGAGTGTCTCATTCTTAAAAACTCGGCAAATCTGCTTCCTCGCAACAACGTGGGAAAAAACACCTTTTTTTCTTCTGAGAAAGCCATTTGATGTTTCCTTTGGCAGGATATTGATGTGTGATGATGATGTACCCCCTCACTATTAATAAGATATGGATAAGAAGTTAAATGTACATACAGCTAGTATTATAGCTTGTATTATTATGACATGCTTCCACAAAAGCTCACGATTTTAGATACTTTGGAGTCTTGGCTCTCGATTTGCATTCGAAAGCTTTTTATTCACCACTTCCACGGTCTCTCCACTGAGATGAGAGAGAAACAAAAGCAAAGGGAGCAGAGGAGGAGCTGTTTTGAGCTGTGAAACAGGAGACGCTTGAAATCACAGAGCAGTGTTTCATCTCGCAGCACGTCTGTCTCAGCTGTGTCATATATAACGGGGGGTGGGGAGGGGGGGGGGGGGCAGTCCTCGGCGCAGAGGGGGACCGCCCTCGCCGGGGGGGGGGGGGGGGGGGGGGGGGTCAGTCCTCGGCGCAGAGGGGGACCGCCCTCGCCTATCAGCCTCCGGCTTCATGTGGTGCTAAAGCATGACCGCGCCCGGGGCGCGCGCCGCCTGTCAGCCTCCAGGCCCCAGAGAGGGTCATCAGATGCCCGGTATCCCGGAGCCAGCCCGGCTCCCCCTAAGGCCACAGAGGAGGCCAACTGCAGCCACTGCACCTAAATGTGGGCTGATAAGATTAGCCTCAGGCAGTGCATGTTTAATCCATGCTCCGGGGGCATTTGCGAGAGCGAATCAAACGACAAGATTTTTCCCGCAGACTGCATTCTCCCATCTGCCGTCAGTGCTGTGGCAAGAGTACCGTTTCTAGGCAATTTCGAGGCCTTTTCAAATACGGTGTGGGTTCCCTCTGGCTGACATGGAGAATTTCGAGCGCTGCCGAGTCGAGCCCTTGATAAAGGAGGTTGTTGTTCAGAACTGAAAATGACACGTATGTAGATCAGAAATAAAAGTCCTATCTGCACCCAGCTGTAGATTCCACCGCAACGTGACTGTACACTGACAGCCATCCCAATCAGTGCGATGACAGCCGCTATAACATTTCCAATAGAATTGACACCAGACACGGTAACTTTCGTAAATTCTGTCGCATCTCAACGTGACAATCAATACTCTCGGGGCCTCGTCTTGTCACGACCGACCTCCGATCTCGTCAATCCGTCCACGCGGCTCAGACGCGGTTCACCTTCGGCGGCAGAGTCTGCATAATAACAAGTGGCTCCAATAGCTAATGAACAGCGGCGTAATTGCCACTCTATTATGGCAGTCCGAAAGCCATCCGTTTCTGTGACTGTCGCGGCGGAGAGGTGCTTGCTTCTGGCTCCCTGGTTATTACTAAGCACATACCTGTGAGAGAACATGGCCGCCCCGCGAGAAGCGTGCATTGTCTCCTCATTGGATAAACCTGAGTTCTTGCCTCCTTCTCATCATGGCTGGCAGGTTTAAAACAACACAAACCTAAAGATAATGATCCTAACAGGGCCATGTTTCTGGGCTGTCGCTTGTTATCTCCCAAGTGGCCGCTGGCTCCAGACACTCCGTGACACTGCCTGAGCCGGAATTTACTCTTACCCTTTTTGTAAGTGTGGGGATAGTGTGGCTCAAACACTGTACACTTTAATTGAGGAGAATATTGAAAAAAAAAAAACGTTTTTCGCGTGAGTGTCTACGTCAATAACTCCATATATATATATATCTTGCAGATTAACTCATCCATTAATTTTTCAGCTCTGTCCCTGTTGCACTGCTTTTCATCTCTCGTAGTAAACTTAAGAAACTGACTGGCTTTAAATGACGGATCCTATTTTCATTCAATTATACAGTTTGACTTCTCCAGAATGACTTTTCTGGTCATTTGCTTTGCCTGGACTTGCAATGGCGTGCCCCTTATTATCAGAGAGCTTCTATTAGGGAGCATATATAACATTCTGAATGTGTTTTTTTTTTTTTTGGCATGGTGGAGAATACACTTTGGCAGGGTATTAACTCCAGCTTTATCCCATCCCTCTTGCTGGATGAAGGTCACTCTCTCTATCTGCAAAATGACTTCCCTCTCCTCTCTTTCATCCCATGGCCTCCTCCCCATCCTCCACGCCAGGGCATGAGTCAGAAAATCTGACACCTCGGAAGACAGTGGAGACAAATTGAGAGGGAGAGAGGGACAGATGGGGACATGCGGTCGGAGAAAAGAGGAGAGTTGAGTTGAGTGATATCTCTTAGAAAGGTAACCTGAGAAGATACGCGCCGGCCCTGCCTCCTTAATGGACACAGTGCACAGATGCTGCGGGAGTCCTCGCTCCAGATGACTCTGTACATTATCCTTCACAGTCTTGTGCAAAATGTGGCTGCAAAATGGCAGCATTCACTGCATCCCTTTGCCGGAGTTGGCCGGGCCAATGGCCCGCAACGTGGTGTGCAGCAGTACCGAGCGCGCTGAGCTGAGACTACATATTACATAAGCCCTACAACAAACTGAGCACAAACCCAAAAATAGTGCAGTCCCTGATAAATATTTCAGGCACTCAGCAGCTGAAAGGGAGGGGGGGGGGGGGAAAAAGCATCTCTCCTCTTCAGTCACAATACAAAAACCACACTAATGCAGAATGGCCAATTGAAAGAAGGCCCCTCCATTTAGTGTACTGTGGAGAGCAGAGGGGATTAGTGTCACGAAGGCAGCCTTTGAGTGTATCCGCCTGATACATAGCACTCACTGGCGTGGCGTTCTTAGCAATCACCTACCCCTATTTCTCGAGGCGATCCGCGTACAGTATATAGACGGCATGAAAGCCGCTCTTTGAGGGCAACTTTTGAACTAAATAAATCACGCTCATGAGACTCATTGTGAGACGCAACAAGGGAGTCATGAGGCCTGTTGGGTCAATCTTCGGCGCTCCACACAGTGCTGTCTTTTCATAGCAGGGACAGCCCCCCGGCTCTGTCAGCCACTGGGTCCGTCCTACAAGAGCGGCGGGTGGGGGTGGGTCACACTGTTTCGCAAGAAAGGCTCCCTTCATAGCGACGCAACCAAGTCCAAAACAAAGGCATTTCCACGGTTTATTTGCATGGCGTTCATGTGATTTTTTTTGCTCGCTGACTTTCTTGTACAAGAATTAGAAGAATTAGAAGAAGAATTCATGGTTAAACATAGGGAGAATGAACGCAGGCATAGAAAAGTGGGAAGTTGTGCTCTGGGCCTCGAGGGGCCGCAGTTATTAGATAGTGACAAGCACAGGTTGATTACTCAAATACGGGCTAATTGCTACAGGGGATTCATCTCAAATATTGGAGAGGAAATTAATTTTGTTTCACAACAACACTCCTGTGACAACAACATCTTAATGGATGCCTGAGTAATGATGGCTATGCTGACTCTCGGGCCCCACAGGCGGCATAAGATGTTGCAAGTTTTAAGTCGAGGCAGAAACATTTAACCACAAGTGTGAGGTGGACGTGGCTTCAAAAATAACAATCAGCGCACAATCAAAGAATGTTATAGCGGTGGAAATAATCTGTGTTGTTAGCAGCGACCTTATCCCGGGAAGCGTTCCTTTTTTTTCCTCGTTAGTAAAAAGGGGGATTGAGTCTCCAGGATGTCTCTCTGCAGAACTGTTGACTAGAGTAAAGCTGCACTTGGCTGCTTTGACTTGATGACTGCAAACTAAAACCTAGCATTGTGCCGATCCCCCCCTCCCCCCTCCCCCGCTCTGCCCGGAGAGCATCTTAGCAGATGAGGGGGATTATTGGCAGTTGGCAGATGTCGGAGCAGCACGTGTCAGGTCTGGCCTCTGTTATTTATGAAGCCTCTCGGCCCCAGCCCTCAGTCTGCAGCAGTGGAGATGCAGGTGGGGTTTCATTATTGAAGATGCTCTTCCCCTCCTTATTAGATCTCCGACTCTCGGAGTGCATTAAGGAATTGCATTTGGACAGAGAGTCAGCAAGACACGATGGTCTGTTGTTGTGCCCCCCTGGGGTCCCTCTGCAGGATATGTGTGCCTCTCAAATCAGCCAAATTGAAACTCCTATTCCCTTATCAAGAATAAACAGTGTAGTTGCATTCAAGCAGATGCCCCCTTTATCACACAAACACACACACATAGAACAATTATAATGATTCCTTATTGATTAAGGTTATGTGCGAGTCATGATAAATATGAAGGAAAAATAATGATAGCGTACATCACATCCCAATGTATTCTCCCGCCATCAACCTACAGCCCATGGATGGGCAAGGCTCCAACTGTGTCCCATTTTTCTCCCTTTTGTTCATTTATTCATGTATTTTTGTTTAAGCAGTTGCTCAGTGGAAGTGCACATGCAAGATGCACAAGCATCTCCATGCAGCATGATTTCCTTAACGAAGGCACTGGTTCACTCCCAAATGTTTGTCCTTTTTATCGAATTTGAAGAGGATCGACCCCTCTTGCGTTCAGTATGAGCCTGTTGTACTAAAACGCACAAAGACACACAAAGCCCACACCTATGAGTGATAACGGTCAAGGAAGCATCACAATTTTCCTTTTCAATTATTACAATTTGAGAGAAGTATCAAGACCAGTTTATACCACCCACAAACCAACAGTTTAATGTGAACACGCCTGAGACGGTGCCCTCTTTGCATGCTGAATGAAAACAATTCATAAAAATGCAAATAATTCGACTAACGGCTGTGAATTGTGTCAGGCCAACAAACAAATGTGGAAATAGGCGCGTTAGACCTACTTATTTACGCACTTATTCACAGTTTGCTAAATGAGACCACACTTAATGGTAACAAAACCACTTCGAGAAAGACTAGTATCATTATCATTAGCGACCAAAAGACATTGACTTGTGTTTCCTTTCTATGTGGGTCAGCTCATCAGGAGTTGTTCCTATCCACTGTAACGCAATTAGGCATGTTGGTGAATAATGGTGCTGTCACACGCCCTCGCTGCCTCAGCACCGAGCAGGCGCCCACACTGTCTTGTAGAGAATGATCTTTGTGTTTAGGTTCTGGCCCGGCCGGCGGGGTCCCCTTCCATTATCATAAAACCGTCCCCACACAGAAGAGACCAATTGTCCGTCCCATTGTGTGTGTGTGTGTGTGTGCGTGTGTCCCCTACTCATCTGGCGACTTTCTGCCATATGCTGCTTTTAGCAGCCCAGTCATTTTATGGCTTGATTAGTTCAGCTCCAACGCATGAATCAAGCAGATGATCGCATCCTGCGCTCTACTCAGGCCAGTGTGTCCAAGTGAAAACATTGCTGACTGTAGATATGTAGAATGAAAACAGCTAGATTCTGGCTTGAATGTGGCTTCAAAAGAAAAGAGTTTGAAGGCGAAAGGTCCGTTCGTAATCCGGATGAATTAAGACACTGAATTTGACAGCGTGGATAGAGCTGTCACTGATGCCACCTATTGTATGGGAGCTATTTTAAGTTTGGAGAATTTGGGAACGCGCTGTCCAGAATGAATCTGAGCCACTTACCAGTTTTCATGTAGAATGTCGTCGGCTGCAGTTCCCGCTAAAGTGTCCCCATGTATCTGAGCGGACCGGGCTTCGCATCCATGTAGAGTCCAATGAGGAGCAGGCTCGGTGCGGTCTGTCCTCCCGGTGTGTGTCAGCAGAGCGGAGCGCAGGGCGCCTGTGCGCAAGGAGGAGGGGGGGTTGCACGCGCGCACACACACACATACGGGGGTGGGGGAGAGAGAGAGATAGACAAGGGGAGAGAGAGAAATGCAGAGTGTCACCGACCACCCTGATCACCATGAACCGACCGTGTCCATGGGAGACACCGGAGTGCTCTCTGGGTTTCGTGTCCCCAGAGTGTGGTGATAACCCCCCACTTGTCCTCCTTCTACATACGTAGAAAGTAGCATCAGAAATCACGACATGACCCTGGACAACATATAAAATCACGTAGAAATAACTGGCATATTTAAGCGATCACATTTGTGTCATGGAGAGATTTAGATTGCACTCTGCGGCTGCCTTTCACACGTTCTATTTAACGATGTGCACTTATAAACTCTAGTTGAGTGAACATTACTCAACTCACCTGAAACATGATCACGTGGTTAAGTCAAGGCCTCTTTGACATCTTAAAGTGAGTCTTTATGCGAACTTGGTGGCGCAGATGTAAAAGCTGACGCCCTTGACGCTTTGTTGCGTTCCTCGTTGTGAGATCATGACTTTCTCTCACGCAGCGCCATCTTGTGTATTCATCGTAATGTTGCATTTTTTTTTCTTCCAACCAACAGGGCTGATGATCACTATGATCATCATATATTTGAGCTGCATAACCTTAAAGTCATTAGTCCTAGAGGATGCACACTTCAGAAAATGCCATTTTGAACTGTGCATAACACACTTTTTATTCAATTCAGTTATAATGTGATATCATATTACGTATGATGGGTAATCATCTTCTGGTTAATATAGGCTTCCTTTTTCCCTAATATTGTCCTTATTTATATGTAACATTTCAGACCATATATAGTTACATTTAATTACGATCAGCTGCAAATCCTTTTTGGAGATACTTCCCGCCCACAACATATGGCTTATGTAGACTTGCAGTTGTCAAACTGAATATTTTAATGTACAGTCTAGGTTTGTGGACCCAAAAACACATTGATTCACATTTACATTAGACAATCCAAAGCTTTGACTTAAGATTACAAAGGTCAGTATTGTAGTATTATTGGTTTGCCAGTTTGTTTCCTGACTTAAATGATTAACATGTACATCTTTCTATAAAAGCTAGTGAGTGACGATAAGAGTATCTTGTTGTAGGATGCGACCCCCACCCTATGCAGTCTTAATTATGTTTGAAATAAATACAATATCTGATAGATATGTCATCCAAACTTTGAAGAGTTTAATAAATCACAGTGAAATAGCAGTTTTTGCAGTTTGAAAATTGAGACTAAATGCATTAAATGTAAGCCATAGGTTTTAAGTGGAAGGTTGGCCACCCCAGGCCAACCTCACAATGATAAATAAATATAATAGCCCCAACATATTGTTTATTGTGGAATCAATGGTTTGATTGAACAGTTAGGACATGAAGTGACCAGTAGCAGATGGATGACACCTTTTACCCTAGATCATATTGTGCAACAAACAACAACATAAAGGGACACAATGATATGAATTAGACCAAAACAAAATGCTCCTATTGTGATATTGTGTATTCCCTCTGACAAAATGCCTCATTACGTTAAAGACTTTGAATTAAGACATCATGACAGCTCCCAGTGTTCCTGGGTAAAAGGAGGGGATGAATAATTTGAGCATGACATCTCAATCTATTTCACAAATGATCTCCATGGTTTCTCAGGTGCCTCTGCAAGCTGCAGTTGTTTTCATATTTTAAATTAAACATGTTGATTCATCAAAAGATGACATTTTTATTGCCTTCCCCCTGAGCTGTTGTATTGTGTTACTCAGTCTGTCTGATGGTGACAAGTCCTTTTGGCGGGGAATCAAAACAGCACAGAGAAAGTACCAGGACAAGGGGTGTGAAAAGGTGTGGATATTTACAGATACATCGGCATGCATTCACACAGTTTAGCTTATGTTTTTTTTCTTTCCCATTTTTAAGATGAATGGTGAAAATTATGACCGCTACATTTTGAACACTAACAGGGTGCCTTATTGAGATAACAGAGAATAAATCGGGACCACCCTATTACCACCCTAACATGGCAAATAACGACAAATGACGGTTTAGCTTGATTCTTTTGCCAGTGAAACATACATTGTGAATGAGCAATAGCAGAACTATATGCCCTAATATTGTTAAAAATGTCAATGGCAAAGGTGACACTCTTACAGTTTCCACATAACGGCAACCTATGAATCAAGCATCTGCCCGTGCTAAAGCTTTCTGGCCCACTGACAGAGCGAGATATTGTTTTTCAAACAGCAGGAGGTGCTGTGGGATTTCAAATCCATCTTTCAGGGACAGGGCATTTTGTCATGAGATAGAAACAAATAAATGTATTCACCTACCAGGTCTGTGTGGCTCAGAGATGCAGAGACACAAGCCCTCCATAAGGAGAGGGAATTGGGATACAGTATACATAGCCAGATCTGCACCGAATTACAGTGTGAGAGAGAATTAGGCGTTAATGTATGCTCAATTTTATGGTTTGGATTCACTTTTTCATACCTGGACCACACACCCGGGGAATTGTATTTGAATAATTTCTCATTTACTTTGGCTAAGCCTGATTTGCGTGCATGTGTTTACACTGCAACATCACAATTCCCAAAATCATCGAGCTGGAAATTAGATGTCAAATTCACAGGAGCTCTGTCTGCACTGGAATCTGCCATTATTTGCAGACTGGCTTTGGCAAACACAATGTTCACCCCTGCCTTAAAGCTTCACAAATACCTTTCATGCTAAATGGCAGTGAAACAAAGAGCGATGACACCAGGGCAACAACTTCAAGGAACTCCTCTCCTCCCCAGCCCTCACACGCAGAAACAAAGATGGCTTAGCATTTTCGGCGTTGGATTACTTTGTCCTGTCAAATAGTGATGGAAGACATGCAGGGGGAAGCTCACGCTGTTGTCTCCTTTTGGCTGCTTCCACGTGTCAGAGTTGACTGTGTTTGCCTTTTCATTCAAGTAACCCTAAGCCCGAATCATATTTCATTCCTTGTCAGATAAAGAACAATCAACATTCTTTTTCTGATATTTACTCATTAAATATGTAAGACATTTCAAGAAGAAACATATTAATAGCTTATAAATCATAGCTCCAGGTCTTTCTGTGTCTACGATACCTGTTCAAAGAATGAAAGAGATCCACAAATAAAATGAACACACCTACACACACACGCACACACAAGTAGACTGAACTCCTATTTAGTGTTTACCGCTGTGTCAATGATTTGCATTTAGATGTATATTAGAAAGCACATTTCCATATATCTTGCTTTGAAGATTTATGGCTTTGCTTTGAAGCAAGTATATTAATTACAACAATGGAGGCAAAAGGAGACATCGGACAGAACAGGCTGGAGTTGGAATACTAATAGGAGATTTACTATTAGATAGGATTATGTTTTCCATGCACTGCAAGGGATGTTTTGTTTTGTATTTATTTCGAGGGGGGGGGGGTGGCTCATGCAGAACAGACCAGGCACTGAGGATGACAAGTTTCCATGTGATTCCATATTTCCATGTATTTTCCATTTAAATGTAACATAACCAGATTTAATTTCATCCTTCCTCATTTTCAATCAGGCAATCAGCCTTTTCATACTCTAGGTAAAGGACAGGAAGAAATAACCCACAAAATGCCAAAATATAAAACATTTATCCAAGCAGCAGTTTTTGAAAAGTAAAATGTAAAGGATAGAATTTAACCGACAGTCCTACACAACAGCTTTGAATAAATGTCTAATGAGCGCCCTTCAGATCCATGGGGGGCTGGTCCAAGTGATTTCCTTATCTTTCATTTGGATTCGTTAATATTCCACTAATATAAGATATGTTTTTTTTACACATACACCTAGATAGTTACTATGCCTTAACAGATGTACATTTTGAATCCAGGACATTTACTTGAGCTGACATGTGCTGAGCTCCATAGAGAGCTGAAATGGTCACATCATTATTTGACAGGGACCTAAATATGAAAAGATTAAAGTTGTCAACATGGCAATATAATCTACTTAAGTTACCTTACATATTCTTCGGCCGGACAGTGAATTGTGAATGCTCACTCCTCCCAGCTACAGTCCATGTGTCCTTGAACAAAGCTTGCTTGATTGTGGAAGACTTCATGAACACAGCTGAAAGGCATCTCTGCCCTTTAAACCGCGGTAAACAAATTATTCACAAAAAAGGACAAAGCTCTATGACACTGGCAACCAGAGGTGTGAACTGACATACCAAATAAACATTTGATATACCACATTTATTTACCGTGTTGTGAGTGCAGAAAATGATACATTATATAGACATTAAAAATGGCAAACGTGGTGTTTTAAGAATTATACAGTATGCAACACCACTGCAAAGGCATGATAGAAGTTGTGTTGACTAAGGTTTTTGAAACACAGAACTTAGATTACAATGTGTTGTCATGGCAAAGGGGTTTATCACTTTATCAAAAAAAGCATTTACTTCACTATCAATAACATTTTCCAGTTTCAACTGGAGCAACTAAAAAAAATGAACAAAAAAAGATTATCTTCTCCATTTTAACCATCATGCAGCAGAACAGATAACAAAGATGAGGGACTGGATGGGAGTAAGTAAGACATCTGGGGATGAGGATGAGCTCATGCCAGGTGTGAGAGGAGGTGATCCTTCGGGCTATGTCCCCCACAGGCCAAAGGATACTGTGTCATCAGCAGGTACAAATATGCAAGGTAGGCAACATCATGACGGGATGGTTTCGAGAGTTGCGGTTGGAAACAGCCTTTGGGCAGGAACTCAATCTGATAAGTATGCTGGAAACTGTGGGAAGTTGTGACTTCCATTTCAAGAGGCGCAAAAGAGGGAACGGGAACTAAAAAGGACTTGACTACGAAGGCGTCGATCTAATTACTATTGGCACATTTGAAACCTATGTTTTTCTGATTGAGACGTGACACTTCATCGGAGGCCTTGAAGTAAGTACAAAGTGATGAATCTGTTCACTCGTGGTCTAGATTGAATGACTGTGAGAGCTTGGTTGAAGAAGCCCACCGAGTAAGTGGGGATTATGTTGGTGTGTGTGTTGGAGGTATGAGGAGAGGAGGTGCTCTCAAAGGAGACGGCTCTCCCCCGCTCCGATAGCATTTAATAACCCGTTCCGCCATTCCTCCAGTCTGTGCCGGGGTTGGCGACGCCAGGCCGTGCTTGGCAATGGCTGAGGAGGAGGCCATGACACAGACTGGGGCGGATTGCGTGTTGGAATCATTTGGAATCATGGCTTTTACACTGAAAAGAGCGAAACAAACCTTCCTTGTGACTTAATGGTAACTTTTTTTTGTCTGAGGACTCCATCAAAGCTCTTGGCTTGAACTTCATAGACAGAGCCATCTGCTGAGTCTCATGTGTCAGGTATGAAGAGTACCTTCAAACGGCGTTTGATCTTGAAAGTGCACTGAGGTGGGGAACCGGGTAATGAGATCTGTGCTCGGGCACAATATTGTACTTGTACAAAATGCTATAATAGTGTGGCAACTCCAACTACTTTGAAGTTCTGGCCGTGCACTGAAAGGTCGGTGGTTAAACCGTGAAGGCGTGTTTGCTGAATATTTATTCTGAGAGGAATGCACACTAACATTTAATGAGAGATAGATATTTGCAACTTCAAATAAGGTAAAAATCCACAGTGCAGCAACATAATAAAGAGCTGCTCGTATGCAAGCATATTGTCAGGGCCAAAATGTTGGTAACTTTGGCGACAAAAGGACAAAAACAAAAATACGTGCTGCGAGAGAGCTGGTTCGCGTGCCATACGGTGCCTGTTTATGCGCCCCAAGCTTTAATTATTGAAACCATTGTTTATTCATCGCGTTTTAACCCCTGGTTGCCCCATGCACTATATGGGCTTCACAATTAGTTTCCATGGATTTTATAATGGCTGCTCATTAGTATAGCAACAACGGTTTCCTGTTGGCGAGTTGAGCTGGTGGGGGATCAGGGCCAGGTATTAAACCTCACATTTCTTGGTAAGGACTTAAACTTCTCAGTAGCTTATTTCATATAACCTTATGCGAGATATAGCAAAACAAACCAAATCTTTATATTTCTAAAAATAAAATAAAAAAATCTTTTGATTCCCACTCTAGTCTACTGCATGTTTCCATCCACACTTTAATTACTCCGAAATTCCAGTAGTTGTAACCAATTTTTTTATGTCAGACACTACTTCATTGTACAAATAACGTTTTTTGCACCAGCCAGGAAATATTTGGTCACTATACTACACAATATAAACACAGGGTCTATTGACAATATTTGAATAAAAAAAAACAATACACGTGGATGATTAGAACAAATACATTGAGATGTACATTCGTTTACAGCGTGTCTGAGCTGGGGGGACATAAAGTAAAAACAAAAAAAGATCCTCAAGGTTTTGTTTGCCTGCACATGCCTACACGGATTCCAGGAATGTGGAGAATGATGGGGGGACAACAAGAGAGCCCTTGTATTTGTGGTTCTATCTCCTGCCCACCCTGTAGATTAGCCCCTTATCTGTTAAATGAGACAGTGCCGACGGATTTGGATAACAGGGCTTTGGCATCAGCACCACACTCAATGCACAGAGAGCTCTGCTGTACCGCGGAGAGTCCCTGGGCGAGAGCTGAGCAGCACAGGCGGCCTTGGACCATGCAGTGGGTGGATATGGGCAGAGACACAATAGGCAGCTTGAGACGCTGCCATTTCTTCTCCCTGAATGCCACTGCAGGAGAGACGACAAACATGGGATTACGAGCGATACTCCCCAGATTCTCGATTTAATTCACACTCCCTCATGCACATACAGTAGGTAACACCTGGACGCATGTGTGGCTACCTTTCCCGTAGCGGTGGACGCATTCCATTTCAGTCTGCACGGGTACCGTGTGACAAGCCAGGCATGAGGGCAGGCTGAGGTGCATCCTCCACCTCTGTCTCACAAATTCATCACGGGTTGTAGTCTACATCAACCCCGGGGCCGGAATTGATAGGTGGTATTAAGTGCACACCTGGGACCTGACGTTGGGTTTCCTCACTTTCTCCCCCATTTGAATTCCCCCCGAAGCCCGGGGCCTCCGCCGGTTGTCGAGCACGAGGGCCGCAGCACACACTTGGCAGCCGGCGCGGACTTCTGAGACAGGGCTGCCTGCCTCGTTAGGCCAGTCGAGTGCCAGTCACCGACGGGTCCAATGGACGAAACTGGAGCACATTCCTGAGCCCTGACACAGACTCGGTAGTTAATATATCTCCTAGCCTGCCGAGGACAAAAAAAAAAAAAAAAAACGCGCGGAGGGTGATGATTATCTAAAGCAGCGAGGTAACAGGAGAGGACACAGAGTCAGGTTACACTGAAGGGGGTCGTCACTCTGCGCAGGGAATGGACTTTCCCAGACACATGAGCCGCATGCTGTAGGTAAATTGGACCTCTCGCAGTTTCCTCTGGGAAATATGGAGACTGAGCGGCACAGTGGTGCTTTGAGCGAAATGCTAACATCAGCATGCAAACATGCCCATATTAACAATACTAATATGCTGATCTTGAGCAGGATATCAGCGGTTTAGTTTGATACCATGCAAAGTTTTTAGGAACTCAATGCGCAGCCGAGGAATGTCGTTTTATAGCCGTCCACCAGTGATGGTTGAAACTCACAAATGTAAACCTCGTGGTGGAGACTGCGCCACCATGAGATTTGTCCTGCAACACATGTCAGTTGTACTCATGTCAGTTATGAATGCAACAAAGGTCAGTCATAAAAAAATCATGGAAATCCATCTCGCAGTTGTTGAGATGAAAGCCAATACCTCCGCTGAAATTACGATTATCTTCACATTCTACTCTCCCATTCTCATCGTTGCCGTCAGGCAGATGCATTTCTTTGCCCTCCAAAGTCACCTTCACTAAGAACTAGAGTTTGGAGGACTGCATGCTTACTGATTGCTATGATAACTGTAGTTGCTGAACTATTAGTTTCCGTTATACTTTTGCGAAATAGTTATTTGGAGTCCGAAGGGTGTTGTCGTGTCACTGCAGTATTACATTTGGGTCCAGGTATGTCAGCTGAGCGCTGAAGAGTGCGGCAATCATTTAAAAGCTACTGAGGGGCTAATCACTGGTTGGGGTTTTGATTTGATTTCGGCCCCTTATAGAGGTCATCCGCTGGCCAGGCCCTTTCTGATTTCTGTATTTGCTGATGTCCTCTTGATGTGTTTCAGAGTCATTAGGCTTGTTTGTCTCTGATAACAAAACTATTACGCCAGTCGCAAACGTCATTAGGGGCTCTTTCCTCAGACTTCAATTTATCTTAAAGCCTCACTGAGAGCCGCGTGTTTACCCATGTAATGGAATAGCCTGATCCGCCACTGGTCGGACCCACTGAAATGCTAATGATGAATCCACTGTAATTGCCTTTGGGGTCTCCGAAGGTGGATTAATTATGTTGTGTAATTTGTGAATTATCAGCTAAATTGCCTCTGCTAAGTTTGGATGGGATTAAATTACAGGAAAATATATTTCCATCTTTTTTCCATTTCAATAAGTCCTTCTATTTTGTTAAAAAAAAAAAAAAAATCTTTAACTTAAAGAGGATGTTTTCCGAGAGCAGTGGCTTGCTGACAATCCATTTCAGTGCATGTTCAAGTGAGGATGGTGCCCCTTAAAAGAAACCTTATTTGTGCTGAGCAGAACTAGCAGTGATAAGAGGTAACGAGGGGGGCAGGCACAAACAGGAACAGCACTCTGGTCTAGGTACGGAGCTGAAAGGAAGGCCTCCTTCTTCCTGTTCTATTATCAACCCAATGTGATGGCGTAAGCAGACACCCACTGCAGTGACAAAACTGATCTTGATAAAATTCTCCCGCAAAATATTGCAGTCTGTTATCTTTTCATGAGTGGGGGGGAAAAAATATGCTTTAAATGATTACTGCGGCAAGAATTGTGTTTGAAAAGAGAGATATGTCAGCAACACGTCTAAAAAGAAAAAAAGGGTCTCTTTGTTTGTTCGTGAGAAAAAAGAACGAGAAGGGCTGCAGTAATGTGCCATTGGGAGGGGAGATTGGCTCCTTTCAGGGTCTCACGACTCCGCCAAACCCCTCGGTGGCCCAACAGTCTGCTCAGAATAACCCTACTAATAAGTCACTTGGAAGAAAATGTGGAGAGTCAGCTGATTCCTAATCCGCTCTCTTTCTCGCTCTGCGCTCACACATCAAGAATCAGATTGATGTGTGCAATCACATGAAAGCCCCTCTGCGGTGGGGCCATCATGGTCTAGTAGACCTGCAGGTGTTTTTGTGTGTGTATCTTTTGACAGAACCAGAGCTGGGTGATGCATCTCCAATGGAAATCCCTCATCCATAATATCCCTCGTGTGTAAACAATAGGATGAGAGAACAGCGACTGCTAGGAAATGTGTGTAGACATTGATATAATTTATACACATGTCTCTGTTGATGATGAATTCCTTTCGATTTAGGGACAATTAGGCAGCGTAGCATGCACACAAAAAAAGATTCTCATTACACTGAATGCGTTATGTAATGTGTAAATTCAATCCGAGTTTTAAAAAATGAACAACCGGAGCATTTTTGTAGGAGTAAATATCTCATTATTATTATTATCTTGACCTGTGCATGTTCCGTTTAAAAAGAACATTACTTATTCAACATACACTCTAAGATTCTGTCTAATCTATATGCAGATGCTATGTGTGCGTGTTTTTCACACTGTTGCCTTGAAGGGGTGAACAGTGTGTCAGTGGGATTCAGATGATTGACAGGTCCATGAACTAAACCGGACAGACTCTGTTTCTTTATCTTAAAATCCTAATTATGCTCGCTGAAGGTTTTATGAGTGTATGACGTCCCTTTCTTAGTTGTCAAGAAATTCAAGTCAAATTTTGACTTTTGAATATATTCACACTGGGCATATTTTCTGATTATGCATGATGATAGCCTCGCCTAAATGGCGCTGCACATTTCACTCACATATTTCCAGTGCAGTAAAAGACAGCTACCCATTTGTCGGCAGAGCAAGTGATGAGAACACCCACTTCCCCTGTTTTATTCTGCAGCTTTATGTGACAGTATGATGACATCAGTGATTTCATTTTTTTTTGTACTGTGCTGCTTCCTCTTCCTCAACTCTGGCTGTCAGTCATGGAGATGTTATTTATTATATTTTTTTTACACATTTCCTGCTCTTTCAAGTATGGTTCCCAATAGAGCTCATGCCCTACTTAAAACCATTATAATGCAGGCTAATATAACCAGTCATTCAAATAAACTCAAATAAATCTCAACAAAGAAATTCCATCTTTATTGTAAGTATCTGTCTCACCTAATAAGGAAAGTGGGATCAGGGTGAACGGGTGATCTGAAGGAACCCTTTGCAATGCAGAATAGAGGAGAGCAAGAAGAAATGTTATATATTTTTTTATAGATCAGTTCACATATACCATCACGGAATGGTCATTTACTTCTGACAGCAGTTCATCTTTGGACGTTTGAACCCTTGGAATCCTTACACAACCACATGCTTGCATCTTGTGACTACTATCAAAGTTGGCTTAACACAGCGGTCAAGTGTTTCTCTGAGACAGAACGCAACAAAGGCAGTGCCGCATTAATGCAATCTGTGAGCAACATGGTGTTATGAGAAGCTTTCACGGCTTCACTGCACAACACACCTTGTCAGTAACATCCCACAAAATATTCCGTGTGTGTACAAATGCCAAATCATAATGTAGATGATTATTGTATGATGCATTATATGATAACACCTTGCATCTACATTTTAAGTTTCCATTTTACCTGTATCTTTATAATACTATTAAATGTTTTCCTCAATTTTTTTTTTACCTATTTATTTTAATCATTTTTTTTTTCATGTATGAAGCACTTTGAACTGCTCTTACCTATAGGAAAGGGGATATAAAAAAAAAGTTAAACTGGTTGATTGATTGATGACAATCAATTTATTCAATAATAAATCAAACCAATTCTCACCATAAGCGCTGAGTGACAATATGACCCTATTAAAGGTAGATATGGAGCCACCAAGAAAGGTTTTCAAGCTAAGCGCAAATACTGACATCATTTTTGACCTGTACAAACAGAGTATAAGTCAATTTGCTTTGTTAATAATCTCAACACCCCTCTTTGGGCAAATATAACCTTTAGACTTTGAGAGGTCTAATCTCAGCTGTGTGACAAAAGTTTCAGATTTTTGAAAAAAAAGAGCGTGCTGGCTTTCTAGTTATACAACTTCTGTCAATGTAAAACTTTTAGAAGTCGACACAGAACCAGGCAGATCCACATCACGGTTGCATTTTGTTTTTGTTATTTAAAATGGTGCAGCCACTCCAGCACATTAATGTAGGTGAAAATTGGAATAGATTGGTGCTTTACATCTTCAACGGTGGGATACGTTATCATTAAACGGAACATGCTCTGCTCATAGAGTCTTGTCTTTGCTGTTTGTACATGTATAAAAAAGGGGAGGACAGATGTTAAGTTATGGGATAACCTGATGCAATTTATGCCTTTCAAATGTTCCATTGTTACCTGTGCTGCAATTCCCTTTGTTGCACGCTGTCCTGAATCATTATATTCTGCCCCTATTTCTTTGTTGGCTCAAAGCAGACTCTTCCTCTGTGAAGTCCTCGCAGATATAATTGTGATGAAAGGTTCTATAAAAGCCCTGACATTTAAATGAAACACAATGAATTTTTATTAAATTGTCCTTTGAAAAGGCCCCTAACAACTAACCTGCTTTAACTTGTCAAATTTGATAATTGTCATTATATATGTGTGACGGTAAATCTGTTGTACATGCAAAAAAGAATGAATGAATTTCCATTTCATTTAACACTTACTGTAAAATATACAACCATAAGTAATCCGAAATGGCAGGGGATAAAGCCATGAAGGTCCTGACCATGACTGTTGGCTGATAGTTGCCATGCAAAATCACAGGAGGAGGAAGCAAGGAAACTAAATGGTCTGTATTTCTCTCTAGTCTATTGTCTGCATGTTTGTTTTGTCTCCTTGACAAAACAAAAACACAACACTGTGTCCTACATTAAAACAAACATGCCCGGGGCAACTTCCCCACTATTAGGATGTCAACAGAAACACTCAGTTAGATTTAACAGCATGAAAATGAATAAATTATGACCAAGGTTTCAAGGTCATAAAAGTATCATCTTACCAGGGCCACATACTGTTACTAAATGGTGTTGCACAGAAATATTAAAGAAGAAGGGGGTACAAGGTGAATGTATCCATGCAAGAAAAAAGTGTTGTTTTTGCAGTGATTATCTTGGCAGGGACATTTTTTTTTGATAATTTTTTTTTTACCTCACAAGCCTTAGATTATCTGGCACTTTGTTATTCTTTTACTTTATTATTACATAGTGCGGATGGATTGTCTTCGTGAATATAGAAGTGCCGTGTTGGTCAAATCAACAGAGACACACTTTTGAAGAAGCGGTAGTCGCCGACTTAGCCTCACACCTGCGCGTCCCCGGATGAAGGGAGGTGGAGCACTGCTGGTGCACAACTTGTGGACCTGTCTGCACGGAGGAGGACGGCGACGTCGACGACGACGGTGGTGGCGGCGGCGGCATCGAGGGAGGGCAGGCTGCCGACACTATCCCAGCACCGAGCCCGGGTCCACTCTGCACCCTGCTGCCCGAAGCCCACGCGTCTCTCCGTGGCGTTGGGGGGAGGAGGTGATTTGTTTGATGGCGTTTCGGAAGACTCCCCGGCTACGAGAGGAGACCTCAGCGCGCGGGTTAGCTAACGTTAGCTCATTAACAAGGTCAGTTTGGTTTTTATTTGGGGCGGCTCGCGTCTCTGCTCCGGTGCCGGCGTACTGCTAAATGTCCACCCTCGTCCCCTCTGCTAGCGCGACTGCTTTTTCAGAGCTGACACGGGCTCCCGTCCACCGCCGGCGGGACAGGTAACCTGCTGTATTGGTCTACCGCACACGCTCTTGGCGTGTTAGCATGTGGGCTAGCCCAGCTCGGTGGCTACCGCGGCTCATTCGGCTCCGTTTTACTCGGGTTTTGGGATGTTTGGCTGGGACGGAGCTGACTCTGGTTCACGCCGCCCCATGTGGAGGTGAACGCAACGGGAACACGTTGTGTTAGTGTCAGGGGTGTATCTGGGCAAAGCTACGGTTAGGTGCAGTGATTTGGATCCAGGCGTTTGTGCGGTGGTTCTTCGGCAGCAGCGCCCGCTCCGTGTCTCAGCCCAGAATAAAACAGGTGCATCTCTGCGCTAGCGACGGGCAAACACACGGTCGCGTTTAACGCATATTCTAACTAATTTGCAGTTGTATGGATCAACGTCTCCTTAAAGATGGTTTTCCTTCGTGCGTGCCGCTGCGTGATTCATCAAGGTTGAACCTCGTAGGTGGCGTTGTTATCTACAAGGGCCCTTTCTACCGAGTCCAACAGAAACGGGATCAACCGAAACGGGCCCGTTAGCTAACCTTTTTCATAGTTAGCTAACGCTAGCACTGATACCGACTGTCGGCCAGTGGGACACAGTTGGCAACATTTCTGCGTTTTGTCGAATCACACGTCTCCAACGGAATCCATTCTAATCAGCCACATGGTGATTATCGTTGATTGTGTTGGACTGGGACGGGCTGGTGTAGCCTAATTCAATAGTAGCGTGAATTTGCCCATCGCGTTGCCGATTCGGGCACTTTGCTTTAAACGTGTAATGATGTAGAACATGTTTGGTTCTACCAACACCACGATCATCAGGGGCAGGAAGTGTCGGTAAACGTGAATCGAGAAAAATCAGCAGCCTATTATCAGATAAGCGTCGCTTTACACTGTTGCTATTTTAGCTACATCTGAATCAATAAATAATCCATACACATATTAGCCTGCATTTTTTTTTTATTGTTGACAGCACACAGTTGTTGTCATGTATTGTTAAATGAGTTTGCTCTCAGGTCATCGTCGCGGGTTACACTTGATCTCAGCCGAGGCCTATTTTGTGCTTTTTTGTCCCCGCGTTTCATTACTTTGTTGAACAGTGTAGAGGGCAACACAAGGGAAACATCCAATTGCAAAGCAAGCTTGTCTTGTGGATATGTTTGTTATTCAGCTCATGCGCTATCCAGAGGCTGCTGGATGTGCTACGTCAATTCAATTGGCCCTGAGTGCCACTGTGCATCGGAGCCCTAATTATTTTTTGATGGTTTTCAAGTTTTAACCACTGTTGAACTGCAGACAACATGGAGACCGCAAATGTAAACAGTTTTGGCCCTAGTTGCGCAGGCTCCAGTGTGAAATGGACAGATTTCAACCACATGCTCCATAGCTGTACTTCTATTGAACATGAAAATGGCCTGTTTTAAAACAGGTTTTACTGTGCTCACTGTGTAATTTGGCAATTAGAGAGAAACTCTGCTCTGCTTGTGTATTCACAAGGCTTGATATCAATTCTTTTGAAACGATATTTCTTGAATATTCTAGCAAGAGTAATGTGTAACGATTTTGAAATGAGACGCCAGGTGCAGTCTAAACTGGACCATGGATTTGGAGATTTTTAACAATGATGTTTACCCAGTGCTGTCAAGGTCATTCTTATCAACTACAGGCGACATAGCTGCTTCTGAGCTCTTTTGTTAGTTAGCCATGTTTTGATGGCCTGCTATTCCCTCAAATAATACTTCTTTACTGTTGACTTGTATGCATCGCAACTGTTTCCTATTATGTTAGTTTCATTTTAATTTTGTTCAGTTGCTGGTTTGAACTGCATGTTGAAATGTTGCAAGTCAGCATATTAAAACGTTTCTTATTTCTTAATGAGATGTTGTTTAATTGAATTCCGAATTACTCACACGGTGGGAAATGAGAACGTGATAGAATCTAGGCCACATTGTGAAGCGCTTACTTTGATGCTCAGATTTTCTTGTGTTTTCTTTCCTGTGTGTACGTGTGTGTGGCAACAGCCTGAGGTGAAGTGTATTGCTTAAATCTTTATTAAATTGAGCTTATGGGATAAACCTATTTTCATGTTAATGTTTGTGTTTAACATAACAACACCAAAGGATAACTGAATCAAGCAATGCATGAACACTTGGCTGGGATATTTTAGGGCCATTGAAGAAAATGTTTTTTCTTGTATGACCATGACTCAAAGATACTGCTTTGTTTTTTTTGTTTTTTTTTCTTCATCCAGGCTCCACAAAAACAATAGCAAATGGATTGGGGAGTGGGTCATGGGGTTGAAATCCCACTGAAGGGACTCTGCAGATAAAGATCACCGATGAGGTGCATGTCTCAACCTGGGTAATGGGTTAGAGGAGACATGACTCAATTCTCTCTCTAACTACTGTGTCACTTGTTTCTCACTCTTTCAAAGTCACTTTTCGTGTTCATGCATATTATGTATGAAATGTTTCTTTGATGCCCCTATCTAGTATATCAAACTACAAAATGGGGGGCGGAGGTTTGCGGATCCCTGTTGATGTAAATTGTGTGTTTTATTTTCCCAGCTGGCAGTCTAGTCATAATCGTCCCCTTCTGCAAACACTATGTACTTGCAGTCGGTCTTAATCATCATCATTTCCAATATATTCTGAATAGTTTGGTCTTGTACACATTAGCCTACCTGTTTTTATCAGTCACCAAAACTGAATCAGTCCGATATAATAGATTATCCCAGCAAATTTCCGCCTGTTGTTGCCTTATGCACATGTTGTGTTCAAAGGCCTTTTTTTTTTTTTTTTTTTCTCTCTAGTGACCGAAAAAGCAGAATGTGCTCCACATTCTGTCTCCCTGTGATGGAGTAATAAGGGCAATTATATTGGCCCAATGCAAAATATACAATTCATATTAATATTTGGTATTGGTTTTCAGTGGCTTTGGTCAAATCAAACGACCAAACATTTGAGGTGTATTTTAAAAGCAACATTCGATTACAGAAGGATGCTGAATGCTTGTCAGTCCCATTGCATTAAGGCTTGTTTATGTGTGTGTTTGTGTATGTTTGGGGATGTTGTAATCAATTTTAGTGATTTATTAGTTTGTTTATTTATAATTTGACACCCATCCGACTATTTGGATCGAGGTCTGCACAGAATCCGAGGATTTAGTGCCAGTTCCCGCAGAGATTGTGATCACTCCCACCTGCCACCCTGTTTCTATTGAACATCTTTCAGCTTCATTCAGCAGGGAAAATACAGGCCCTCTTGTGTTTAATAAGCCACTGTTAAAATACATGAATTGCAGACGAGCCCTATGAAATGGCTTCATATTGTCGGAAGTAATGAGAAATGTTATGATGATAATGTCCTGGTTTTTCAGTTGAAGAAGACATTTCCCGTTGGACCAAATTCAAACCAGATGTTTGAATGTCATACATCAGAGCAGCAGTGAAAGGTTTATTGTAAGGAGTTTTATGGGAATGGCACTCTCTTTTTAATGTCTTTTCAGGTTAAGGAAATGCAATTAACTAATCATCAGACTAGTCTTAAAACGAATGGGGTATGGTCGGTACGTGAGTGATAGAGCTGAATTAAACCACCATGTGTTTGTATGCATGGTTGATTTGGGGGGAAAAAAATACTGCCTTTTATTTTGTTTATTGAATTGAATAGCCTATGCCAAAACACATTCTCTGTCTAAATTATGCTTAATACGTGTATATGTGAGTTTTGTCTTGCAAAAACCCCTGCACCATTGCATTGCACATATCTTTGACTGTTTGCTGTATGATTCATTCGAGTAATGCGAGGTTGGTCGAAAATGGCATAAAACCTTCTCAGAGGAAATGTTTTTTTTTTATATGAAGAGACTTATAAAATGGTGTAGATTTTAGACTAAAAGGTTGGCCTGTGAATGAAATGTTTGTCCCAAGATCTGTGAGAAGGCTATTTTGGAGTGTTTCATTTGATGTCACAGCCTTGTGCCATTCAGGAATTAAGATTCCAGGCAATTGGCTGACCCTCCTCTGCTGCCCATGTGTGAGTGCTACAGGGTTGGGGTTGCCTGGGTCAGCACAACAGAGACTCTAGTCCCAACCCTCAGGGCACCTAATTAAAGTGTACAGCTAAGACAAACAACCTTTGACATTAGTACCTGTGAGAATGACTTTTACTCAAAATGCCATTACAGAGAAATTAACATCCAGTACATGCTATATATGCATTTTGTTAAGGAATATTTTGTTGTTATTCTAGCGTTTCTAAAATTGCAAGCTTTTTTGGGTGATGCTTCATTATTTTCAACTATTGCTTCAGCTGCGGTTTGTCATGTGAAGATGAATACTTTGATCAATATTTATTATACTTACATTTTCAACATTAATATTTCGACTGAGATGAACGAATGTTAATTTATTTCTGAAGGTGTACTGTGGTATTGTAATACATCCTCTGAAAGTGAAATGTGAAAATTCACAATATGCAGTTTTCATAAACAATAGAAAAACAGTTGCCAGCATAGTGGTTAGGGGAATGGATTTGTACGAGCAGAAACTTAACTGTGTAAGCAGAAGAGTAGTATGTTTATACGGATGTTTTCTTTTTGTCACTAATGTTTGGTTGTTTGCTTTTGTTTTCTCTCACCTAGCTGGATGATTATGGATGTCTAACAGGCTGCTGAAGATATCATCATGGATCACAGAGGACAACAGAGAAGATTGTGAGCATAGCCAATAATCTGGTAGACTGATCTATTAGAATTCCATCAGACTGACTTCAGTGCATGTGGCCTCCTCGGTTGGCAGCCCAGAGCCTTGTTGCTATGGACTATAAAAGGAGAGACATGAGCTGTGGGGATGGTGGGAGGAGCAGGCTTCTTTCTTGCAGGACTATCCCTCTGGTAATTGGGCTTCTTGTGACCATGGCCCAGGGCACTGTGCCAGAACAGCAAGAGGCGGTGGTGGAGATGATATCTGTGGAGCTGGAGGCCTCCATGCAATCATCTGTGCTCTCTGAGCTCCAGGCTGCAGCATCTTACGTTGGCGAAGGGCCACCTACACCTCTCCCAGAATCTTCCTCAAAGAATGGGGGAGTGCACACTGGCATACCTGACTCCTCTGCAATTGTGGGCCAGGTGTTCCAGCTGAAGGTTCCACCAGGACCCGTCAATGCAAGCTGTAATGTCCATGTAAGTACACTGAAGTTCTAAGATAACCTTGTTATCACTGACATCAGTCCTTTGACATATTAGAGATTCAGATTGTTTCTCACCTAAAATCCCCAGTGTTTCCAGGCATTTTCAAATAATGTTATGTTAACGACTCCAAGTTCATTTAATGAGCTCAAAATAGTTTTCATTAAGATCAGCAGTAGTTACAAAATATATATACAGTATGTATATATTCACAATATCAATGAAGGTTGGAAGGAGATTGTTTGTGCTTTCGGAAAATGACACTTTTTTGCCTGAATTGACCCGACCCTGGCAATTTTTGAGTACTAGCTTCAGGGTTTAAAAAAAAAAAAAAAAAAAGTAAATCGTATACAAGCTATTCCTCTCTTAATGGTAATGCTGAATATGACATCAAAGGCTGGAACAACATCACAGGGTTTAAAACCTCATTTTGTACAGAACTGAATTCTAATTACACTGAAGCATGATATTTCTGCCTCTGTTGAACTTGAGAAATGTTTCATAGTTATCTGTGAACTCAGTGAAATATGAAAAAATGTGTATGATCCTACATTCCCACCGATATTATTAGGGACAGCAGAAGCAACATGGGCAAATAGTGTTTGTCTTCATAAAAATATATATAATACTGTATAATATTTATTTATTCATTCAGTCAGATTTCATCTCTGTATCAGCGCTGATTGAGGATGACTGTGGTGCAATTTGTTACAGTCAGACTTGTGAATGAGACGAGATTATCACCGGCCCATGTGGGGATGCAGAATTATATCCTGTCATACAGTAATCATTCAGAAGGAAGAGTGATGACTCACATGGTTGTTATTATGAATAGGAGCTCATTCTGCTTCCTGTTCATATTTGTCAAGATTTGATAAACTGACTGAATGACGCTGGGAGGGGGCTTGATGATTTAGAGATAGCAAAAGCGCTCCTGCTTTTACCCTACACATTTGAAGGTTTTACCTTCATCTTTGAGATTGAATTAAGGCAACTTGGTCAATATGAAACCAATGAATAATCAGATGTTTGATCATGGATAGACGGTTCTAGTAGTATATCAAATTAAACATCCAGTTGTGTTTTTAAGCTGTACTGGCTTTTCTCTTTAATCATCCCAAAATTTGCATTTTAGTTAGACCGATTAAGTACCTAGTCATCACTTGTGTTGTGGTAACTTAATGAAAGTTAGTAATGAGTTTTAGCATTCTTGTATTTAAGTGTTATCTCTGTCTTTATTGTCTAAAACATTAATGATATTATTTTACTACCTGTAGCTCACTGAAATGGGAAAGGAGACTTTACCTTCCTGGTTATTCTGGGACAAAGAGAGCTGCATTCTGAGAGGTCTGGCCCTGGAGCAGGATAAAGGTGTGTATCACATCTTGGTGTCCGGAGAGGAGATAATTGAGAAGACTGGCAGCCAAGCGTTCCCCAGTACAGTCTTCTCTGTCGAAGTATACCCAGAGGAAAGGGCAGACACTGAACCAGCCCTGCTCACTCTACAGTCAGACATCAGTGGCCTCCAGCCTTTCACCTGTGGCACCGAGGAGCCTGTGACTGTCCTAACTGTCATCTTGGATGCTGACTTGACAAAGATGGCTGCTGAACAGAGGGCAAACTTAATGCGCATTATGAGGAAATTCTCACATGTGCCTCTGGAGCACATGAGGGTGGTCCCTGTTGTCAACAACCGCTTATTTGACATGTCTGCTTTTATGGCTGGACCAGGGAATGCTAAGAAGGTGGTGGAGAATGGAGCTCTACTTTCATGGAAACTTGGATGTGCCCTTGACCAGGGCAGCATCCCTGACATTAGCAGTGTCCAATCCTCAGCCAAGGATGGGACCATGTCAGCCAGGCTCGGCTACCCGGTGGTCGGTTGGCACATTGTGAACAAAAAGCCCCATGGAGTAAAACGGGTCAGACGGCAGTTGAACAACACTCCCACACCAGTGCCCTCCCTGCTTCCTCCAACTACCCACCCAGAACCCGCTGTACGTGTTGTTCCCACGCCAACCTCCCCATCTATTGCCCCAGCAACAGAAATCTCGGCTCCCCCTGTCCGAGGCCCTTTGCCTCTTCCAGTGAAGCCCACTATGAGGGTCAGGGATCAGATTGCCCACACACCTGTCTTTGGGCCTCCTCAACCAACAAGAGTTCTAGGAACTACAAGCACCATCCCTATCCAGCCGACCATGACCAGGCCTACATTTGTAGAGGCTACTGCTGTGCCAACAACACCAAGCACTACCAAAAGACCCAAGCCCTCTGCAACAAGGAAACCCAAGAAACCCAAATCCTCCACTCCATCCCCCCGTGAACCCAAGTCCACGACAGCCAAACCGCCCAAACGCACCACTCCCCTCTCTGTACCTCCAGACTTGAATACAACCCCGGAGATACGCAATGCTATCGATCAGGTGAATGCATGGGTTGGCACTTATTTTGAGGTTAAGATTCCCCCTGATACATTTTTTGACAGGGAGGATGGTACTAGTGATAAGCTCCGTTTGACTTTAAAGAAGACTCCAAAAGAGGTAGTGAGTGAAACTTCTTGGATCCAATTCAACAGTACTATTCAACTTTTGTACGGCCTTCCAGAAGAGCAGCATGAGGGGAAACATGAGTACTTTATGTTGGCTACCGATAAAGGTGGGAGGAGCATCATGGATGCATTTGAGGTGCAAGTCAACCGTTGGTCCACTAGTGACAAACCATCAGTTGTGTTTGCTGCTCGTTTCCATGGTGACCCGAAAACCTTGAGCAATGATGTCCATAAGAGGATCCTTCTGACCAAAAAGTTGGCTTATGCCTTTGGTGATCGCAACAGTAGCACAGTGACCCTCAGGAGCATCACAAAAGGTTCCATTGTGGTTGAATGGACAAATAACAGTCTGCAGCAGAGTCCTTGTCCAAAGGACCAGATTACAGTTCTAAGCAATCGGATCTCTGAACCCCAAGGTGCACCTAAACCGGCCTTCGTCAAAGCCATGGAGCCAGAATTCAAACCCATTAACATTTCCATTCGTGGTACAAATAAATGTCAGAGTTACACATTCATTCCGCCAGCAGAGGTGCCATTGCCTGTTCTCCCCACAGCTACTCCTTCACCTGGAACAGGTCGTCGGAGCAGCGACGATGTTTACCTACACACTGTCATTCCCGCTGTTGTGGTCGCGGCCCTGCTCCTCATCGCCGGCATCATCGCTATGGTGTGCTATCGCAAGAAGCGCAAAGGAAAGATGACCATAGAGGAACAGGCCACCTTCATCAAGAAAGGAGTCCCAATAATATTTGCCGATGAGTTAGATGATTCCAAGTCCCCTCCGTCTTCGAGCATACCTCTTATCCTTCAGGAGGAGAAGCCCCCACTGCCCCCTCCCGAGTACCCAAACATGGCTGGCCCCCACAGCACCCTGCTGAACCAGGATCTGCTGGAGGATTATTCTGTTTATCAAGATGATGATCCCAACGCTCCTCCGTATCAGCCTCCGCCACCATTTACTGTCCCAATAGAGGGGAAAGGCTCTCGCCCGAAGAACATGACATCGTATAGGTCACCGCCCCCCTACGTGCCTCCCTAACGCACTCTGGAGCTTTTAATGTGGAAAGCAGGTGCAATGTAGGGATGCTCGTTGAAGACGACAACAGGAGTACTTTTAATGTTCAATAAGATGGCTTTGACTTTGTAGAGGAGCAGGCAACCATACCCATATATTTGACCACCATGGATAAAATGCTGTATCGTACAATTCTACTACTGGCACAGGGCAAATAGACGGGGGAAAGTTTTTGTAGTGTGGAAAGCAGGTGCAATGTAGGGATGCTCGTTGAAGACGACAACAGGAGTACTTTTAATGTTCAATAAGATGGCTTTGACTTTGTAGAGGAGCAGGCAACCATACCCATATATTTGACCACAATGGATAAAATGCTGTATCGTACAATTCTACTACTGGCACAGGGCAAATAGACGGGGGAAAGTTTTTGATTTCCAGCACTTTTTTTTTTTTGCTGTCCTTTAAATCTGCTTTTGACTTCTTGCATATTCCTTTTTTTTGTCTGTTTTTGCCAAGAAGAGTCAGTTTTATCTTCAATGACGTACTATTTCTATTGTATAGAAAATAACGAAGAAGCAGGAAAGACTGAAGTCCACAGGGTCTTTGAGCAGATGTCACCATGACAACAGACTTGAGGCTCTCCCTCACGATGTTAATCTTTGAGTTCTATATCACTCTTATCTGTCCTTCAGCTAGGTTTACTAAGATTTTGCACCTGTTATTTCCAGAGGGGAATGAAATACAGAAAGCCAAACTGAAAGCATGAAACTTAATTTACACAAAATTAGTTTTTTTTTTCTTAGTCTTTGGTCTTTCTCTGTTCTGTGTTATGCTTTGCTCCCTCTTGATAATAACATGCAAACTTTGCACTTATGCAAATTCTTGTTAAACCTTGCACTATGTGTTTTGCACAGAATTGAACACAGTAAATAGTCCAGTTAAGGAGAAAAAAAAAATCTTTTTGTATCCTTGAACTCACCACATGAATCTCAAATAGATTCTCGTTATTGATCATAAAGGACATTTACACTGATCATGCCTGTTGTGGATGTAGCCTAATTAAGTTACAATACAAATGACCTTTTTATTTTTCTCTCTCAATATGTGTGCCACTGAACCTGCTTGTTAGTTGACAGGATGTGCCGTGGCCAAGGCGATTCATGTGGTCAGGAGGCAAACCTTGTGGAGTTGCCGCAACAATAATGAAAGGGCCAATGGAATGCTGTGGTCCACAGCAAGGTGAGAATTGTCGTCGGAGTCAATGAAGTGGATCCACTGTCTTATATTGAATTGGTTCTGTTAGTGTTTGGGGTGGGTGGATCAGAGTACTGTATTATCACTGCTCTGCCTCTAGGTGTCATGTTCAGCTCAGATGAGGCATGGGGATAAGGGGATGTACATAATTGTGTGCCTGTGAAATTGAACTCCTCCATAATATTAGTGTTTGATCAGTAAACCTAGTTGGGTACGGGTGGGCCAGAGTGGGAAATTATTTTATTTTTTAATTCTATGTCTAGATTTATGATTACAATCGTAAAAAAACAAAACAACAAAAAAACAAATTTATAGTTTGTGAGGGGTACTAAAGAACGTTTACTTGCCCATCACAAAAAAAGAATGCATTATCTCAGTATGATGGGGAACAAAGAAACCACAACAATATGTGAATTATGTACATTTCATATCTGATATCACCATAAGAAAAATGGTTAAAGATCTAATGTTTTTACTGAGTTTTTGATACAGTCTTAAACTTGTTTTATGAAAATATATTAATAAAATGTAATACTATTTGTAAAGCCTCAAAGATGATGTAGTCCATTTTTGCTTGAGACAATGAATCTGGATTAAACTTGGTTTTCAGCTCAGAGGCCCAGTTCATCTCCTGTATTTAGGTGTATTAAAGGGCTATACAGAACTTATTTGTTCGTTAGATATGCAATATATGGTTAATTGAAATGTGCTTCTGCCATGATACTACATTATATCATCATATGGTCAAGTTAAATCCTCTTTAAATCCGTGTTCTGCATTCGTTTTGCCACGTGGTGAGTAAATCAACAGTGTAGTATATCATGGTAAAGGACCCAAGTGTGGTCTTCTTTGGCCATATGTTGTATTCTTCATTTTTTTCGTTGGTTTTAAAGCAGGTTCTAATGGTCGGCTGGTTTTAGCCATCACATGAGTGATGCACTCTCAGCTGTAATAAACCACAGCCGGCTGCCCAAGAGACGCTGATATTTTAAGAGAAGTGTTCCTGAACTGTGGAATTCAGTTGGGCAGGTCTTTCTTTTTTTCGTTGGCGATGCTGGAGAAATATCAATAACGGTGACTAATGGCTGCTCCCAAGTCCTTTCAATAGCTTCTGTTGTGACGGCTCACTCGGAGGTCAAAATCTTTAATTTGTCGAAACATTGCACACGCATTGCAATACCATACTTTTTTTCTTCTGTATTCCTGAAAGAAACCCTTTAGTAGCTGTATTACCAATGTACACTTGGTGACAAGTTGGTTTAGGAATTGATCAAAGTACTAAATATCCTCCATTGTGTGTCTTTTGAAAAAAGCTTTTTTAAATGTGTCATGTTTCTCTGGTGGGCTCCTGCCTGATCTCCCAGAAAGGGAGGAAGCTGTCTTATTTTGAACACTAACAAAAGCATCTCCAGGGGTTGTGGAATCCTGGCAAATGTTTTATGTTTTGTTTTTTTTAATAATTTAATGTCAGTGTCAGTCAGTTATGTTATTTGTGCCACTCTCAATGGCCCCCCCTTACCCGACTTTGCTCTCAAAATACAGGATTGGAAGTAAGGAGCAGGATTATGTTGCAATTTAAGTGAAGTAATAATTTAACAATTAGCCAACAGATATTCAAATGTTGACAGTGTGACTCATTAACCAGACATCAATAACACCAGCTCTGTTTACTACTATCACAGATAATGTGATTAAGCAGAACTTGTACTGTTAATCAATATTCAAATTGAAACGTGGGCTTTTAATCCCTTGTTGAATAAAGGCACATTACGTATATCTTGATACAGTACCCTACATCAGAATACTGAACAACCTATCGCACAGCTGAACTGGAATGGAATGCAAATAACCTAAACTGATGTAGAACGTTATTGAGGAGGGTCCCCAATTAATATATTAGCTCTGGCTTTACTAACAAAATCAATTTGAATAGAGCTTGAACAAGATGCATGCTGATGGCTGAATTTCATTTAAGTATAGAAGGGAGTTTTAAATAGTGCTTTGAAAAATAATACATCTATATCTTTACACATACTCTTGCTTTCTAATCTCGCACAGAGGCGTCACAACGGGGCCGGCAAACTCGCCAATTGCCTAAGGCCCCGAGCTAGAAGCCCCCCCAGCGGACTTTGACACGGAGCCTCTGAATATACAGTTGTGGGATGCTTTTGTTCTTGCTGAACATGATGGAGTTGCTGACCGCTGATGGGCAGGAATCGCATCCTTTCATGTGGAAACGGCCGACTGAGAGCGGCTGTACGCGGCTGGCGCCATAGCACACGCCAATGTTTGTCAAGGGCTGTCGTTGACCTGGGGGTGACCTTTGGTACACAAATAAGTCATCTTAAAGCATTGTCAAACGCGATAAAATGCACCAAGCTGCCTTTCAGTGTCTCACTCGCCTCCATTAACTAGAATCATTGCGTGGCACAGGCTGCAAAGGACTTGAAGCACAACCTACCGAAGTCCTCCCAGCGCCCGTCTTCTGATTGTGTGGCTATAGGCTTTCTATTAATACTCACCTTGAAGGATCATCTGTCACAACTGCTGTTGAGTAGTTTGAATCTACAAATGGACTGGAGCTAATCGATAGCAGGAGGCGATGGGAGGTGGTGTGGGTGTATCGAAGTGTGGAGTTGTGGCTATTTTGTGCCCTGCCAATCTCCCTCCTCGTCAAACTCCTCTCTGCACCCATTAATAATGTGCGGCGAATTAATGTTAATGTACCCCATGTAAAATGTATAACCTCGAGAAAACCTATAGGCAGAGGCCTTGCAACGGGGCAGGCAAACTAGGCAATTGCCCAGGGCCCCGGGCTAGAAGGGGGCCCCCCAAAGACGGCTGTTTATATTGGTCCACAGCAATGACAACCTGAAAGCCCAATTTTTATAATTTTGCCTGGGGCCCCCAGAGTGTCTTGAAACGTCCCTGCCTCTAGGTAGGGATGCCGTCGATATGCATATGCTCTCGAAAAGCAGGTGTTGCGCGTGCCTTGCTGCGCCGCCCACGAAACCGCGATGCGCCACGTATAGATTTTAATTCCCGAAGTAAGCCGTGGTAGTTACAATACAGACGAATGCATACGTTGCTTCATGATTGTTTGGAGTTGCTCCAAAGAATTGTACATGTGCTGGGTGTCGTTTATGCGGCCCCTGCTGTGCTCTTTTGATATTTCAAACACTGGCAGAGCTCTAATCAAAATCAGTGTTCGCTAAGTGAGTTGCTAATTCCAGGGGTCATATCACATTCTAATGAGACCTGTAGTCACGCCAGGCTCTCGTTGAAAACAGGGGGCTAATTATTTCCGCCGCACAGTATCATTGACACTAACAATTTTAGTTCTTTTTCAATTCAAAAAGGAAATGCTAATCAGTCTGTGTACGCACCGTAGTGCTTGAGGAGGCGGTAAGGTGATCCGCTACTTAGCAGGGGAAATGGCAGAGAGGCAATGATGGTGGGCATCACCACACTCTCTGGACAAAGCAGTAATAGGCCTCATTAGATGCCCACAGCCCCAGAAATGTGGCACTCTGTTTCCCATTAGGCTGAAAGCAAAATGATAAAAAAGAAAACGGCATAGTGATGAAGCATACTTGTCAGGAGAGCAGAGTGTATATCATTCATAAAAATATACACAGTATTGGATAATAAAGTATGTGTTGGTACAATACAGTACGTCGTGTGTGGATGCAGCTTTTAACCTCCATAATCAGTAAGTCAACACAACGAATACTATCAAAGCCAGTGGTGGTTCGGCCAAATTCAGATCAAGCTCCATATATATTTCACTTTGTGTGTAATATTAAAGATGCGCTCACATGCAAACATGTCTGCTAATGTGCCATTTCTCAGGGTGTACATCTGTTGATTCTGTTGCTTTTATTTACCCTCATTAAGGCAAAGGGGTACATTCACAGGTTACAAAACATGATACCGACTTTTTTTAGTATTATTATTCAACACATAAAGCACTAATGGTAAAAGTCCAGAGTCTATTTATCAGAAAACACGAGAAGGGAAAAATAATGGATTCTTGGCTGACTAATGGCCAAGCAGAAAGCTTAATTAATGAAATGATTATTTGAAGCACGGTTGATCAGCACATCTCTGAATTGTGAGAACACGGTATTATGTACCGAGTGAAAGCATAGTGGAATTATTACATTATTGTTGTTAATGCGCACAGGATTTTGATGCATTTCTTTGGTTATCCCTGCTTTTATTGATCACATGGCATGGACAGGTGGTTGATCCATTGTTTATTTTATACATGTTTTATGATTAACTTTTTCATTTTTTTGCAGTGCAGTGCGTGCTGTGGTCCGTGGTCTGTGTGTTTATGTTCCCTGGCTTCACCCTGATGAATACCACGTTCCCACCTCATCTCAGGCTGCAGCTCTCTCCCCCCACATCCCCCCGCCGACACGTACTGCAGCTCCATCTTGTGAAGGAATGGAGTATGTTCATCATGTTCATTCACGAACACTCTTACACTGCTGTCAGGGAGCTTGTTTGCCCTGAGCACCGAAATAGGAGGTCCATTCAGAAGTACATTTTGTTGTCAGACCTTGGTGGTCATACACACCTTACATTTCGAGACAGGGGAGTGAGAATGACTCCCATGCTCGATGCGGGGGGGGGGGGGGGGGGGGGGAAAGAAGGGGGGGAAAAAACATGGAGAAAGAAGGGCGGCGTGGCAGGATCAGTAGATGGCAGTAGCATCACACCACAGCAAAGGTGCTGATAAATAACCTTTACGTGTGGCCATCATTTCTTTTATAGACAAAGAACAGGGAGCCTTATGTAGTCGTATACAGAATGGACAACTGCAATCATCATCTATCAGGTGCTGCGTGTATCTACGAAGATCCAGTATTTGAGGTCCTTTCAATTACTAGCCTCCACGAGAATCAACAACGCCATCAGTGATGTTTGTCATTTATCCCATTGCATCAGCAAACAACAGATCCACTGTTAATTCCCGTTAATGACAAAATGGAGCAGACTCTCTCAATGAGTCACGCTCATAATTCGAAGGTGAGATAAATTGGAGTAGCCGTCCTAACTCAGTCACAGATTTAGAAAGTGTAGAGTAATTGCATTTCGCTTTTTATCTCTCCAATTGGATCCATTCCAGTGCTGGGATGAAAATCCTCGTCTTCCGTCAAGGAAGGAGCTCCATTTGTGTGTAGGGTGTGTGTGTGGATTCTCAGAGGCGTGAAGAAGCTAAGGAGTTTGGGGGGTAGGGCGGCGGGTGGGGTTTGCCAGTATTCAACCATGGAAGAGAAGAAGAAAAAAAGAAAGACAGATGCTGCCTTGTACTGGCTGCGTGCACCAGTGTTAACGGTAGGAGCAGCATTTGAGGTTGAGGCTTGCCGCAGGCGCCCAGGGCGCTGACACTTGTCGTGTGAGAGGTTATCGGAAACATTCGCATGGCTGTGCGTTTGAGTGTGGAGCAGGAAGCGGCGGCTCCAAGGTCAGGCTGGAGCCTCCCGCTGAACCAACGAGCCGCCCCATTTGCAAATATCCCAGCAGCGTGGACGTGTTCGTATCAGCTGTAAATTATAAAATGATACACCACGCAGCAGGCGGATGGCTGTCGCCTCCCGCGCCATACCCAATACTCCTCTCTGCGGTTATGCGTCACTGAGGAAACTCTCTGCCCTCTGCCGTTACTTTCGGTTCAGACAACAAACAGGTTCTCAAAGTGAAACACGAGGGGTCGCTCAGTATGTGGCCGCCGTACACCATTTCTGTCTTTGGCGGGCGCCGTGTGATCTGCCAGCCTCGTGTTAGCACAGGATGTTTGCGCAGAGCTTTGGTCTCTGCGTCCGGCGCGCTCCCTGCTGGCCCGATGGCCAGATGGGTCAGCGACTCCGGGGCCGGGGCTTGGCGCGCCCCTTCTGTTCTCGGCAAGGCTCCACTCCTGGGACGGAAACCCCAGGGACCAGAATTACAGAAGTTGGAGCACAAGCTAGATGGGCCGCAAGCTGAGCTGAAGACATTCTCACACATGTATGCATTCGCCGCACACAGGTACATGAATCACGCGAGCGGCCGAGGTTGTAGGCGCGCAAAGGGATGGCATGTGTGACGTGACAAACTGCTGGTGCAGATAGAGATGTCAGAAGACATAAGCTAAAGCTGACCTAAAGTTGATCATTTCAGACAATCTGTTGAGGGGTGGTTGCATTACTGAAGTGGGACTTCTCCTGCCATGTCACGTGGAAATTTAGTCAAGTCATCTTCAACTGTTATTGCAGTCCATTAACTCCATTGTGAAGATACATAATTGATGCAGCCTTTGGGTAGAGTTTAATCATATAGAGAGTGCTCCACACTCCACCGCCGGCTGAAAAATGAGACGGAGAATATTCAACGCTGTAGTTTTGGAGGGAAGACCATTATTCATGCTTTGAACTGATTCTTAATCATTTGACTGTACACCTCCTGCCGAATGGCCCACAGCAGAACAATGCGCGGTTTTTAAGCTGTTAGAGGTAGATTGGTGTGGAAGATTCATGAGCCTGAATGAGGGTTGGTTTTTCAAAGAGAAGGGGACAGAGTAACAACATCAGCGACACCCGTTTCCACCGCTTCTGCTCTCGACTAACGTCGGAAAGCACGATTGCGTTTTGTTTCGTTGTTATTTCTGCTTTGTTTGCTGTGTGATTTCCTTCACTCAGCTATTCATTTCCATTTCAGTATTTGTTCCTGTACGGGATTTCTTTTTTTAATTTTTTTTTTCAAATACCAGGGATCTGTGTGGGCGGTGGAAAGGCATTGTTTATGCCATGATCCTTGAAAGGGCTTAGCTCTCTAGTGAAATTTCATAGCCAGCCGCCACTTATCTCTGTCAACTCCCGTTTAAGCCACACATGATCTGCCTTGCTTGAAACGCTGCTGGCTTTTGTTTATGCTGTGAACCTGAGCTGCGATTCAGTGTTAAAAGTCTGCGACTCTATTTTATGCAAGCCTCTGAGGAAGAGCTGCGTCTCTCGCCCAGCCAATGCATAACAAATATACAAGGTATTCACATGAAGTTGGGGGCATAGCGGGGAGATCGGTGCACCTACTCGGCCGCCCATTTTGGAGTGCATATATCTCACCCAGTCGTCCTCATGACACACCAGTCAATTCAAATTCTCAAATAGTCATTAACTGCGAGGAAAGATGGCATCCAAACGGGGAAACCGAAGTGTCAAGCGAGGGAGATGGGGAGGGGAGACAGCGAGAGAGGTGCAACGGTAATTAGAGGAGAGGCAACACATACTAAATGCTCCAGCCAAAGATGAGTGAAGATAAAGGAGGTGACTGAGCTAATTGTGCTCTGTCAGAATGCATATCTGTAATGACTGTCAAGTGAGCAAATTTCAAATGTTTTCTCTCCACCCACCCAACTCCCCCCAGGAGTAAAACTGGTGAAAGAGAGAGAGAGAGAGAGAGAGAGAGAGAGAGAGAGAGAGAGAGAGAGGACTAAATACCAGGAGACACTAATGTGATGAGAATGATGCCTGGTCTCTTCTGCTGATTAAAAATGCAATAACGCTGTGACAAACACACACGCACACAAACACACGCACACGCACACGCACGCATACACACACACACACACACACACAGAGAAACAAACATACACCAACTGAGCAGTAGGGCAGGAATAACTGGGTGGACCCACGGAAAAGAAGTCGCAACCAGTGACCCAAAACAAATGTACTCACTCGGAGACACATCGGCACCGTCTCCATTTCTTAGATGAAAAGAAATAAACTGAAACGCAGCGTTTCAGCTGCAGAGCATGTGCACATGATCTTCCTCGAAGAAACAATTAGTGTCTGTGAGAAGACGCGGATGGTGTGATTCATGTCATAATCACTGACTCTCCCACTGTACCACTAATTACAAAATGTTAGTGTCACTATCTGCTGGTTAGTGTCACTGGCCCAGTTTCCTGAGAACGGAGGAGATGTGGGGAAGCGGGAGAAGATGGTGAACAAAAATATATGTATATATGTATATATATATATATATATATATTATTTTGAGACTAAGAAGAAACAATAGGAAGAGTGAAGAGTGTCTTTATCCAGGCCTCAGTTGGTCACTGACAGGAAGCAGATAAGGTTTCACTCTGGCCGGAGTTGGATAATTGGACATTTATGGAGAGATAGGAGAGCCCGGGGCCCAGGAGCCATGAAACAGAGCTAATCTACACCCAGCATCAGTAAATTGTCTGTGAAAGAGCGCATCAGGACTTCTGACAAGATAAAGAAGGCCTTCCTGAAAGGCGGATCTGGACCAAAGTGACGTGAAGTCTCTGATCGAGGAAAGCACGGGCCTTTGATGCTGGCACTCCCAGGCGTCGCACGAGGCGCACGGGCAAATGTACATTTAATCGAGCAGCGGCGTCACCTTGTCATCCGTACCGGGGTCACGCAGACTTCTGAGTCTCATGCGGTCAGGACAGTTTTTGACAACTTTGTGACTGCGCGTCCCTTTTTAAAGTCCACTAAGTCCATCGTTGCACGACAAATGTCCCATGCCTGATCATCTGCCAGTGGCAGACCTCGGAGTTTGAAACATTTACGCCCCGGCGGAGTGCGCCGTGCTCTCGGGTTCGCCGTGATTGGTTTCGTTCCGTTTGATGCGTGACTCTCCCAGGAAACTGCTGCCTGCGGAACAGGTGCGCACCGAGCAGGTGGGCGCGGATGCACAGGAGCCTTGAGAGTTTGGGGGTCGGCGTAAACCATACCTCGCGCTATTTTAAGTGAGTCACGAACCACTCCTGCGAGAGCCAAGGTTAGATTTTGAAATATTTCAGGAAGATTGCCTCGGATTGAGATGTTTGGTTTGGTTTTTCTGCTGAGCTGCACATCTCTGTGTTCTCCCCCCAACTGATTATTTACGTGCACTGACACTGACACAGGCAATTAATTGAGTGAGGGAGAGGCTAGTCCTAATTGGGCAGAAGTGGGATTTTTCTTGGCCGTGTGCAACAGAAAATGACAGACTGTGTGTATGAGAAGTAAAGACCATCTGGTCCCACAGGAGCCGAGCGGGATGCCAGACACATGGAAAAAGAAACGACAAATACAAAAAACCTGTGCGGGTAACAATCTCTTTCCCGCTCTCCCTCGGCGTCCCTTGGCCACATATCATTGCACCGGCCCTTATTCCAGCCTAGAGGGAGAGGCTTACTGGGTGTAGTCCCCTTATGAGTGGCCTATTCATGTTTTTTTAAAATAATAATCAATATGGAAAATACAAACAATATGCTTGTAGGCAGGCGGGGAAATAAAGAATGGTGAGCTTGTACGGGCCCCCGGTCATCTGCCGGATAAATTGATCTGACGTCTTTTATTATTCATGCAGCGGGATTGGTGGCGAGGACTGGAGGGGGCCCCGGCGAGGAGGAGGAACCACGGGTGAGCTGGAAAGAGCAGTGGGCGAGCAAAGGCGTCAGTTAGTGGACATCCTCTCCTCTCCGCACGACAGCGCAGCTCAGCGAGCTGGCTAATGTGCCGTGTCATGGGGTGAGACAGTAAAACCAGCGCATGACATTTCCATCAGTTTACAGAGGCCCATAAACAACACGGTGATTCATTGTGCTTATTCACACGTTAGTTTAACACACACACACACACACACACACACACTGTCGAAACAGACAGCACATGCCCACTCGCACAAAAAAAAACTCGCATACGCTCCCGTGCGCAGAAATAACATTGGATGTGCCGTTTGGTTTGATTGTAGAAAAGATAACAAAAGGATTTTATTACATGTTCATAATTGGACAGGTATCACAACATACTTGCATGATAGCTCTGGTGGTAAGGCTACCCCAATAAATTACGAAAACGATGTAAAACAAACATGCTTGCTGATTGGAGGGGGACGGGGGGCAATTCAACAACAGATTAAAGCCATATTCTGGTATTTCATGATGCTCAGTCTTGCCGAAGAGAACAAACTGCAGAAGGATGCTGAAGCTCATGATCATTTTCAGAATTTATTTCACTCCTTTTTTTCTCTCTCTCTCTTTTTTTTTTATTTTCTTTTTTTTTTGTTTACATCAAATATAACAGACATACATTGGCACATGCAAAGTGAACACTTTGTGGTGCTTTTCATGACCATCCAAATCCAATTGAACAGAAAGACGGGATACCTATTTTTGTACTTCAAACATGAAAATACTCTCAAATATTTACAAAAAAAATATACTTACAATGCCCATCACTCTAACATAATACTCATCTGGGACCCGACCGCGTTGATTTCGGTAAAACAAAGTACTGTATGTGGCAGAGCTTGCTGTTCGGGGATAATAAAATGAACTTCAAGAAAAAGGAGGCACAGAAGAAAATCACTTATAAACCATACAAAACAGAAATTTGATAATGGGAACCCCAAGAGAATATGGCTTTAATGACATTTAAAAAGAAAATATCTCGAAAGCAGATCCGTTGTCCTTTTCTCTTTTCTTTCTTTTTTTTTTTTTTTTTTGTTTCTCTCCTCTCTCACAGTGACCCCTTTAAGCAGGCAAGTCGCTCTCCATCAGAGAGAAGGGGGCCACCACACAAGCTCAAAAAATACCGTTTGTTTTGGGAGGCCCAACGACGCCGGGCCTACAGCTGTGCCAGTATCTGCCAGGACTCATGTATCATGTCTGGATGAAGGTTGGATGCTATCCACAGTCCTGGAGTGCATCGGTGCTGGGATGCCTGTCTCTGTCTGTCTGTCTCTCTCTCTCTCTCTCTCTCTCTCTCTCTCTGCTACCCCATCTACCCCATCCCCCTTTTTTTTTAAACACAGATAAAGGACAAACTGCACTTCATTTGCAAGCAGATCAGATCCTGAGGTTGTTGTAACTCACGTAGGTTTTCTTGGTTGCTTGACCTGAGAAGAGAGTAAAAAAAAAAAAAGGAGAGATTAAGATTTATGCTGCTGCGGTGCGAAGGAAATAAGAAAAACAAATGCATGTGCAAGATTTGTAAGCAGAGGCATACAATCCCACTGTGCTGCATGTCCTTCTCATCAGCTGTGTGCAATCAGTGGGAACAACAAGCCAGTGTATCATTTCAACTCTCAATGCCCCCATGTAAAGCCTGAGATGCTATTTTAGGATGTTAACGGGTGATAAAAAAAACAAAAAACACCAACACCACACAAGTGGGCACCGAATAAATGCTAGGGAATACATTGTGATCCCAGTCAACATTGCCATGGAAACATATCTGAATGTGGCTGTGTGCCTAGGTTTGTGTGTGTGTGTTTTTCCCTCTCATTTATCTGGTGTTCTGAAAACCAATTTAAGTTTTAGACCTTTAGAGTGAAGGCATTCTTTTGTAAACGGAGGTCATTCTGACTCGTCACCTCTCTAAAAGTAGGACTGAATATAGGAAATCAGTGTGCAGTTCAGGTTAGTCGATGGATAAGGTTGGGATTTGGGTAGGGTGTGAATTTGTCGTGACTCAGAGCATGGCAGTGTAGCCTGCGGACCAGCAGCCGGAACAAAGATGTTGTTAGTATCTCTGCGCGCCGTCCTTCCAGGGCAATATATATTTTCTTCATCACAAACATTGCGATAAATTCTCATACTGCTGCTTTAATGTCGCCATGCCGACCAACTCCCGTGGGCTACGCAATTAAAGTCACACCATTTCTTTACAGCTGCATTTTGTAGTCCTGACCCAGGAAGAACGATGAATAAAACATAAGTAAATGTATGTAACAGCTTCGGGTTGGTAGAACACCAAACAGTCTTCAGGAAGAGCAGTCACTTTGAGGTAGACGCCAGTGTGTGCTTGTGTTTGTGTGTGTGTGTGTGCGTGCGTGTGTGCTTGTGCTTGTGTGTGTGTGTTGGGGTGTGTGTTCAGGTGTGTGTTTGTCTGTGTGTGTGTGTGTGTGTGTGTGTCTGTGTTCGGGTGTGTGTTTGTGTTTGTGTCTGTGTCTGTGTGTCTCTGTGTGTATGTGTGTCTGTGTTGGTGTGTGTTGGTGTGTGTGTTGGGGTGTGTGTGTGTCTGTGTGTCTGTGTGTGTGTGTGTGTGTCTGTGTTCGGGTGTGTGTTTGTGTTTGTGTCTGTGTGTCTCTCTGTGTGTGTGTGTCTGTGTTGGTGTGTGTTGGTGTGTGTGTTGGGGTGTGTGTTGGGGTGTGTGTGTGTCTGTGTGTCTGTGTGTGTGTGTGTGTGTGTCTGTGTTGGTGTGTGTGTTCGGGTGTGTGTTTGTGTGGTTGCTATTATTGAGACATCTACCTATACTATCGTCTAAATTTTTAATGCTCACTTTTCGCGTTTCACCCTGTCGGTTGTGTTTCCTTACCACAGTATTCATAGTTAATGAAGTGAATTAGATGTGGAAGGCATAGCCGCTGTCTGAAATGCATTATGGTGGCAAAGACATTACACATTATCAATACCAATGAAAATCTGCAGAACCGTTAATGCTCTTAATCCTATAAATCCCTCCACGTCATCTCATACAGGAAGTATCTGTCTCTCCGATGTTTACAGGAATTACAGACGGACAGTCTCCGGGGACGGCCGAGGCGCAGGCTAAGTTTTCGGGGTCGCTCATGCACATAAATTCGCCATTAATAAATGTCACTTCAGCTGTGGCTAAAAAAGCAGGGCAGGAGGAGGAGAGAGGTGCGCAGGGAGGCGCGACGAGGCGAGAAGCCATCCGCGTTGGAGAGACAGAAGGTGAGAGACACGCGGAGCAGATGACACGGGGGCACTTTGGGGAGGGCCTCCCCGAGGCCGCGTGCCCCGCTCGGGGACTCTTGATGCGCCGCTGCGACAGATGTTTAGGTTTTCGCCATCCACGCACAATATGTAGGGGCTCCCGTGATACCCTCGCACCCTCCCTGTGACTTATATGTGCTCAACTCACACATTCCGTCACACACCGACACACACGACGCAAAGCGCAGGCACAGATGAACTGTCACAGTTGGACGCGCACCCACCCAACCGCCCGCCCGCCCGCAAGCACGCAGTCGCACAAGCTCCTTCTTGGCAGATGAGTGTGACAACTGTTGGGTGTTTGGAGAAATTCCCGGGAAGATCTGTCAGCTCGTAGGCATAATTCGAAGAGGGGTGGAGGTGCCGGGGCCACCTGTGGGTGCCATGATCGCCCTCTGTCATTAGAAGCGTTGCAGGGGGGGAGGGGGGGGGGCATGTTCTGTCAATCATCTTTGTCTTCATCAACAAGAGGAGAGCGAAGAGCGTCCTTGGCAACGCTAGTCTAAAATACGTCTTTTTCACACTTTTTCTTTACTTTTTTTTCCTTTTCTGAAATCGCCATTGGTTCCCCCAAAGCAAACACTCCACCGCCCAACTGTGGAGGTATGTAGGTTATCCCACTCAGGCACTAATGCCCGGCATTATCTTTGCTAACAGGATCAGGCTTGCTGTTTCAGATGAAGGGTGGTGTGAGTAACACACTGTTACGGAGAGAGATTATCTCTCTCCGTTCGCGGTGACAAAGCCCCGCTTCTTCAAATCTCCCGGCAGAGCAAGTCCCCCATCTCCTCTTCTTCTCTCTGCTGTGCACACGGGCTAAAGGTCTAGCCATTTATCGGGGAACAAGATAACTCGGGCCAGTCTATAGCACATTGTACGCACTTTTTGCTCCAGAAGTCATCCAATTAAACTGCTGGAATAGGCCTCTCCAGTCAAGAAATGATATATGAGAAAGATAGGGGAGTGTAGAGAAACGTCTCATTCACTCTGCTGGGTAAAATTAAGATGTAAAAGCAATAGAAAGTTCTGTTCTGCAGACACTGTATACATTGAGATAGAGCCGGGAGTTGGGAACCCAAGAGATGGGGTCGGTAGATATTATGCACTTTAAAAATACATTTGGATTTGATTCAGGTGTGTAGGCCAGCGTGTAATCGGATGATCACAACACAGCAAAACACTGGCGTGGCAATTGAGAATATTTTCCGAGGGGGTTATATTTAGTGGTTCTATTTGGCTATGTCTTTCTCGAATGGCTCGATGGAAGAACACGACAGTGGTTTTTAAAGTTTAAATATCACATTATGGACCAGCGCTGTCGGCCAAGACAACGTCACGTGACGGGATGTGACGTGTCCAGCCTTGAACGCGTGAATGTGCGCGGTCCCTGGGGCCAATGAGTGCGGCTCCAGGGCTTTGCCTGAGCGCCTCGCCCGGGAAACTTACTCATGGGGTCAGCGGCAGGGTTCTCGCACAGCTCGGTCTTGGCCTCTCCGTTGGGCCTCTCGCTGGGCTTCTGGGACAGGCGCGATGACATGGTGGCAGCTGTGACCACGGCCTTGAAGCTGCGCTTCCTCTTCTGCACGTTCAGCGCGGGGTGGAAGATAATGATGTACACCTTGGGCATGTAGAGCATGCCCAGTGCTACCGAGGCACTGAGGTTCATGGAGATGGTGAGGGTGGTGGTCTGGATGTACAGCTGGAAAGAAAGCACAGAAAGGGTGAGGAGGCGCCGGGGAGCAGAAGACAACACGGGCGGGCAACTCCTGGTGCCACTGACTCTGACTTGACATCCCTGTAATAAATGGCATAAATCAGTCCTGAGTAACATTTAAAGCCATATCGAGAGAAAGAAGCTGCGACGCCGGCGAATGGGCAGCCAATTACGGAACAGTCACACTGTTGCGCACAGCAATGAAGCAATAACTCCTAATAACCACCGTCTGATAACGGGCTATGAGCGTCCCGTGGAAAAAGTGGCGGCGGGGATACGCCCGGGTGGAATGAGCTCCTTTGATTTACTAGTACATGACGCCACGCTTCATGATAAACAAACGCGATGGTTCATTTGGTGGTGAAATTCTCGTCCCAGGATTTGATATTATTATGGGACGTGCAGGATGTCGTATTGCGGCTGTGAAGGGAAGGGGCGCCCATGCGCGCAGAGGCAAAATCCAGCGGCATTTATTAAAGCCTGACCTGCGGCCCGCTCGCTCAAGTCAAAGACAGCTGGAGCGTATTAATGGCCAGAGCAGAAAGCATCACCCTGACTGGACAATCTCCTCACGCGGCTCCTTCCGTACCCGCTCTGTCCGCTCGGGCCCCGGACGAGATTGACCGAGCGCGACGAGGACCTGCTGCGGTCACGTCTGCTCGCCCCTCGTATCAGATGTTCCATCTTTTATCCCCCCTCGGGCATTCCCCCGGATCCGTTTACCAGACGACTCAGTTCTAGAATCCCAGGACTTAAATGTTGCCTCACTTGCTTTGACGAAAGACTCAACTCCCCTGTGCCACGGAATGCGTCTTTTTAGATTTTTTTTTTTGACTTTCTGGCTGGTCAAACAATAGCTAGCACGCGAACGTTCGGCTTTGGATGTGTGCCCTCTCATATGATTTGATTTTTTTTTTTTTTTTTATATATAAACATTGTTTTGATTTCATTTTGGAGAAAAAATCTTTTTTTTTTCTCCCCTTTTTTAACTCTTGCTAACTGCTCATGTATCCAGCGGATCTGAATAATGCATTAAACACACTGTGGTTAATTACGTGCAATATTTTAGAATATAGCTAAATGAAAAAAACACTCACAGCACAAACCCGGAAAGTGCCTGAGCACGTTTGGGGACGACTGTCACAAATTGTGTCTATTTGTCATCAGACATTGCACATTAACATAACGCCATGAAATGAATGACCATAAAATGACATTTCCATGAACTTTGTATGATTTAATCAGGCTTCGGCAGTCGGTTTAATGTTCAATGTAAAAAAATAAAGAAATAACACATTTAAATGGGGAAATTGGGGTTGATCATCAGAATTTCGGATGACTTTATTTTAACCCGAGCAATGACTAAAAACTTTCTTACATTCTCACCACAGTGACTTGGAACTTGCTTGGGGCGTGATGGTTTCGACTCCCACACTTGACCTCTGTAATCCTTTGCCACTGAGCTGCTCACTCCTCTTCTCGCAGCTACCTCGTTTTAATGTAGATGTCAAAAAAAAAAAAAAACAGAACCAAGCTCGGGCAAAGAACACCGCAGCCACGTGCAGTAGAGAAAATCTAGTTTGTTTCTCTGCAGCCCTGTAGGTTGTGGAGTGGCTGCAGTGTGAAAGGCTCTCTCCGCGTGAAGTGGCGGGATCATTCATTTGATTCCAATTCGTGTGAACCTTACGCTTGTACATTCTCGCACCATCCTATTCAAAAGTTGCATTTACATAGCCCGGACCACACAAGGATTCAGGTGATTTTTTTTTTTTTGGTTCCATAGTGACATTAAAGAGTAGCAATTTCACTAAGAGGCAGAGCGGTCCGTAATTCAGCAGACGCACAAGAGCCGGCTGTTTGATGTAAGGGTCTTAGAGGAGCAAGAATGGCTTTGAGAGGGGACATTATTGTTTCGAGAGCATGCCACCCAAACCTCTGCACTAATCTACCGCACTTGAAAGCATCAGATGTCACTTATACGCTGCCTTCCAGTCAGCCACTGGAACTGTGGATGGGGAGAGCACAGGACCGTGGGCACATTACCCACCACAGTGGATTCCGCCAGAGCAGTGAAATGCTCACTGATTCGCTGGGAGGAAGAAATGTCACCATTTGCATAGAGTTTTTTTTTCCTTGGTAAACAGCGTGGCTAATGGTAATTTCTTTTATACGGGACTCATTTACATGCCAGTCATGCCTTTGTCTCCCGATCTCCACCAACCGCTTGAATGTCTGATATCATCAACATGCCGACAACCCTCCACTGCTTCTTCCTCCCTCAGTCCCCTACTGTGTGTGTGTGTGTGTGTGTGTGTGTGGCAAGCAGCATCACAGGCAGTCATCTGGCTTGTGCACCATGCATTAATAACTGTATGAATATCACAATGCGCTCGGTGCACTCTGTTCCGTGTCACTCAAAGCTCGGGGAGAATTTCTGGGGCAGCCTTCCGCGATTCGATATTGGGGCGAGTGATCAAAGTATCGCAAGAAGTGCCCGCGATGTCGACTCTAATCACCAGAGGATCTCCGCCTGTGCGCTGCGTTTCCATGTTTGGTAGTTGGGAACCTGTTTTGGTATCCATGGCAACACTAGAGAGTTTGGAGCGAAGCAACTAAACATGGCTGGAATAAGCTTTTAATGAGAGTCTGATACCTTAGACACTGCAGTGCTGACCCTCTCAGAACTGATTTATTGAGCGCAAAGGAGAGCGGACTGGGGGGCCGGCACATGGGAAGCGCGCGCGCACGCACACACACACACACACACACAAAACAAAGGGGTATGTAGGTGTTCATTTCCTCTAATGCGTCTCCCCATGCTCCCAAACACACCAAGCTAAATTCCCTTCCTTACTGCCTCTAATCCCTGAGACAGGGTTTTTCCCGTGTCTCTCTATGAGCTTGACCCAAATTCGCATCCCCACTCGCCCGCCACTTGAATGTTTAGCATGTCACTGAACATTCATAATTTATTTCTGTTGCTTTAACATCAATAAATACATGAAGTCATTTTCACCACTGCTTGGCAACTCTCTATTTATAGCCCGCTTTCATGATTTATTAACGCCCTCATCAGGAATCAAACGTTTGATTTTTGAATTTTTACATCTCATTGACGAAACCAAATGCACAACATCCAGCCACGTCGAATGGCGTGTTTTCCACTTAGACAAACAACCGTTGAGGGTATTTCTCCTAATTATACCCACTAGGGATACACTTACTGCAAAGGCAATTTACTTGGGTTTTGTTCAGTTGGGGATGGTTACCATAAATGCATGCGGAGACAAGGACTTGATTCTGTAAGTGACAATTAGCATGCTCTCGGCTTTGCATTAGCGAATGCCTTCAATAATAGATCCAGAGCATGTGAAATGTCCTCGCAACTACCTGGATGTCTCTTGTTGTTTTGGTTGGGTGGCCTACTTTTTCAGCCTGCCGCGTGTCATGAATAACTCTGTCTAGCCGTGCTGCAAAGGCCTTTATTTCATTTCGGAGACGCAGCTTTCTGTGTAGATGGCCTTCCATTCCTTTGAACTCAGGCAAAGGCTGCTAGATAAATTGGCTGTGAGACATAAAATCTGCTCTGCCCGTGTTACAGCAGGCAGTTAATGATCATTTTCTCTGGTGTTTATCGTGTCCATGGTTATAATCCAGTAGAGAGGGAATAACTCCTGAATAGCTCAAATTTAGGAGCGCTCCAGGGGTCAAAAGACACTGTTATGTAGTCAAAGCATTGTCATTTTTCTGGCTGACTTTCGGATTCAGTGTCCACACAATATTGTGCTCATACTTTGCAGCAGCTGCCATTCTGTCGCAGCCAGTAGGTCTGGCCGGGTCTCAAATCAAACTCTGATTACTTTTTTTTTTTTTTTTTTGGCAGAGGTCAACGAGATCATTTGTTATTTAATTTGCAACTTGACATTCCTATGCGCAAATGAACTAAAACATCGATAAGCAAAAAAATATTGATTGAACCATTACCTTTTTCATAAATAACCTTATTTGCGCCTAAAACCTACATTTACAAAATGTGCTACTTTTACTTTCTTTGCTACATTTTCCCCCCTCATCCTCATCCTGTTATCTACCACTGAAAACGAGATCTTCTCTTTTCACCACTGGATGATGTAAAACACAACGCTTTTCCTGCTTGAAAAAAAAAAAGAGAAGAAAACTGAAGCTGTTCATGATATGTTGTAGTAGTTTAAAAAATATATATATATACTACAATCGTAGTCAAAAAAAGATATACAGTATATACTACAATTGTAGTTTAAAAAAAAATTATAATACTACAATTGTAGTTTAAAAAATAATAATAATACTACAATTGTTCTGTCTTTCCACTACACTTGACCAGTTTTGGTTTTTCGCCCGCTGTCTGCTATTGGTGCATTCTGCTGAAAGTCTCATGAACTGATGGACAAGAGAACTTCCCGTTATTTACCAAAGATTGCTCATCTCTGCAGTGCCGGCTCTAACCCTCTGTCAAGTGCAGTTGTTTTGCAGGGAGACGAGAGCATTACAAGTTGCAACTTTCATTAAAGCTGAAAGATGGAGTGAGAATCTTTTTGGCAAGTACAGTTAGTCATTGCTAATGATACCTGGCAGCGCAGTCCATCTTCAAGAGGTTCATGTGGGTACAGGATACTTCTTACAAGGGGCCTAAGTGGATTTCAGACCTGTATGTCAATTTTATTTATTTATGTGAGTTCCATTGTATGCCATGTGAGGTTCCATGACAGGATGGATCTGGCGTTTTACTAGAAGGTTTCTGTGCCTGAGGGAAAGTGCTTCATTATATCATCATGCTCTTCCCTTACAGAATAAAAGAGTTTGTATGTTGGCTGACAGCATCCTTTAAATGTATTTGCAAGTTTCTTATACATTAAGCCGTGTAAGTAAGTCGTGCGTCATGTAAACATGAGTCGTGTGAAAAAACAAAAGAAGTTACGGACTCGGTCCATTATTTACTCTCCCTTTCTGTGTTACGTGGTTGTTAAAAAGTCTGTGTGGACGTGACTCACAGCGTGGAGTTTGTTTCCAAAGTCATTTGATCTGGTGGCCCGGGGACAGCTGAGTTTTCATGCTGGTGACTGTGACAGTCATTACATTGACAGTGATGAGTCGTCGACTGGGAACATGCAGGTGCACAGGAGGCGGGGGTCAGGGGTCGGGTGTGATCTTTTGTTAGCGTTTGCGCATGGCTTCCCCTCGACGTGCGTTTCCATGGACAAACCGGAGGGAGGGAGAGGGAGGCACAGGTGTGGAAAATAGGGGCATCGAAATGGCGCAGAGTTAAAGAAGCTCCCCAAAGCATACAAAGTCAAACTGGCATTTCAGTTTTGGGTATTGGCGTCCCGTGGTTTGCATGGTTGGTGAGTTCCTACATATGCAGAGCTGCACACCAACACCTCCAGCATCTATCCTACCTCAGACCATTTTTCACCAGGTTTTATTTTGGACCATTCATTTAGTGAAGTAGTCTTGAAGACATCTTATTACGCCGGTAAATAGAGCGGCAGCAGAAACGGATGTGAGGAATGTGTGTTGCGAACACTCCGCATAAGCACGCCGCAAATGACGGATAAAATATGCGTCACTTCACCTTACAACGACACTGCAGCTTTTGCAAAAAATCAAAAAAAAAAAAAATCTTACATGCAAAGGCGCCTCTCACCAGCGGTGGCTGGGGAGCAAGCAGAAATGCACCATGTGTAAGGCCATTACACCAGGAAACCAGGGTGTGAACGGGAGCTGGAGTGTAAGACGGGAGCTGGTGTGAAGTGAGAGAACTGCATAAAGGGGAAACGTAAACACATTACCGCCTCGCTCGTCAGCGCGGGTAACATAATGAACTCCTAATCGCTGCTGAGGGTGTAATTCATCTGTGAAATCAGCGGCAGACTGAGATGAGGAAAATCAGTTTCTGATCCATCTGCGGCGGTAGCTTAGCAGGGAGGATATTGAGCGGTGTGCCTCTCAAAAGGTTAGGAGTAACACTTTTCCTGTCGGCATCGATGTTCTGTCGGTGGAAAAAAAACTTCCACCGCGCTCTGTCCCGACCACGCGGCCAGCCAGGCGGCGCGCGCACGCACGCACGCACGCAGCTCATGGGTCCGGCGGATGGACGCATCTGTATTCCAGCCAGTGCTGGGGAGATAAGCAATGACTCGCACGGAAGGTCAAAATGTCATATTCTCAATCAACTCCAGTAGCACCCAATGTCAAATGCTTTGTTGAGTGGAGCGCGGCTGTCAAGAGATGGAATGTGTTGAATCAAGCTTCTATTTACTCCCCCCCCCCCCCCCACCCCCCCCCCCCCCCCCCCACACACACACACCACTTCTTCCTCCTCTGGCTCCTCACCCCGTTCTTCTTGCATCCGCTCGTTTCTCTCTGCAGAATAAGGGCATAACAGTGTAGGTTGAGCCATAGGAGTGAGAGCTAAGATGAAGGCATTTGGATCTTCGGGCACCCCCCCCACCCCCTCCCTTCAAAACCGTATCACCCGTCAGGCATCCCAGGATTCTGTTGCTTATCATCACCCCTTCCTCCGCCTCTACAGCGTATGCCTATTTCTGTCCGTGATGGACCTAGAGTGGGTTTCCTTGCGCATCCAGAGCCATGCGAGTGTGAGAAATGAAGAAGGAAAAAAAGAACCAATACATTTAGCAGACTATAAACTCTCTGTGTGCGTGTGTGTGCGCTCTTTATGAAGCGTTTGTGGTTTTCATTTTGCATTTGCACCAAGTATACATGTGTGCATGTGTTTGGACAAGATAAAGAACCTGGCCGAAGGAATGAAAGAGAAATGCGTGAGGGGAGGGAGAGACACAGACAAAGAGACGGGTGGTGACAGAGAAAGAGAGAGAGAAAGTAATGACTCACCTTCTCTGCCGACTGCGCTGTGCCAAAGAAAATTGGGATAAAGGCCAGCCAGACTATGCAAGTGGTGTACATAGTGAATCCGATGGGCTTGGCCTCGTTGAAGTCTTCTGGTACGTCCCTCGTCTTGATGGCGTAGATGGTGCAGGTCACCATCAGCAGGATGCTGTAGCCCAGCGAGCAGATGATCTGCAGGTCTGTGATGTCACACTTCAGCACGCCGCGGGCCAACAGGGGGTTGATGGTCTTCTGCTCATCGTAGTCGACAATGGTGTTGGGCGGGTCCACGGCGAACCACACCAGCACGCCCAGCAGCTGCACGCAGATCAGGCTGGAGGTGATGGCGATCTGCGAGGTGGGGCTGATGAAGCGCGGGGCCGTGACCGTCTGCTTGCCTTGCTCGAAGATGCGATAGATGCGGTTGGTCTTGGTGAGCAGCGCGGCGTAGCTGATGCACATGCCCAGGCCCAGGAAGATCCTCCTGAAGGCGCAGACGGCCACGTCGGGCTTGCCGATCATGAGGAAGGTGATGATGTAACACAGGAAGATGCCCGTCAGCAGCACGTAGCTCAGCTCCCGGCCGCAGGCCCGCACGATGGGGGTGTCGTTGTAGCGCACGAAGGTGGCCATGACAAAGATGGTGGCGATGATACCGAGCATGGCCAGGAAGACGGGGATTATGGCCCAGGGAGAGTGCCACTCCAGTTTGACAATGGGGATGGGCTGGCAGGCGGTCCTGTTGGGGTTGGGCCTCATGTTGTACGCGCACAGCCTGCAGGACGTCTCGTCGTACTGGTACTGGTAGCCATCACACAGCTCGCAGTGCCAGCAGCATGGCATGCCCTTTACCCTCTTCTTCCTCTCTCCAGTTTTGCAGGGCAGACTGCACACGGAGATGGGCACATCCTGCTCCCCATCTGGCCACTGAAGCTCTTCCAGCTGGGAAAGAGATGACACACGGCACAAGGAGTGAAGGTTAGAAACACACAGATGAAAAGATAAGAAACCATGTGGGCACTGGAAAAAATACCTGAAATATCACCAATCCTTTTTTACTGCGACACAAACCATTAACTGGCAACTAATTACTACTAATCAGCCTCCTTGGTGCGTCCAAAACCAATTTAATGCAGTTTAAAAAAAACATTCAAATAAACTAATACTAATACATTGTTCTTGCATATTTCTTATAGGGATTTCCTTTTTCTAATACTTGAAAGTAATTGGAATCACCATGGCAACAGAGCTTACCTTTGTTCTGTGAAATAAAAATTAATAATGTGAAATGCAAAAGACATTATGTTTTAACACAGGAGCCAGTGAGGTATGAAATATGTGATGAGAAGTAAAGAGAATAGGATTTGGGATTGCAAAAGGTCTCATTTAGACTTTGCAAAGCTATCTCTATTTATGCCATCTTGCCACCAAAATTAAAAGCACAGTACATATATGCACTGAGGAGCTATCTGATTTTCTGAAGCTGAAAAAAAACCCCAAGGTATTTTATGATTTAAGCTGAAAGTGTAGTTTTAATGTACAACGGCCCCTGAAAAAGCAATGAAGAAATTGATTTTTTTTTAGAGCTCATTCATATTTTGTTAGAGTAAAAAAGCAGCAGCAGAAAAAAAAAAAAAAAAAGCTTTCATAAAACTCTGAGCAGATCTTTTGATTTATTATGAAAATGTACTGATCCACGGCTTTTAAAGCACCAGAAGATAAAAGATGCATGGCTTTGGCAGTTTCACAGCAATAAGTGATTAAACCGGAATAAATAAATGAAAGTTCACGAAATAAGAAAGCATTAAAATATGTAAACCAGCTTAATAGAAAAAAAAGAAATATTAAACATTTTTATTGTCTCGTAAATGTGCTGATATCACAGATTTAAAATGTGTTTTTGGGAGGGTAGGTCCTCAGCCGCCTGCATTAAAATGATAACAGCAGAACATAAAATGATAGGAATTAATTTTTTATACGATAACTGTCACGTGCATTGTACCTCAGTATGATACCACTCAACTCCCACTTACATATAGATATGGAGTGATCATCAGACAGCTTATCTTTGCATTAACACAGCCATAGCCTGCCTCTGTCCAAAAGTAATAAAACACAAATGTTAGCAGCTCAAAAATGTATTAATTAGCGGGTGTAATATTTCACCTATTTAATCCACATAAGGCCGTGGTGACTAGTCACTCCATAAGAAATAGTCGCATAGGCCCCTGTAATACCATAACTCATCACATAATCACCAGCCGATAAAAACTCACCATCTCATATAACACGAGTCCAGCTGAGGATACAAATAGCAGAGCCATCTCCAAATATGGCAGTGTCCATATTAAGTGCAGCTCCAGAGCTGCAGCTTTGCAGTGAACACACAAACACTTACAGTGTGTGTCTGGGCTGTGTGTACCTGTATGACAAATGCATTGTTTCTGCGGTGTCTGTGTAGATTATCATCTGCCATTTATCTGGGGGCATGAAGGTGCCATTTGTTATTTGGACAATAAACGGTACTCCCTGGAAAACCTCCCGATTACACACAGTGCGGAAACAGTAATGAGACCAAAAGCTCTGTTTCCATGGAGACCAGAAGCAAGATTTTTGACACCTTGGACCCCTATGCCTGCAATAGATTTTTTTTTTTTTTTTTTATATAGTTGTTAATTTAACAGTTAATTTGAGCTCTTCTGAGCTGGAATGGTATTACACTGCAATATGCATTAGGATGCCAATTGCCTTGGCATATCATTTTACGGTGACAGCATTTGGTTTGTAATTGTGCTAAAAGAGAATGAGGCACGAACAGCAACAGACATTGATCCACCTGTGCCATCAAATCCCTTCAACTGAGTTTAATTTGCTTGATCCAGGGTGCTATTATGCAAATGTGAACACATCGGTATGTAAATGTCACATTTTTGTGTAATCAGAGTCCCATAGAAATACACACAAGTTCTTGGTCAGCTTTCATCCTACCTTAGAGAGTATAGATCATTTTAAGTCAGATCTGCACCTACCTATAAAATTGTACACGTTGTTTTTTCTATGTGAGTGAATTACAGTTATTTAAAGGTCCCATGAAATGAAAAATACCTCCTTCATTCTGTTACCCCATGGGTTTTGCTCCTATCTTTTGGAAAATGCCAAAAATGAAATTACATTTTAACTTATTTTTATATTAAACTCTTCGTTTTCCTGTAAAGTACAGCCAGCTTTCAAAATGATTTATCTTTTCCTCTTGGGTGTACCTTAAATTTCTTCTCTTTTTTTATGGTTGATTTTGAGTTTCATCATGTACAGTAAAATGCGCTGTATATAATAATGCTGCCAAGCACCGATTTTAACACGGGCGGTGTAATTTAGGCCACCTCCAGCAGCTCTCTGCTGCCAAAGACTAAACATATATGGATTGACATTTGGGTTAAAAACATGTTCTTTCTCTTCCTCCCACTCTTCTTCACTGTCAATCCTCCAACCTATGCGGTGGGAGAAGTGTGATTTCAGACTACAAGCTATTTATTTTTCCACTTCTTTTAAAACCATCTCTCAAATCCAGCCCCTTCCCTTTTGACAAATCAAACCTAATATAGTACTGTGACAAGCTAAAATGACAGCCTTTTATTCCTCCCCCTTTTAATTTCTATGGGTTTAATTGCTTGTTTTTCCCCCTCTTTTTAAAAGCAGCTGTTCGGGGACTGATAACCTATGAGATGATGATGTTTCAAGTACAACTATAAACAATTGAAGCATTTATTTCATAAATCTAAAAAGATCTTCCCGTAGAAGAGTGTCAGCCAGGAGTTAAATGCTTATTTCAAAATGAATAAAAACCATCAAAATTGAAATTGTCAGCATCAGATCCATATAGCTGATAGCCATAATAAAAAAATAAAGCACGTCAATCTTAATATACAGGGTTTCGTTTAACAATTTGATTACTTCAGTAGGCAACACATTGACTACTCGGAAGTGCTCCGAGAGTATTCCTCCGCCAATATAAAAAAAACAAATACACTCCAAATTTGACCTGTTCATCTGCATTAGCACGATGTGTATATATTACAGTTGGTCCCTATCTAACAGTGTTGAAGAAGGCGAAATGAAATTCCTGCATCCACCCCTTTAATAAAATGTGCTCCTAAATGTAACGCATTTTTGGGTCATGCCCCAGCCTTCATCAATAATTCATCGATATTGGTTCAGTGGTTGACTAAGTAATTCTGCTATCACTTTGGCACACGCCACAGAAAATATCAACTTAGGCAAAAATGTGAGTTTGAACACATTAAATTTTGGAGGAAAATACTATAGCAGATTAATTTTTGAAGATTTCTCTCCCGGGTAAAGGGTAGCACTTCATTTTTCTTGCTAAATTGCACAAACAGATTTGTTTTCTGCAGCTGAAATCCATAAATTACACCGAAAGTAAAGCATGTCTGCAGCTCAGCTCTCACCGCATTTGAGATGCAAATAATGCGCACCCTCTTGTCACATGAGAGATTTCAATTTTGGAAAACCCATTAAGTCCCCAAGTACCTTCGAGTAGATATTTTGCTTCAGTGAATGTCAATGTCCTGTTTAGATCAAAACACAATTTAAACTTGTCTGTTATCTGTGTTTCAGATATCCAAAAAAAAAAAAAACTGCCATACCCTGAGCTGAAGCCTCTCCACCCATTGTCCCACAGATTTATACTCGGGGGTGGAGGAGTTGGTCATCTGGAACTGGAACAGGTCGTAGCGTCCTGGGGCATCGCCGTTCTTGTTGAACACCACAGAGGTGCCGGCGCTGCCTGTGCAGAGCAAAAAGAGAGGAAACGCGTCAAAAGGGGAGCGCAATCAAACACCGGCGTGACATGGTAGACCAACAAGATGGAGACCTCAACTTTTGACCCCTAGTGTTTTATTAACTGGTGGCCCACGTGGACCACAGACTGTACCTCACACACACCGTGACCTACATGTTGAACCTTCTGTAATAATCAGGTGCAGGGAAGCAAGCTCCCTACTGACCAATATAGCGCTCCTTCAGCTATTTCCTATGCATCATGGTGGCTGCACCAATCCCCCGGAGGGGGGAAAAAATACATATTTTTGTATTCAAAACCTGGTTAGATATAGGGCCTCTCAGCTGCCCTCTAATATCACAGATCGACTGCTGTTTACAAATACGGGGACACCTCCCTGGGTTAAAAGCAATGCATTTCGGTCACGCAGTGGACAACAACAGGAGATGTGGGGAGGATAAGCAGGTCAGCCAAAGCATCATATGGTCCCCATCTGCTCACAGCGTGGAGCAGCCCGCCTCTAGCCGAGCCCTGAAGATTTCACTAATTAGCTCAGGGAGGACTGGCGGACACCTGAAACATTACGAATGAGGAAAAAATAATAATAATTGTTTTAAATGTGTGCAAGTTGTGGCGACAGTAGTTTATGTGTGGATTTAAGCCCGCTGACTGTGTGTGCAAGGCAGTGTGTAAATGCATGTCATTCGTGTGAGATCTCCTTGGCAGCAGTGAATGTTGAAAGGCTATTAATGGTTGTGCTTTATGTTATATATCTGAGCTATGCATTGTCGATGAGGTCATTTAAACCGTCGCTCAGCGCTGCCTTTTTGAAATTCCATTCACCTTGGTGCCGCAGACTGTAGTTCAGCAGCGTGGATGGAGATACCATTTTCGAAATGGGACAGGGGGAGTCTGATAACACTTAGCATGGGAATTAAGTACTTTAATAGCTCTGGCTATAAAAAACAACTGTGGAGGAAGGACCAGCAGCATATGTCCAAAAACACATTTGGGAACATGTTGTCTTCTGTATCTAGAGCAGAGCTGGTGACTTTGGGATGGAAGGCCGCTGAACCTTTTTCCTTTTTTGTTCACCCAAAGGGGAATTTCATCTCCCTGCGTTTTTTTTTTTTTTTTTTCCAAGGACATTCGTCATTGAACATTGTACAAAAGAGTCGAGGCAAAAGACATGGGAAACAAGAAAGGCAGCGGTAGCAAGAGAGAGAAAAAAAAAAACACCTTTTCAGGGGCATTTCAACAATGTGAGCCAGCACCCAATTTTTCTTTTTGAAGTTTTGACACCGTTGTTTAACTCAAATGTCTTAAATGAAACTTAAAGCAGCAGCCATTTCTATGTAAATGCAAAAGCTCATACTGCTTTAGCGGCATTAATAAACCGAAAATGACACCAGTCTAGTCGAATCATCTGCCCTTTCATTTACGAGTTGAACACTTTTTCATCAGCAGCCGTGCGTCGGCACAGAAAATGGAGCCGGACGAGTGTTCAGATTTCATTTCACTGTGCTTGAGAAGCTACTTCTTGGATTCATTAGCTACACTGGTTATCCTTTTCCAATTTCCCAGAGTGAAAAATCCCTCACAATGAAAACTGGTGGGTGGCAGTCACCGTCCCTTCTGCTTCCCCCAAACAGACGCCCGACTTGTTGACACGGCATGTAAAAATGTTGACAAGGCATCGGCTCCTCTGAGCTATAATTGTGACAGGGTAACCATTGTTATTCTACGACCCTGCAAAAAAAACAAAAAAAACAGCTAATACAAACACACAAACAGGCACTTCTTTGGCAAAGTGACACGGGCGATTGGGCACGCGGCGCTTTCTCAGCTCTAGAAGCAAATCATTAAGTGGTGTTTGTGCGTGTGCAGATAAAGCGGCATTAGAAATTCCTTCCCCTTTTTCTAATGGCTATTTTCAAGGGAGCAAAATTGTCTGTGTAGACACCTCAGTGAGAGCGCTGTCTCAGATGAAAGATTTATACATTTGCATGTGGCTCTGAACTAAGACACCACAAAAGTGCACCACTGCTGTGCTGCGTCGAGCAGTGTGGGTGGACTGGGGATCCACTGCTGTGTTTCTCTCGCATCATTATTCTCTCCTCTTTTTTTTTTCTGCCTCTCACTCCTCAGCGCCGTGACTCCGGCACAGTGGGGAGATCAACAAAATAGGCCTACACTCCTTCACTGTGGAACAGACATTAGCAGCGGCACACACACAGGATAACGTGCGCGGTTCCAGTCCAAATGCAATCAGGGGCAGTGAGATGTGCCTGGCGGAGCTGCGAGAGAGCCACATTCGCTGGCCAGTAAAGAAGGCCACCGAGAATAAAGCAAGAAGACAGAGAGAGAGAGAGAGAGAGGCCCAAGGAGATGGAGGCGGTAGAGCTCTTGTTTTTGACTCCTGTGACATGAACCTTCTTTGTCAGAGCCACACTGAGGTAAATGATTTTCAGAGGCAGCACAGGCCCAGATGGTTATTGAGATTGAACAGCAGCTTCCCAATCCCATGCATGAATCTGCACTACGTTAAGGTCTCCTTGAATTTTGGGCACTACCCATGGCTATTGCATAGACTCTCTTTTTTTGGTTCCACCTTAAAATCGGGGGGGCTCCTTGCCTTCTGGAATTCTGCAATGCTGCCATAGCGACAGAAATAGACAAAGGCAGACGGCTCTTTAGCCCCTCGCTCCATGATATAAGTTTGCTTCCACCTTTTCTTACATTTGTAATTATAAGGAGGAACTGTTACGAGTGTTATGAGTACACTGACCACATAACAACAACAACAACAAAAAAAAGACAAACAAAATATAAAATGTTCCTTATTAGAACACAATTCTTTCAGAGGTTGTGATGGTTGTTTCATCATCAGCTCCCTTGTTATAGTTTACATGTATAAAATCAGATGTATAGTGACGTGTTTTTCCGTCAACACATGCCATTTACAGAACATAAGAATCTGATATTGTCAAGCATTGTCATTGTACCTAACGCTTAGAACCCCTTTGTGCCAACAGTGTTATCCAATATCTGTATCAAAATACATCTGTGAGTCCCACTAGGTGACATGTTCCTTTATTAAGATGAACGTGGTCTTCAGTGAGAACACGCCACAGGTAGGGGAGGGACGTTGGAGAGAATTGAGAACTGCACTAAAGCATTTGCTCTTTCCGTGGGATTTAAGCCTTGACCTATATATACTCCTATATATGCTGTATAAAGCTTGTAAAATGTTCAAAGGTCTGGAGCCAGGCCTTTGAACATTTTACAATTGCCCACATCTTCGATTTTTTTCAACTCGGTCTCGTGTTGTTTGGGAGGGAAGACACATAACCAATCAGAGCTTTGTAAACAGGAAACATAAAATAAGCTCACTAATGCAAATGCAAACCGTGCACATCCAATTCATTATGGGACAGAAAGCTGTTCTGAAATCAGGTGTGGGGTGGATATCGTGTTCACTTCTGCAGCTGTCTATTTTTGCTGTGTTCACGTCGGAAAGTAGGGCAGTTTTCTGAGAAGATTACACTGATTCCTTATTTTAAACAGTCAAATCTTGTCAAGAACATTTTGTGAAGACACAACACACTCCTTAATGAGGCTCTAATGATCACTGGCTGACATAGTATACTTGCCATGATGTGGGTTTTGTGTTTTTTGAACTCATCTCCCATTTGGCCTTCTTTCTCTCATGCAATTCGGAGCGTTTGTTTTTAGTAGCTACTTGCCATTAGTAGTTAAGTATCACCCACATCACTCTCTGCACAGGGCTGAATTATATAGAGGATCAAGTATAGATGGACCCATAATGTATCATATCGCGTATCATATCACATTTGACAGAGTCATAAAATATTGTGGTGCTTTACACGATAAATGGATGTAAATGCAAATTGAAATTGCAGCCGGCCCACATCAGTGGTGTATAATGCTCAGGAGGTGGTGCAGTATGCATTCATTGCCTATTTTTTACAGTCAAAAAACGGAGAGGACTCTGGCTCCATTATTTAGTTTTGTTCAAATCCTATTTTTTCCTTACACTGAATACTAATGCGGGCACACAGCAGCTTCCAATAAAATACCCCACCACAATTTAGCAGGTAAATTAATAGTCGGATATTCTAGGTAGCACAATGGGGGGCTTTCTTGCCAAGAGTTAGATAAAAAGGTCAGTACCACACTGTCAAGACCGTATGGTGCATGTTAAGGTGTAGTCAGAAGATGATTAGCTCAGCTCCGCATAAAGACTGGACACGGGTAACCTGACTCTGTCATCTGCAGGGCCAGAAATTGTCTGTAGAACCTTCCATTGTCGTTTTGATTAGACAAACACAGTGTTAATGTGGGAATTAGTGAGCTGTAAAGGGGCTTTCTGTCTCGGCTGACTGGCCACTGGCTCCTGCTGCATATTAACAGATGCACAAGTGGCATCCAGCTTCTCACATGACTCTTGGCAAGGAAGCAAAACTGCGCTTTTAACTAATGTTAATAATTTAACTTTGGTCAATAGGCTCGTTTAAGCGCAGGCACTGAGAGAGAAAAGCCCACATCATAACTTCACCACAGGGCTTTAAACGTAGTGGCATAAATACATTTCATACTGTTCGATAAAACAGCAGAGTAGAGCACAACTGCACGTAGAGTGTAACTGCGAGGATAGTGACTTAACTTGCTTATGACGTGAAATATGTCCGCTCCACATAGATTTCAGGCCTCTTTGCAGAATGTGTCACTCACCATTGAAGCTGGTGTTACGTATGTACTTAAGCAGAGTCTTTCCTCCCGCCGTTTCCATTTGTGGACAAACGCCCAGATGGTCGGGACACAAGTCCCGATGCATGTTGTGGAGAGCGTGGGCCATGGCGTACACCGCATCGATCACGAACTGCACCTTCCCTTCCTGCTCGAACTTGGAGTGGATCCCGATGCGCTCCTGGCCTGAGGGAAGAAAAGTAAGAGAAATGACTAACAGCCAAATACACCACACGCCAAGAGATTTTTTTTACATTCTCTCAGCGTTCCCTGTTATCTCAAGCCTCATTTATATTCCTGCATTTACCGTTCGCTGCCAATTAGTTCAGCGTTTAGTTGATTTTGAAGGAATTACACCTAAAGGGACTCTGTGGCATAGAAAATATGGAGACGCATGTAATTCCCCAGTGGGAAATATCAAGCCGAGCCGAGAGGAAGACGTGTTTGTGACAAACACAGCAGATTCAGAGTGTATTACTGCGTTTTGATACAAAGTAATAGGCAGAGAGCAATGGACATCATTTGGCTCCTCTGTGACGTGATGGAGATCACCGTGAACTTTAGTAACGTACTCTTCCACAGTGGCTTCCTGCTCTTTTATGTCCTCCTCCCGGAGTATTGCTCTTTCGCTATGGGCTGCTCTAACGGTTTTCGCCTCACACTGCTGATACACCACTTGAATACATAATGTAAAAGCCCTGCTGTATTTTTTTTTGTTTTTTTTCCCCTAACAAATCAAATCAGCCACTTTGTACTACTCCTGGTGGGTAAAAGCTGCATTTGAAACAGTGATTGATGATGATATCAACAAAAGTACACTTTCATTATAAGAAAAACCAAACAAACAACAATAATCATCCTGATCAACATCTTCATAAAACTCATTCTCCCAGATAAACAACAATGCATCGTCAGGAGAATACGGAACTACTAACCCTTCTTGAATAATAGCTGCTTCTGATTTACACGAAGCGCTCGGTGGAGGAGCCGAGGATGTGAACAGGACACACAAGCATGTGGGAGACTCGCACATACTGAAAGAGGTCAAAAGCAATCTGTGCTGACATTTCAGCCCATTTCTCAGAACTTAACATGCATTTCAGCCCACGCATCACCTTTTAGCCTTTTCGGAGATCTGCATAGAGCGCTCAATGGACTGTCTCTGAATGTAAAACCTTTCAGCTACTATTTCACATCCACAAACATCAGCTTGACTAGAGGTATGAAGGACAGAATATAGGGACGGCCTTTTCAGAGGAACTGAAGAAAAGATTAAAGACATCCAAAGTCACTAAACCGAGGGATTGTGGGGCCCGCGAGGTGGACAACGAACCTCTCTCTTTGATGCAGAACAAAAGAAGCCAAATGGGAGATGATAAAGGAAGCGAAATCCTTCAGCAAACAGTATTTTGTGTCACACTGTTATTACCATCATCACGTATGAAAGCAAGATTAGTGCGGCATCCCACATCTCAGGCCTCCTCCGCAAAGATGATGGATGCAGTGCCGCGCCTGTCACAATGCTGGCAGGCACGGTTTAAGTAATAAGAACGTGCAACAATGCGAGCATCCACACTATCATTAATTTTGCCACAACGATGGCAATACGCCAGTTAGATTAGATTGTGGGTATGGTTTATTTTCATTTTTCCCTGTAATTTCCGAGCCATATCAAGTGCACTCTGGTGCAGTGCAATACATACGTCATGACGCTGCAGTCAAGGTGACTGGGTTATGGGGGAATAGAGGGAGTATAGGATTTTAGAGATACAGGACATGAGCCACAGGAGCAGACGGTGGCTGTAGTATGACTAAGGCCAGGTGGTGCATTATTATTCTAATAATAAAACCCTGCCCGCCCTGCGCCCGCTGGGCAGAAACACCTGCCGTTGGACTTCCTGGCTGGGTCGCAGACAAAAGGGCTTGAATTAAAACCCCAATAGGGTATCTGCAGCTTCCAAGGCGAACAGAAGGTCAAGTTCATATCGACACAATACAGGTGGGGAAGAATTATGCATCATCTCATGGGTGTTTTACAGAAATCCTCCTGATTCATTCGGGGCAAAACTCGTGTACCTGTGCATTTGCGGCTGGTATCCTCTCTCTTCGAGGAGCTGAGGAGCCTGCAGTCAAAGTTTTCCTCCCAAAACTCGGCAAACCACACGTTCCTGCGATTGTTCTCCAGGGTGAGCGCGGTAAAGTATTCATCAAACCCTATAGGAGCAGAGGATGGAGGAGAATGGCTCAGTTCCGGACCAATTATCAGACAATTCAAATCTGGAGGAAATGAGGCGCGGTGGCGGGCGCTAGCGTGGTGCTGGCTGCGAGGTGTAGAAAACACACTACTTCATCACAATCTGACCGCGGTGGTTCCTCTTCCTCTCTAGCCCCATGGAGCTTTAATCATTTCTTTCATCTAGGAAATCACATTAATTAAAAAAAAAAAAAAAAAACGGATGCGTGGTAAATAATGCAGGGACTGTAAGTTGTGCCTCAGCCTGTTGCCTCTGGCCGCGAGCTCCGCTAGGTGCTGAACAGGTATTTCTCACTTCGTGGAACCCATTACCACAGAAGTGGATTGAAGGCATGATGTATTAGCCTAATAGGGCTTAGGTGCCTGCATGCCTCTATGATGCATTAGCTTGAGGAGAGATAAGTTGCTGCAGCAAGGCAGACAGAAAGCTGGAATTTTTCTGCTCTCTTGTTTGTGCAGCGCTACCGCCCAATGTGGGTCAGGAAACTAAGCGAGCACTAAACCTCCCTGCAGGATTGATGGTGACTTGTTGTGTCTCTCTGGACAATAATGAAATTTCCCATTTGAAAGTGTCTCTGCCTGTGCCCCGCTCTCCGTCATGCAGGCATGTCAGCTGAGTTGTGGCTAGTGGCGATAATGGCTAATCAGAGCTAAATGACTCAGCGCATTTTCTTTTTTTTTTTTTTAAAGAACATCAATGATGCGTGGTGGATTCATAATTTTCCTCCAGAGTGCACATTTGCCCCTGCGAGACCTCGCTTAATTACAAAAAGCTTCATAAAACTCGGACTTTCAAATTTCCTCGATTGGAGCGATGAGTGATTAGGAGGGCTGCGACATTGGACAGAACTTTAAATAGACGGTGCACGCTGAGGATACTCTGTGCTGGCAAAGCCGGCAGCAGTTTAATTTCCTCATTTGCTTCCTTTTTCTTGAGGGTGGATGTTTTTTGTTGCATGCAATTTTAGGGGAAAATCCAGCGCCTGAGAACATAAAACAAACAGTAATGATATATTTTTTTTGACTTTATTGAGAAAAATGGTTTTGATGACAAAGAGGCATCCAAAATGACAGCCTTGAACTGTTCATATTGTCATCCTTTTAATTATGATACAGGGATAATTATACTGGTTTTACCTGCAGTTAATATTAGAGGTTTAAGCAAGTAAGCCAACACTTATGTGTGACTGCAAAATTAGACCATTTTTCCAAACGGGGTGTAGTCTGGTCATGTTCATCTCTGCACACCGGTCAAATGTAATGACAAGGTCATACTTGCTCTCTGAGGATCATGGAAAGTCATTCTGAGAAAAGTAGGAAATTGCCAACTGAAGTAGAAATGGGTGAGTATATATTTTTCTTGTCTTTCTACCCGGCAGTTTCCATTAGAGTTTTATTGTCTTTAGGCTTGTTGTTTTTGCTTTTATTACCCTAAACTTTATTATTTGGAAAAAAAAGGCTCTAAAATCCCTCTGCAAAATACCTGCTCCACATCAAAAGGCAGACACACATCTCAGGAACTAGCTGGTGAACATAGGGGAGCATTTAGCCGCTAAACCACCAGATACTTCTCTTCGGAGTCAGTTAAAACCAAAGACGGGGCTCAGAGAAGAGTGCATATTGATCAGACTTTGCAAGGGGGACAGAAGCACGACTCTAAATGAATTCTAAAGTTCACCCTGTGTCTGCTGAATGTTTCAATAAGCAACCGAGAGGGTGCAGTTTGTGCTGCTGCTATTGAATCCTATTGTGTTTTTTGAGACGCTATTTCTAATCATTTTCACCATTAGAAACACCAATTCAATACTACTATAAATCTAAATATACATGTATACCGTCCAAAATACTCACACACCTCTCTCAATAGACACAGAACATTATAACCATCAGGTAAGGATTCATGGCTGGATTGTTGTACACGTGTACCTGTCCCGTATTTGAGGGTCAACCTCTAAAAGTTGAAGTGATGTGATATGTGCCACGGCCATTAAGCAACCAGGAAACCTCCGCATTTTCTTTTTTCATGTTTACACCACGTCAGAGCCAAAAAAGACAGTGATTAATCACCTGATGCCGGGAGTGATCCTCATCAAAATTGCGCAGTAGAAAACAATGGATGCACACTGTGCGTGTGTGTGCGTGTGTGTGTGTGTGTGTGTGTACCTTTAATGGAGGAGCGCTTTGGCAGTATAGTCACTGCTCCCACTGCTACATCCTCGAGCTGGTGGATCGCACTGCTCTTGGCCCCCCAGCTGTCAGATCCAATCCACAGGAAATGGCCCACCTCATTGGCCCTCTTGGTGGCATTGAGTATTCCCCTGCAAGGACATCCGCGTGTGAATTAGGAGAGAGCTAAAGAAGTGTGTGCAATCGCTTGCCTATTCCATGAAGGTTCCAACTTTATCCTCATTAAAAAAGAACGAAAATTATACCTTTTTTCCATTCGCCGGTTTATGATTTTTTGTGCGTGGAGCAAATATGCTTTTTTTTTAACCTCTCGTTTAAGAATAATTGGGATATGGAAGTGCAGTGGTTTGGCTCCCTGTCAAAAGTGAATCTTTTCTTTTGATCAAATTTCAATTTCGCTGGCATATGCACTTCTGGATTCTTCACTCCGTCTTTACAGGTACTAAATGTTTGATTTTGTGTTTCTTTACATAAGCATCCCCCACAGGGCATTGTAAATGAAACAATATCTCTGTTGCGATCTGTATTCAAACCTCTCCTCTGGGGCATGCTCGTGTTTGTGTTGTTGGAGGTGTGTTTGTGGAGCAGACATCCTGTGCGCATTGGTAAATCTGCGCCTCTGGTCTGTCTTCAGGAGCTGCTTCGCAGAGATTAAAGAGCTCAACATGGCAAGTCATCGATGCGCCTGAGCGACATGCATGGAGGCACATTGTGCTTTGCTCCTCACCGTATGTCTTCTTCACTGGCAAATATGATGACTGCCCTCGAGTGTTGCGTTTCCAGCAGTTGTTGGATGGCTTTGTCATAATCCTCCTGCTTGGGGTTGTGGGGTATTTTTAGAGACTGGGCGATGCAGATTCCACCTTTTATTGGGAAAAGAGTACAAAGTGATCAGGCCTCTGGGATGATCTCAAGCTTTCACTCCCTTCCGCACACAGATTTACACTTAAGCACACCTATACATACACACACGCACACAAAGCCTCCCGAGAGCAGATTTTTTTGCTCATGGAAATCTGGCCAATATGAAAATGAAAAACACATCTCAACACAATGGCGAGGTTTTGATAACGCTGTCAGCCCTGCCATGAAGTCTGAATGATAGTCGGACAGTGGCTACATTTACATTTTGGCAATGATGGGAAAACCACAGCAGCATGCAATATAACATTTACACTGCGCCTCCCGACCGGCATCACCTCACAGAGTGAGAGAGTTATAAACATATCTGCAATAAGAAATCCAATAATCCCCACCAACAGAGGCGTAAAGCTACATATTTTACATTATGGATTTGTGGGAATCCAACCGCTTTCCATTGACTTTTCATTCAAAGCCATTATCAAACATCTCTTGTTGGACCCTGAACTTATCAGATAGCACAGGCAGTAATAACAAACAAGGAGGATATTAATACTGACAATAAATCATTCGCCGACAGGTCACCACTAATGAGTTTTTTACATGATAAGGGATACTGACTCCTTCCTTGTGCTGCTAAATAGTTGCTAGATACTTTATTTGATGTGGGATATTATCGCAAATGGCTTTTAACGGATTTCGAACGGATAGTGTTGTCTCCGTATTCAACATGTCTTTATCAGAGAGAGGAGCAAAATGATGTCTTATGTCCTATTTGTTGCACCACTTTGGTTATTGAACGTGCAAAGCTCAGGCTAACCTCCGCAGCACTTACAGTACATGACATAAACAGACATGATCACCTGTGTGAGGGAACATCCCAAACGCTGTCGGCCTGAACTGAAGCAGCAGCCTGTGTCCAGAGTCAACACAAACCAATTAAATCGTTTTTCCCCCACTCAAGCATTTTAATAGCCAACCACATAACCTTTCAGTTTGAATTTCCCTTAGTAGACAGAGAAATGGAAGGAATCTCCTAATTGCCACTCTCTTCAGGCTCATTACTTTGATATAAACAGCTTTTAGCTGGCAGATCGCACGTCTCCAGTCACAGTTTACCGTGGCATTTTTCTAAAGGCAGAACGTGGCAACATGAGAACTCCTCTGCTTTCTCTTAACGACTCATTTTTCTACCGTCAGCGGGCAGAAATTGGGGCTATTTCCCGATTCTGCACGGAGATGGCTGCCACACAAAAAACGGGAGAGCCCGCCAATGGCCTAGCTGTTGCTCAAGTGTTTGTGGCATCCTGTTGAGAGCGAAACGCGATTGGAGTCTCTTGTCTCTTGTGCAGAGCAGCCGGCATTGTTCGGTCTCCGAGGGACAACACTTAAGCGGTTCAAGAACAGCGATTTCATTTGTTTTTGGCCATTCATCCAACAGTGTGACGTGGCACTTCCACTGTTTAACATCTGATTCTGATGTTTTAGCAGCAGCTTTTCCGCTCCAGGGGGACAGTATGCCTATAGGTGATGCGCACACAGGTATATATTCGAAGGAAGGAAAATAATCTGCAGAGTCTCAGGAAAATGGATCGAGTAAATCACCGCCGTGACAAAACATGGGTGTAAAGAGCTACCATGGCCCAACGAAGACGCATAATAGATCTAGGCAGTCAACAATAATGGGAAAGACCACACGAGCCACCGATGAAGATAAGAAGCGTAGAGAAAGAGCCCCAGTGCTGTGGGCTTAAGACCACCCCGAAGGCTAAATTATTGAACACCTCATCTGTCAGTCAGTCAGACGGTCAGTCTGTCTTTAAGTTGTCAGGCGCAATGGCGTGCCATGCAAGCGGCGTGTCTGTGCAGCCGGGGCAGCGTGCTGTGGGCCGGGCCGCCTTCACCTGTCACCGGATGGTTGGCTCGAAAGAGTCCCTGACATCAAAAAGTGGCTTTTTAAAGTGGAGCCGAGTGTCTTAGCCGGAGACGTGAGATGCGGCAAAGATAAATGTCAGGCTCTGGGAGAGGGGAGTGTTTCATTGCCGCTTGTTAAAGTCCTCCAAGAAATTGTGATTGTGTCGTAATGTGGTGCTGTCTAGGTGTCACGGTTGGTGAGTAGAGTGAGGACGACATGTATGTTTTTTTTTGTTTGTTTGTTTCTTTTAAACTGAGCTCTCCAAAGATTAAATAGATGCTGACGCCTGGAAGTAAGATGGACTCAACTCTTTTTATTTTTAGCTTTGCATTACTCATTTACCTACGATCCGACAAAATAATGCGATCAGCGCAAGTATGAGCACCGCAAGCCCCCTGCTCCCACGTTTGATTGATATATCAAAGGCGGCTTAATGATCATGATGGCTAAATTCATCAGGTGTTGGATGTTCTCCACTTATCTGCCTTTGTGCCATAGGTCATGCACAGCATTAACTGCTTCAATTATTCATTCATCGTGCCCTCGGTTCTGAAAATACTCCTCAAGGCGAGGAATCCAGCGATGCCATTTTGCTTGGTGAAATAAAAAAAATCGTTTTAGATTAGAAGCCCCTGGATTTGTCTCGCCGCCCGCCTACTCAACACCCTCCAAACCCCAACCTCCAGGGAAGTCACAACGCTGCAATTATATTTATCACCTCGACAGTCAAAAGGTAGACCTGCTCCCCCCCCACACCCCCCAGTCTCCCTGCCTACATGTGGGAGCTCATCAAAATGGGATGTCATGCAGCTGACATTCCTATTCAGCATCTGTGTGCCCTTCATACCCCGTGTGCCGTTCTTGGCAATGATGGGGGGGGTGGTGGTGGTGGTGGGGGGGGGTGTCAGGTAATGGTCTGTTTTATGCGCTGTTTTCCAACGCATGGCTATTCCCCGGTTCATTCCTACCTCTAAATGTGGGAGCTGTGCTTTATTGCCAGATTTTTTTTTTTTTTTTTTTCGCCCCGCGCTCAGATTTGATCTAAGAAAGCGTCGTGCTGGCAACTTGCTGCAATCAATTCCACAGGGATATTTTCTGGGAGGGTTTCCCTCTCATGCAAGTCTTTTCATCAGATGGGAAAACCAAACTCAATCACTGTGGCCTGAGTCCGGACACACAGAAAAATTCAAACAAGATTCATCTCTGCCAGTTTCCCTTGCAGCCAGGAGGATGGTGCACAGTGGAGCGATGCCTAAACAGGAAGGAGAAAAAAAAAAGAAAAGAAACAAAAAAAAGAAAGACTAGAGAAAACAGAGGAGATCAATACAGGCTGACCATCACTCCAGTCTCGGCTTGGAGTAATGGGCAGCCATATTGCATTAGTCTGCTAGATGGTTCTCCTTGAAGTAGTGCAGCGAGAATCCTACTAATGCATCTGACATTTCGCTGCAACCAGACGAGGCAGCCACGAAAAAAAACAAAAACGTCTCAAGGTCTCATTGATCAACATGCAGGGATGCTGCAACCACATCCACCCAAAAGCGTCATCGGTTCTCTGCAGATGGGTCATTTTCTTAAAAATGCCGCATGTTTATAACACACTAGCTGTATTCTCCAGATCTTCCCTTTCCTTATTCACGAAGACGTGTGCGCCTCCAATGCGATCCATCTCAGTCAATTCGAATGCATAACCGCCTTTGAGAAAATCCTGTGAATGTGTAGTTGAGCTATTACATATTTAATGTGTTTATTAATGATCAGGTGCCTTGGGTGTGGGTTTTCTTGAGAGGATATAATTCCCATTTCTACATAAACACAAATCATTGCAAAGTGACTGCAACTCAGAATGCACACAAACCGTGGCTCGTGATTATATTCTCCTGTAGCTATTCATGAGTCATAATGTTTACTGCTTTTTGCAAAAGGAGAAAGTGGAACAAAATGTATCTGTGAACACAGGCCGCAAGAAACTGCATTTATCACCGGATAAAGGACGAAATGAGTCCTGAGAAACAGGGCTTCGCCTTATTTGTTCCCTCAGAGGCTATGCTCTCTCTCTCTCTCTGTCTTCTCGCTTTCTCTTGATGCAAATTACGAAGCCACAAACAGCTTCGAAAAGTTTTAATCAGTGATCACATGTGGACATGAATGCACACAGATAAAATATTCATGCATGCTGCACTTCTGATCGGTGCCTATGGGATATCATTAGCCTCCCTCATTTTAGAGGTCTGTGCACATTAGTCAATTAGTAGAGACAGAGCCTCACTCCCTGCTGATTGATAGGAAATGGATTGGGATCCGGAGAGTTGAAGATGCCGAACTGTTGTTGCATGGATGTGCTGTCAGGGATGATGGAAGGGCATTTTTCAGGCTCAGGTAGCATTTCCAGGGGATGGGAAATAAATGTGAGTTCATCGAATGCTTTTTGTCGATCAAAAGACCTTTTTGTATCGTGTGTCATGAGTGCACATGTACTGCAACAAAAGCAATCGAGTGGAAAAGCAAGTTGAGTCAAGCATGTGCACAATTTCCAGGCCAGTTACAGGCGAAACCGTATCATCATGTATAAATGCAAATCTCTGCTCTACTGTAAGCACCAGTTGAGGCCCATAGAAGCTCCAAAAGCCCACGTCTCAACAAAACTATTTACAGTACAGCCCAAAACAAAGGTCATTGTCACTTCAAACAGTCACCATAAATGTAACTTCACGGGACCCAAGAAAAAGCGACAGCTTGCAGTATAGGCCATTCAGTGGTTTTGCTCTCTCTGTGGAATCTTTCTTTCCAAAAAGAAAACATATCTTACATTCAGATCCCTTCTGCTTCACACATACAACTGGAGCACTGCAGTTTGAAGCTGACTGACCACCATTGACATCCTTGGAGCCCTGCGCTCCTCCTATAGCGCACATTAAAAATGAAGATAGGAAACAGAAAAGGCAGAGTGTAAAACAAATTTCTCCCACATCGCCAGTTTTCGGAACATTTTCTTCCTCCACTCTGTTGGCCAAAGAGACTGCATTAGAATATCTCGGAAAAATCCTTCTGAGTTCGACAGAGAAATGGAAAAAGCTGATACTGTAATATTTTAAAGAAAAAGACACAGTCTCGTAGGGACAGACAATGCTCATTGTTGTTGTGTGACAACATTTGTACAGCCTGTTTCTCTGTCTACATTTCCAGTAACACTCACAGTACAACTCACAGGGGGAGGTTGGAGGGGAGGCAGAAGTTGCCAAAACAGATCAATAATTCATCCTCCCAAAATAGATCCCAAAGTGAAAATGAAAGGAAACATTTCTGGGGGTCAGTCAAAAATGCAAAGACAAAAGAAAAAGACGGTCATTATGACCAGTGTCCATCACTTGGCACCTTTCGTTACCTGCTTCTTTGGAGAGTTGGGTGAAGGCCTCGATTCCTTTTTCACCGTAGCTTCCGTCCGAGGCAACGGTGGAGACGTAAGTCCAACCCAGGGCTCGGATAATGTCCACCATAGCCTGGGCCTGGAAGGAGTCCGGAGGAACCACCCGGGAGAAGAAGTCATAGCGCCTTTCGTCACTCAGCTCTGGGGCTGTTGAGGCGTAACTGATCTGCGGGATCTTGAAGAGAAGAGGATGGTGAGTAAGAAGATGCTCATTCATGTGTTGGTGTAATTCTGATTCAGCATCAAGTTCGGTTGCTATGGTGACTGTTCTGACAAAGTACATTTTTGTCAGAGCGGTCAAGTCCAAAATCGCGCCCTATTTACTCCACAGTGAACCATGGACCATTTTCTAGCTAAGTAGATGAGATTTGCTAAGCTGTCTGCTTATTTATCACCGTGTGACCTAACTTTAGTTGACGTCGGTTTATTTCGCATGAGAGAAAAAACTGTTCTCGCGGTTTACTCACTGGCCTCTCCGGAGCAACTGAAATCCTCCTGTCTGTGAACCAAGACCAAGTTGAAATGTGGCCGATGATCCTCAGTGATAACAACTGAACACATTCCACCTACAGAGAAAGACCACTGGATGTGGCTGGAGGGCTCCAGAGAAGCTAAGAATGATTCGATATATTTGGGGGGGAAAATGTAAGTGGATGATCTGCAAATCTGAACTTGATACATCATGTTCCCTTCTTTAAGAAGGAAGGATAATCTAAGTTATCACTGTCAACTAACCCACACCACAAGAAAAGTGCAGAGATGCATCGAACATGGAGTATCCCATACAGCAGCATCTCGATCCATCAGTCTCTTTCGAAAGATGCGAGACGGTCACTTTTCTCAGTGTTCAGCAAACTCCTTAATAGTCTGCAGGTGTTCCTCTTATCCGTGAACCCTTTGGACTGCTCCGATTTTCAGCCATGCCAGCAGCACGGCCCAAGGGAGGGCAATGTTGATCTGTCACTCTAAAATATCGCGGCAAATAGTGGATGGATTGCCCCAGAGTGCAACGCATCGATTTAAGCGCCATCCCCCTTTTGTGTTCCCTTTCCGTCAGTGTCATCATCACGGCCTCAGTTGTCTCGAATAAGTTTTGTTTTCCGACTAAATTCGCTCGTGTTTAGTGCTTACTGTCAAAGGAGGGTATGCCGATATGAGAACGTGCACGGTGATTTGGTCATTCACAAGGAAGCAGCACCGTGGTTGTAGAGTACTATGTGCTCAGACAGAGGAAATCTGCAAACAAAGTGAATGGAAATTTGTGATGGAGAAACAAATTCACAGAGGGTGGCGCAAATTGCCACCAAAAATGAGTCCACATGAGCCGAATATGTCACCACCTGAGTGGAAAAATCTCCATGTTTCACATGGCTTAATGTTTCATAAATGCGATGGGGAAAATGGAGTGAGACAGGAGGGAGAAGACGGAAAGGACAGGAGTGTCCACTAAATCAGACACACCAGTGTGAGTTTTCCAGACAACCTAACTCACTGCGTACATCTGTCCAGTTGACACAGTACACTAGCTGCTCGGGGCGCTTTGGTCACATTGACAAAAAAAAACGACGCAAGGTGAAAACTCCCTTCACTTTCTCACGGATCACCTTCACTCTTGCTTCATGCAGGCACGGTGCCCCCGGGAAAGAAAGGCAAAGTTGGCCATTTTTGGGCTTTGCCAATATGTCTACTTTTCACAGGAGCTGGAAAGAGGACACGGTGGCCTGCCGATGGGGATCCCCGATGGGGACTGCTTCAACTCGCACAGTGCGCGAGGTGTGGCGTCGACCCGCAACTCAAAGGGGCGGGGGTGGGCCGCACAAAGCGGAAAAATTGAGGAGCAGAGTAGAAGGTCGAACCAAAGACGAGTGGATGCGGTTCACGCGGCGTACCAAAAATCAGTGACGCAAACGAGACAAACTCCCGCGCGGCCATGCGGCGGAGCAGTCACAAGGTGAATGACTTCAGGGCTGTCTCGACTGGGTCAAAGAGGGAGTGTGGCAAAGGGGGGGAAAAAGCGACAGGATTTGCATTTAAAAAGACTTCCGAAAAGTGAAGCGTCTATTTGGAGAATCCGATAGAGGATCAATCTCAACAGAGCTGCCGCCGTATTCGCGCGAGGAGTCAAAGGGTGTTATAGGTTTGTTGAATCAGGTCCCATCTTTGACCCAGCGGTGATAGAGGTCTGCTCGAAACGTTTGTCTCTCTTTTTTATTTTTGCTGCAGGGAAACCATTTCAGGAGTCTACGTGTGTTTTTTACTTGGTCCCAGGCTTGTTCCTCATCTCTCCAAAACCTTGGTCCCAGGAAATCTACAGCCGGCAGTACAAAAATACACATTTCCTCCCTGTGCTTGTTTTTAATTAGCCCTTTGACCTCCGGCTGACAAAAGCGCTCGATCAAAACCTTGAAGAAAATGCAGAGGTGTGAGGTGAACATGTGCTGGAATTACTGTACAACGAATTGCCAAATAACCGACACTAATTACGATCCTCCATTTTGTGTGTGCGTGTGTGTATGAGGCAGCTCGTGGCCTATAAATTAAGTCGGATGCACGTTTGTAAATCAAACTAAGATTTACAAATTAAATGAATGAAGTAAGATTCTTCAAAACTTTCTCAGTAAATAACAAGCCACAACGTTTTTTTTTCTACTATTTCACTTTAGTCACAGTTGCATGATGGATACCCAGACCATATCAATTAAGCTGTTGCTGCAACAAATGGCAATAGACGTTATCGCCATCAGGGCCGCAGCTAAAACAAAGATAAATCACCAGGCAGAGCAGATGTTTTATCAAAACCATTTTCTGTGAATAATACTGGAAGGAGTCAGGTTCTTATTTTCTCTTCCTACGGACACACGAGCATTGGTCCTTTTTCTCCGCTGCTCAAGACCATCGAGGCAATACTGATGAGACATGGCATTGTACATGCCAACATGATCTATGCTCTCGGGAGGCCGCAAGGTGAAAGTAGCGACGCCGAGGCCTGCGAGCAGTCAGCAGAGTACGGCGACCGCAGATTCGATCATGAGCCACTGAATTCTGGCCAAGGAAGGATGCTTAACAATGCCCCCATTCAGCATCACAATTACCCAAAGCTGATGTCTGGCACCTGTCATCTGCATTATAGATCAAAGTTTGGATTGCCGTGGGTAATCGCCTGGCTTGCACTTGAATGTATCTGGGCCGACAGGATCGATGGGAGGAAAACACAGAGGTCTGTTATAGGGGACACTGTTTTATTGATTTACCACCGCAAAGTGCTGCGGCCGCCCTGAATAAAAAATCTGTTGCCGAGGTCTAAAGAAGGTTACGAAAAATGAGGAAAGGGCTGGGAGGAAGCTATTGTGAGGAGGAATGGGGGGGGCCTTCTGACATTAAATGAGAATTTCAACCTGCGTGTTCAAGAGGAGAGGCGACTAAGCAAGGTTGTGTAAAGGTCAGACCCATTCACAGTAAGTGGAGCGCCAGGTGAAGTTAATTTGGGCGCCTTGGCCTTTTCTGTCGCAAACCTGCCCACCGGCTCCAGGGGCAGCGTTGACAAAAAGGCGAGAGAGCGTAGTGTTGTGGTTGTGTGTTCACTGTCCCGTCCCGCTGATGTGAAGGAAGTGATTCTGACGAGACCAGGGCCGTTCGGTGCGGCTGGCTGTGCCGCACTGCTGTGCCTCCTCTCTCAGGCGGTCCATGCAAAGCAGGAATGTGATTTGAGGAAAAGGGCGGCATATGGCACAACACGACTCTCAGACGGGGTAGCGGCAACCGTCCATCGCCGCCAGCCGAGAAGAAGAAGAAGAAGGAGAAGGTAGTCTGCAGATGTGAGAGGACAGGCTGTCTCCGCAGAAAGCGGCTTCTTGGCTGAGGGCCGCAGACGTAAAACAAGCTGCAGCTTTCAGATACAGATCGTCTATCTTAGATATTGGAAGCGGATACCATCCGTGTCAGAGACCCAGCGAGAGCGAAACCAGAGTATTGCCCGGGCATGGCTTTCGTATGAACTGACCAACAGCCCCTCAAAAACACGGCAGCAAAACGAGCTGTGAGGGGCGGAGCTGAAAAGTTTCCCATGAACTGGAGCCGCCAGGGCAGCCAGGCGGCTCCTGTTGCACGAATCCCCGCGCCCCTATTTGCTGCTTGATTAGCTTCCAAGTATATCTTGACATCAGTCAGCTCCACTCGGCTGTTTGCGCCAGTTTCCACGACGACCGCGGATATGACAGCGGGTTCTGACAGAGCCGAATCCGGGCCCCATGCTGCCCGTGGCCGGACGCCAACGCGCAGATTGTCCTTGTGACACCAGCACAATGACACGTACACACAAACTGTCAATATGATCCTATGAACCGGCCAAGGAGCCATTTTGAATGCAAAAAAAACAGAAAACAACTACACCACCCATCCATAATGGAATAAATTGTTTCCCACCAAAAACATCCCACAGCCAAAGATTTATTTGGAGGCCCTGCGCCAGGCGCTGTAAAACAACGACGGTCAATATCTCTGTTACAAAAAAATACAGTATGATAAACAGGCCTGTTAAGATATTGAGCACTTACCAAGTTTTACATCTTTCCTACTAAATCAAGGCTCTGCGACACCTGCCCGGGGAGGAGGAGGGGGAGGGGGCGGGGGGCTAATATTTGGTTTGTGTTGAGAGAGCGATGCGTTTTGTTCGCCTGGCCGCGGTAATGACCGCGTCTGTACATGCAACCTGAGGCTGGGCTTTTGGTAATCTCTCCTCACCAGAGCACAGCATTGCAGGCACAGCGGAGGAGGAGGAGGAGGAGGAGGAGGAGGAGGCGTGGAGGAAGCTGACAGCTCTCCCTCCCTCTCTCTGTCACCCCCCCCACCCCCTCCCCGCCCCTCTCTTCCTGCCCATCTGTGTCTCTCACTCCAACTCTCCTTTTGTGAGGGCTGCGTTTCATCACGGCGACCTCGCGCGACCTGTGGCTTTCGGCCTCGCGTCCCCTGTTCACCGCCCCCTTTTTCTGCCCCCCCCCCACACGCACGCACGCACGCACGCACACACAAACACACACTTTGGAGAGAAGCGAGCGAGCAGATGATCGGCGGTCCTGCGGCTGGCAGTTTCCCCCCAAGTCGAGACAATCTGCCCCCAGCTATTTGTTCCAAGGCCAGCGAGCACCAACCTCCTCGCTGTCTTCTCTGCCCCCCAATTTTCCTTTTAACCCTCACTCCTAAATAAAAAAAATGTTTTTGTTCCAGACTACAATGTGTCAAAATGTTCATGCTGAACATACATGGACAGCAGGTTTCCTTAGAAAGCCATATTAAAGCAACTAAAGTGCGATCACGTACTCAGCCTGCATTAAATTCGTACTCAATTTGAGAATATGCAACGTATCTGGTTTCTGCAGTTGCTCCACTACGTTCATCTGCTACTGGCCAACTTATGCAGGCAGCTGCAGGCCGACAATAAAAAATGACTATGCTGGTGAAAGTGATGCACAATAATTCTGTTTGCTCATCACCAGAAGGAAACCCTCCAACATGTGCATGCTCATTGATAATATATAGCGGCTTTAGGGAAACTGAAAATCCGATGAGACAAATTGAGTTTTTCATCATTTCATTCAACCATCTGTGATAGGCTGGCGACCTGTCCGGGGTCCTCGCTGGATGTCAGCCGGGCTTGGCTCCAGCTCCCCGCAAACCCACCATGGATGAGCTGTATAGATAATTGATGAATTCAATCTTTGTTTTTTCACTGAGCAAGTGCTGCAGCATCATTGACAGTCGCTAGCAGTGATTTGCACACCTCCACTATTTCCCTACTCAGACTTGTCTGCTTTATTGGAGTACCGCAGAACATCTTTTATAAAACCTAAGCGGCAATTATGCATCCTCAACATTATGTTGCGGAAGAAATAACATTCATTGAATGTATTCTTCACCGACTACCCCTACTGTTTGTTGTTCCCCTTTTTTCTTGGCCGAGGCCAGGTAGAGTACCTGTGCGAAGTTTAAGCTTTCTGAAAGTTTACCCTGCTGCAGGACTCAAAATGAGCACCCTTGTAGACTTGCCCACACCGCTCAACGTTCCTCGCTACGTGACAGCAAGTTGGGCTTTCATAATGCTTTATCTGGCACGACCTTCCGCCGTCTCCTGCTTTCCGCCCACTTCTCTGCTTTCCCAGTCGATTCCCTCGCCCTCCGTCTCTCGTGTTTCGCTCCATGCCAGTCCCCTGGGCTGCTCCGGTCCTCTGTGCTGGGCCTGAGCTTCTTGCATGGCTGCACTGCCAGAGTGTATTTTAAGACAAACCAGCGTGTTTCTCCACGGGTACAGAGGCTAGGTATGACTCACAAATCAGATATTTGACCAGCAGAGCCACACGGTAGAGTAGAGCCGAGGCGTGGGAGGAAAGTGTGGATAGCTCACAAAGGGAACCTAACCTACCTCCATTGTTCCATCTGGTAAACAGACTGCTAGTCCAACTCTATTGGTATTTCAAAAGAAATAATGGTTCCCCGACAGGTATCAAAGCTTCATTGGAGGGTTGTCCGGTTTTAGGAGAGGCTGTGTGCTGGTGTAAAGGTGTATTTTGTCAGCTTCAAATACCGATCACAAAAGGAGCCCGGCAGACTTTCAGCCTGGCTCGGCAGCGGAGCTTCTATGCCATCGCACTTAAGACGTATTATGCGCCGATATGGTATCTCGTCAAGTCGTTCCATAAAGCCTCCTTTGACTTGGGCTTCAGACGAGACGGAGCGGAGAACAAAGCGGTCCAGCAGAACGGGCTCTATCTATGACGAGGCTAGCCTGCCTTCTGTCTCCAGGTGCGACAGAAGAGCTCAACCTTCAGTGAGAATAAAACATAGCCTGCAGGTTTATGACTAAGTGTTATCAAATAGGTATATATATCGCATTACAGATGGCTGTATTGATTTTTTTTTCCTGGCTGCAAAGTGCATCGGACAGAGCTCAATCTGTGTACTTCACAGCTTGAACGATAACTGTATTTTTTCTCTCTCTCTGAGAAATATGAAACATCAGTAGTGCCGTGCCGAAATCCACATGCCATCATGTCTCATCTAGACATCAGGATGCAAATGTGCACGTGCAGCGGGTATGGTCCCATGCATGCCTTCTGCGCCTCATTACTCTTTCCACTTCTTACATGGCCCCGACACATTATGCACTAAAGAGCGAACATAGGTGTACGCTTTTATCCCACCTACACCTGGGGCATGCAGGGTCTGACACAAATCATTGCCAGCAGTGCACCTGCAACACTCTGACCTGCATCCCAATGATTCCCCTCTGTACCACCCCCACCCCCCCCCTCTCCCTGCATAGCTCTCTCCTCAGACTCAGCAGAGCATCATCTCCAGGCCCATTTCTCCCCTAATAGCGCAGACAATGAGGGTGAGCCTCTTCAATCTTATCTTTCCTCTCTGTCTGCTTCTCACAAAGAATTCTTCAGCAGGGCCGTGTAATTGCACACTGATCACAGCAGCGGAAAATATCACCGATATCCTATTCCCTCTGTTGGTGTGCCTGAGATGCCTGCACTTGAGAGCCGTGTGCCAGATATATGCTCTGTGCGCTGGTTTGGCGCAGAACATTTTCACGGGGCGTGATCATCTCACTTGGTATTGCCCGCAGCACTGCCTTGAACCTCTCCCTGAGTTGAGGTTATCGGCTCTCATCAGCAGCATCTGCTTTTCACTACATGCATCACATCCACTGTCAGCCCACGTGGCTCTGTGTATCACATCATTTCAACGTTTCAGGGCAAACCTCTCTGCGAAGGTCTTCTGTAAGAGAAAATAAGCAAAATCTCTCTTCCCAAGACATTCACACTTAGTAGCCATAGCTGACATATCAAGAAACAACATTACAATTCATCAAAGGGCGATGAAAATCAAGAAAAGCATTCGCCGGCCAAGCACTGTCGTCCAAGCCATGGAGGAAACGGGATCATCCGCTCTATTTTGGTCAGAGCTTGCTCCCATGAGCCCTAAATGGTTCCCTCTTAATGTGGCCGGAGGCTTCGACAGCTGGGGAAACTCCCATGATGCACCGATGCTCTCTCTTTCTGTCTGCATGTGTTTATATCACATGTCATCTGTCTTTATATCTCATGTTTTTTCCAGTGCCCAGGTATCTGGCCGCGCCATCAAGATCTCACAAATGATTTCATAATTAAGCAGCTTAAAATTGAAATGCGTCTAATCCGGGAACAATTAAGTATACATTGATTTAAATATTACTGTCGATAAATTCAGAGTTATATGATAGAATATAAACAACAAATCTGAGTTTGGTTTTAAATAATACATGACAGACTGACTGACAGAAGAAGAAATTCAAATAGGCAAACTCTAACTGCCCCCCCCCCCGTCAAATAATGATCAATAACCCAAAGCATTTGATTAGTAGAGTCTGTTGGTGCAAGTAAAGCCTGGGAGGCTTGGTTCAGGACAATAAAGTCCCTCAACTCTCCAGTCTCTGGCTCCTAATGACAAAAAGCACAGTCACCTTTCCTCCTCTGTCTAGACAGGGGACAGTCAGAACAGCTTGGTGATTTTTTCACGGCAAAGTAAAAGTTCTACGCTCAAAAGTTAAAATCTTGTAACCGATTACATTAACGACGCTCTTAATGGTTCAAATTCGGACTGCTCCATTTTTAATTACACGAGTGCTCGAGGCAACAGGACAGAAAGGGAAAAAATTATCTAAACGTCAAGAGAAAAACTTATGTATGCTCCTTATTAGTTTTTCTAATCATCGTTTTTTTATCTGCTTTTTAGCTGCAATAATTAACCGTGCCAATGGCAGTGTCTGTCTGTCTGTAAATCTGTCAGGTCAAGGCTGAGATTTTTGTAATTTGTCCAGTGCGAATGAGATTCCTATCGGGTTTCGCTGTATTTGCTTTTTAATTAGCATGATATCACGCTTGTGATTTGTTATAATGTATCTGAAAAAAATGTAATATAGTCGCCATAGAATCAGATGGGGCGTGTATAAGACACATGTCATATGAGTCCTGTGTAACAGCCCATCATCTCTCCAACACGCAAACATAGCAGGTCAATCATGCGGCTGCACTCACATGGGAAAAATAGGCGTAGAGGTGGAGGATATCACACCGACTTCTGTGATTCATCAGCTACTTTTATTTCTAACATCGGGCCCTAACTCAACGTCCTGCCACTCTGGATGGTGTTGTATAAAAGGTTTTCAACATGCAACCTTGTGCGTGCATGAACAAGTGTGAGGTGCAGAGAGAGAGAAAAAACAAAAAGAGAAATAAGCCTTGTTTTTGCACAAACAGATTTAACTTCTAATTCTATACAGGACGTTTTTATGTGCCAGTGACCATTGAAAGTGCACAAAGTGGCTCTCTCTCAATTCATTTAGGTATGAGCCCGGTCTCGTTACCTAACATAACTGTGATAACCGAGAGTGACGCCTTTGGCGAAAATAAGATGGGGATGCATTGGCAAACGCAAACAGGTCTTTTGCTTCAACCTTTGAAAGAACTTACTTACTTAAGTTATACCAGCATTGGACGTAGCAGTTGTCTGTGTAGCTTTGACCAGCCTTATGCTGTTATCAGCTCTTGAGGAATGAGGCACATAATGGCTTAGCACGTACCTCTTTTAAAGCATATTTAATTCATGACCTGAGAAAAAAAACAAGGAATGTCTGGCTTTCTTTTGGCTTTTTTTTTTGCTTTAATTGAATCTTTTGAGGTTTAATCTCTGCTGCGCTCACGCCGTAGTACATTTGGGCCGGATAGCCACCAACAGAGAGGAGTAGCTGTTGCCGAATTGTTTGACTGTTGAATCTTGAGACAAAGCTTGGTAAAGTCCATCCGCTACCCGGCTATCCTCTCACCCTGCGGCTCACAAGCGGTTTGAATGATCCCTTGTCCAGTCGTGACCCGGGCAGCCGTGGGCTCACTCCGCTCTGTGCGGCTGATGCGGTGCATCACTAAGGGCCTCTGATCTGGTAGTCCTGTCAGCTTCACACTGGCTCCGCCGCACAGCCAGAACAATGGGCAATTGTCCACTCATTCCATTTCCAGTGCCGGGCTGAATAGCCTGCCAACTCTGGAGGAGCTGGACACAGTCTTTCAGTCAGTGCTATTCCGTGTAAACAGATTCTCATTCTCACTGAGATCATGATTCATCAGGGCAGAGTGTCTCGACTAATGGACCGAGAAGATTTATATGAAATGTGTTTTTGTGACACGCGCGTTTCACATAACTTCCGCTCGCAGTGAGACAAAGTGTCAGAAGGCTGAGCGCCGACATGTATTTCAGAGCCAGAATCAGAGAAGCGCAACAGACACCAGATCAGACAATTACCCTCAGACAAGTTAACCAGCCGAAACAGGAATGGGCCTCCTCGAATACAATGGAAGAGTCACACACTGCTACTGAAGGGCTTCTTTTTTATTTTCAACAAGAACACAAAATGACATCTCTCTCAGAGCAGTTTGGGCATTTCAAGTCTGCTAATAGTCTGTCCAAGTTTTTACAAGGTTAGTTCACTGGCCCTCCAAAATTGAATTTAGATTTTAAAAACACAGTTGGCTTTTAAGAACCCCCAATCCTTTAATGTCAGAAATGTATCAGACAGTAATCCAAATACAAAAAAATAAAAAATACAACGGTAATATGTAAAAAAAAAAAATGTGATGATGTTTAGTTCTTGATTTATGTATATGAGAACACAGTCAAGATCATAACCGATTTGTGGATGGTTCTTAATATGTGGACCACAAACACATACTTACACACGATCCTAACCACGACAACAGCTCTTACCGCAATCCTTACCCCGATGTTAATCTAATCCTTGCGGTGGCCTTAACTAAAATACAAATCAGTTATTCCTGTGGGGACCAGCTGATCTGTCCCCAGAGGAAGGGTTTATGATTAATGCATGAAAGGCCACACACATACATGGACTTACATTTATGACCAAAGGTCTTACCTGACAGGTCTTCCAAATTAATCAACAGCAGGCACGGTCAATCGTAGCTGCCCTTCAAGGCAACATTTGCATTGTGAGAGGTTTGCAATATAATGGTGCCGTCGAGAAGACCCCATCACTGCAACGTTTTCGTTCATTCACGCTGACCTTTTTCCTCTGTCACACTAGTTTTCCCAAAGGAAAAGAGTCATAATGAATGCAGCGTTTGCAGCACTTTGTCACTTAAATGCAAATAGTTGTTTTTGGTGATTTGTTTAAATGAGCAGTACTTAAGTTTTTCTTGGGTTGACAGTCTTGACTTACCCTAATTGATTTGTGAACCCTGTGGGTTACCAGATGGCAGCCAAATTCCCGTCATGTGAATATTTTAACATATTTCCGTCCCCACGATGTGATCAACGCATGCACAAAAACAAGCGTGAACGGGGAAAAATATCAGTCGCATTATGGAAACTGAAACAAATTTGATTGGGATGGAACAGCATTAATCCTAAAAGAAAATCCAATTTAGTTCAGCTCTTACGGCTGCTGCAACACAGAGATAGTTGAAAGTAAAAGTGCAGAAAGTGGCTCTCTCTCCGTTCATTTAGATATGAGCGCGGTCTCCGTTACCGAGAAATAACTGTGATAACCCAGGGTGAGGCCTTTGGCGAAAGTAAGACGGGGATTAATTGGCAAACACGCAGGTGTTTTCCTTTAACCTCTGAAAGAGCTTACAAAGTTAGACCAGCATTAGACGTAGAAGTTGTGGGAATAGCAGTGACCAGCATTATACCGTTACGAGCTCTTGGAAATGATGGGTTACCACGTTAAGACTAGAGACAAACGGAAATGCCTCACTTTCATTCGCCTTTCTTTCTGCTTTGATCCGCGCTGTGTTAAGCGCATTATCTTTCGGCATCTACGTCGTCTGCAATCATTCAACGGCATGCGACGGGAGAAACAGTGTGACCAGATGTTTTTCTCGGAGATCTCTCTCTAGATATTCACGCAGTGAAAGTGCTTGAAAATCGTACTGTCTTGTTGCAGTACATTTGGGCGAGGAGCCACCGACAGAGAGAAGTAGCTGTTGCAGAATTGTTGAATCCTGAGCTTACCAGAGTCTCCGCTGCTCTGCTGCGGCTCACGCTCACGTGAATGATGTTTTGATTTCCAAAAGCCTAATGCATTTACTGGCAAATATTGCATCTGATTGGCCTTTCGACCTCCCGTTAGAGAGCGAACGACAACCCCATGCATAATCTATTGATAAAAGACATGCTATTGATCCGCTTTGCCTCTCTGTGGGCCACATGTGAGCGCCGCCGCACTGAAAAGGCCGTTAAAAAACACTATATCCCGTCATCAATAGCCCTTGTCCAGTGGTCAATTGTCATTTAAGCTACCGTGTTTGAAATAGAAGAGCTTCCCTAATTTGCAAAACGTCAATGGGGATTGAGGTCTTCCCCCAAATCAATGGAGCTGTCACATGCAGGCGTTTCAGAGAGCACTTGAATTCACATGGGATTCGCCTCGGAAAACAGTAATCCTTACAACTGATATTTTTTGTATGCATTCTCTGGGTGCCACAGCATAGTGTAGTTTTCCAGCTCAAAAGGTCACAGACACACAAACGCGAAACAGAACAGAAATCTATATATATACGACTCAAAATTCCAAAGTTCCATAATTTGTCATGTAAAACCAACAGGTCTTTTAACATAAACACCCAAGGCCCATGTTGCACTCTAATAATTTAGTCTCCCTATAAAGGTCCTCCTTGCCACCGGCTGATATAATGGTTATATATTAATAACTGATGGACCCTCAGGCCCTGTTGTAATAGCACCAATGACAAGGGATGAATCCCAATGACAGTCTATTACATATATTGTGAGAGAGCACCCTGGGCCATGACGTCTCTGAGACGTAAACAGCCAACACATACGCACATGCGCACATGAACACTGAGATTGATTTTATACGGCTAATTCCCTTGCCGATGACGGTACAAAGCCATGAACATAGGTTTCCGACACCGGCAGTGAATATCAACACAAGACATTAACTTTTACTACTCCTCGCATTGTATTAAAATGCATAATACTGAGCTACACTTACATTTTATGCAATGTAATAGCTCAACATCTCAGAGGAAAACACTGTCCTTTTTTACTTTGCAGCTGTAGTAACCAGTTATTTTACTGCTAAATATTTTAAACAAAATATTTAAACTTACGAAATACTATAAAATGTATTGTTTCAAAATTAACCACCCACCAAATATAGTCTTATCTAAACCTAGATCATTCTCAAGCAACAGTAAAATATGAAAATAAATTATGCATTCGTCTATCAGTAAGAATAATTACATAATATGAAATATGTAACAACAAGAGCAGTATTACCGCATTATGGGTACTAATGCTATAAAAACATCTGGGTAATAAGGCTCCTGAACTTTTTCTCAAATAAGATATGCCTGCCACTCGGATTTCAGTCTCTACATCAATACAGTGAAAGGACAAAATACTATAACAATCACGTAAAACTGAAGTGACTGTCTTGGCACACTCTCACAGAAGCCGGAGGACCGTTGTGTATTTCTCTTCCCTCAAATGCATCGCAAGCTGGCGCGCTGTGTCGCAGTTTCTATTCCTTGCCGCTCTTCAGTGACATTACCTTTGAGCCCTCACATGGGCATGCGGTCTAAACACAGTCTCGTGCCACCAGCCTCCAGGGACAGCCCGACAGCCAAATGCACATCCCGTCCCTTTCAAGGTGACCAAACGCTGCTCAAACTTTGGCCCGCGCTGTTGTACCCCAGTTTTTGTCTTGCAAAATGTGTTTCCTGACATTTCAAGTTAAACATCGCGTGGTGTGCAAACCAAACCACCTGGCCCTGAATGCCTATATAGAAAAATAACCAGTTACACACACAGCTAAATCCAAGACAAGCTTAAAGGCAGTAAGATTATAAATCAATAAGGTAACACACAAATGGTGTCATCATTTTTTACCAAACATATAAATGGATGGATTCTCATCACAAAGTGAGTGGAGGTTTTGAATTCAAGTCAAGAGGTTTCCCTGAATACGTAGGTTAGATTATCAAAGTAAATCCATCCAGACTTTCATGAATTTATCCTCAAGGTGAATTTTATCTTCTCCAACTGATCCGTCTGTCATGGGTTGGAGGTTTTGAACACTCTTCTGATTAAAATATTACCCTTTGGGACAATAAAGTAGTGAAGGCAACCACATTACACATTTTGAATGCACAGTGAATCTTCAGCTCTTCGGTTCTTAACTGAAATTGCCAATCAAAATGTCCATAAATTAGGGCTTGTGAAACATTTGTGTTAAGGCACCTGGCACATGTTGACACCAAATAGGGTCAATGCTGGAGCAAATCTCTGTCCTTTTAGTCTTGGCTGATGGACATGGGATGAGTCCATTTCTGCAGCGTTGTGTGTGCTTGCTCTGAAACTGCATTGTACAGATCATTAGAGAGAGAGGTGCACTGAGGTGTTGCTCCTCAAGGGTGATAGGGCAAGCCACAAACAGAGGAGGTTGGCTAAGACACAACACGATGGCTTTTTTGCCCCCTAACTGTGTGAACTGTGATTTAAAAAGAAAATGTGCCGAACTTGAACGTGAGGATGTACAGTCAGTCTGACTGTTAGTTTCTTGTGTTGACTGTTTGGCATCTCAATAACTGTTGGATGGATTTTAATGAAACAGGCACCGCTGAGACATTCATGCCCCCCAGAGGATAAGGCGAATGACTTTTGTGCTTCCCCGACTCAACCTTTGACCTCTGGCGCTCCCACGAGGCTGACATTTGTGGTTTTAAGTGAGATGTCTTCGTGTCTCAAGCTGGATTGACTCCCTCAAGATGAATCATAATAAGTCGGGTTATTAACTTTTCCATCAATGTTCAAAATTGGCCAAATTAGTTTTTGATTTGGTTTCTGGTCAATGAGCAAATACCTGAAAATTGAGCTTCGGCTGTTTGGTGCAGATGAGCATATTATGTTGCCTAGATTTAGCCGGTTTTCTACAATTTCGTCAGGTTATGAAATATCAAACTAGCCTAGTGATTCATATGATTATTGCATCTGCTAGTTTGGTAGTGATACAATTTGGCCCATTTCTCCATGTTCCCTCTTCAGTCCATTCATTCCATTGGGAACCATTTTACACCCAGCAGGCCAAAACACTTACTACAATAATGAAAGCAGTAACCGCATATCTTCGTATATGTGCATTTCCACTGCATTTGCAGCTCTTAAGTCGAACCTCTCAGAAGCATTAGCATGAATGTAGTGTTGTTACCACAAGTTTGGGATATGGGTGGTAAACATCACTCATGTGTTGAGCAAACGGAGGCATGTTAACCAAATAAGATGGTGAACAAGATAGCAATACCTGGTCCCGGATGTAAGCATTTAGAAATAGGCTTTAAGGCTATACTTATAGAATATAATGTAGCTGTAAGCGGATATAAGGCCATTTTATCTGTTATTTATTTTTAGTATTTATTATCGCCTTTGTGAATGTATTTCAGATTCTGCTGCATTTTGCAACATTGCCCTAATAGTGTTGGTGTTACAATTGTTGATAAATACGTTAATACATAGAGATGAGTTCCATTTTAATGCATATGAAGCAGTTCACTGCTTATAGATGCCAAATGTGCTCCCTTTTTTCTCTTTAAATGCGCCACCTTTTATGAGTTAAGAGGGAATGCTCCCTGAGAAGGAGATCCACGGGATTAGTCTGGAGTGCACTGCCATTTCTAAGGTACCATATGGTTTCGGAGCTGGCTGTTGAGCAAGTGGCAAAACAGTGCTCAAACAGAGAACAAAGCAGAGATTCCATGTCTAAGAGGAGCCATAAGACGTGGCGCCTTTTGAAGCTGAACACTCTCTCACAGGGAGCTCTAACAGCAGCCAACAAACAAATCCACTTAACTCATTTACCAGGAATCGAGAAACAGTGTTACGGTAAAAAAAAACAACAAAAAAACAGATGATATTTAAAAGATACATTTCTCTTGGATCTATGGAAGATTTGTGTGATCTGAGCTTTTCTGCTGCGAAAAAATGTAAATGTTATTTAGTCTTAAAGCACATAGGTCTATTTTGGTTGGGTAACTTTTTGGTTGAATTTATCCTCTGAGCATAATGTTGCATGGATCACGGATCTCAACAATGAGCCCTGAGATAATGCCTTTCACAATTGTCTTCTTCTGTAGCAATGGGGACGTTTTTCCTTTCGGTAGGATGAACGAGAGGCTGACCAGCAGCCAGCAGACATTCCCATGATTCCCCACTCATCCTCGTAAGAGGATCGGGTGTAAATGGGGTCTGTTCTTCTCTGGCTCACCAGATAAACTGCAGAAAATGTCCTGCAGATTCAACGGGTGCTATTCTTGTCACATTTTAGAGCCATACCGACAATACATTTTGAAGAAATACCGGTGTGACCTTAATGTGAGCGGAGCTAAGCTTTTAAGCAGATGCCCTCTTCCCGTCACCAGTGCAATAGGAGAAAATGGGGGAGATAACCCCGAGTGGGGGAGTCAACCTGCAACCATCATTAGGCCGAGTCCCCGAGCTCAATTTATAAATGGGGGATGGTCCTGCTTGAAAGGAGATACAATCATTACACAGAAACACACTAAAATATGTCAAATGACAAATGAGGAATGGCAAAGCAATTCACTATATCTCTTTTCATTGAGAAACATTTATTCATATAGCAGGCCATTACGTAGCCGAATAATAAAGTGCACCATCCCCCCAGGCCTGTGGGACTAGCCAACACCTTAATATCAGGCGTGCGTGGTTCCTCATATTCTCCCCGTGAAGGCTAGTGACCTAATGACCTCATGTCAGCACCAATGACAACTTGTCTGACACGGAGATATTTTATTCATTTTATTAATATTGCATCAGTGGCTCACACTGTGTTGTGTTTGTGTGCATGACTATAGGCTGCACCTGCTTCACTGAGGGTGGAGGCGCTAGTGCTATTTCTCTTAGAAAGGGACATTTGGAGACGGTGACTGTGAGCACAAATTTTGTCTTTCTGGCAATCTATTTATTTGTTGAATTTTTATTTGATTTCATTCATGTTACCGCTTTACTGTCCTGGCGTTCGGACTAAGCCTCGCTGCCCTTCTGTCTAGTTAGCGGATTTCAGGTAAAAACATTCACCCCGCATCCCCGTTCTATAACCACGGTCACGTTGAAGTTGCTCCCCATCATTGCACTTAGCCTTACCTCGTCCTTTTCTCGCACAACTCAATGAGATTGACCCGTGACCTGCGAAAAAAGCATGATTCACCGACATCCAGCCAATTTGAGGGAGCAGGTGGGATTGACCTTCCCCTTAAGTACGTATTGATTGTTTGTATCCTTGTTTGTATAACTGCATGCTTAAAGAGCACAAGGAACAGAAGGGTGGTTCCTGATGTATGGCTGGAAATGAGTGCAAGGACAGGTGGAAATTAAAACCGACTACAGTATGAAGACATTTGTAAAATGGTTTAGACGTCTCAAAATGTAAAATGCTATTGTTAGCCTGTCAGTTATGCCAACACCTGCTACTTATGCTTGTAACCCGGCCCACATTGTTGCAGTGCCACGGGGTAAATGTCACCATGACAATTCTGACAATGACTGGGCCACAGAAGTTATGGACTGATTAAATGGCTGGAATGAGAAACCAGAAGGTCTCTTATTTCTAAAGACCAGGAATGATGATCACTCACTTTCCTATATAATATGCACGCGTGTGTAACTGCCTTTTAATGCCATTTTTGTTATTTGCGAAAAGGGTGTTATTGACAGAACAGTTTTTTTTTCTATACATTTTAAATATATTTGAGACAACCTTCTTTTTGAGACTTTTTATATTATTGTTTGTTTAAATGTTCCCCTTAATGTATAACTAGACCACACATACCCAATAAATGACTCCCAATTAGTCTCCTCTTCCACAAGAATCAGGTCAACCACAAATTATCCTATTCCTCCACCTCTCATATACTGCCCTGCTGATATAATGATTTTACTCATGTGTACAGTGTATAAACGATATGTGTCACTGCTACTCTATAAATACATCACTTCTGCTGCTCACTGGCCCATTTTGAACAGAGTAAGACCATGGTGAGTCAGTATTTTCCTATTGTGCAAAATATTATTATTATTAGTAATATTACCTTAATAAGCACGGAAAAATGACCAAAACTCGGCTATGAATATGACAAAAAAAATATTATCTGTGTTACGTTTTGGCTTCGGAATTAGATTAGATGTGTGTTATTTCGTTGAAAATAAGTTGAAAGAATACATTTGCTTTTCTCATCAAGCTTTCAGATGGTTGTCATAAAGAGATGATGTATTGAGTAGGGCCCTGTGTGTCAAGCCTATAATCAAATCCAATTGGAAAATGATGGTGAGAAAATGTAAACGCCAAACCCACTCGAGTGGAACATGAAATATCAAGAGGACAGTTGTGTTCTTTTTTCCTTCAGCAATGCTGAAGCCTTGTCTACATACAATGCGCGTGTGCCTGCGTTGGTATGTGCCTTTGTGTGCGCTTGCGTGCGTCTACTCATATGCTGCGTACTTGACAACTGTGATATCTCTTGCGATAGGGATGAATACACTATAGAGATGGAACTAATTGCGCCGTTTCATGCATCCACCTGCAAATGGCAAATGTGTCTGGACAAACGGACATACTTAACCTCTGACATTTGGTGTCACTTGCAGAGCTTGTCACGCAAGACACATGCATTATTCCTCTGGTGTCCCTCTTTACTACTGTCAGCTGAACAGATCATACTGCGAGGCTTCAATCTCCTTAACATCAATCAGACATGGTTCTTTGGGAGAGAAAAAAAAGCTGGTAAAAAGTAGACTGGATGGAGCCTGTCAGTGCTATGAGCACAGATGACATTAATGCGTCACTTAGACAGCTAGCCTGAAGGGGCTCCTTCCCCAGACAGGAGGGACAAGACGGAATTCACCTGCATTCCAAAAACAAAGTTTTGTCTTTGGGAGAAGAGATGTGACAGAGGAGAGCGAGCTACACTCCCTGATGTAAATGTCACCTGGATAAAAATCAATTTCATGATTCATTCAAGAGGCCAGGACTTACAAATGGATAAAGTTGGCCCCTCTGTTTAACTGCAGTGTTGTCCTCCTCCCTGAGAACGTCTGGGTACACAGGGTCAGGATTGGACCATTTTTCAAAGGTGGACAACATCACAGCTCCTGGTAACAGTCCAGAGGTTTGGCTGATAGATTTTTTTTTCTCCTGTGGCATTGTTGCTTCTCATTTCCAACACAGCATGAAAGCCAGTGAAATAAAAACATCTTAGCAGCAAATCGGCCTCACCATGGCAACTGTATTGATCAACCCTCCTGGGTCCTCAGAAAAATCTATCCCTCATGTCAATTTCCCAGCATTAACAGTTCAGCAGCTACTCATGTCCTGAATAGACAACCATGATATTTAGCGTCTGGCAATAAAATCTACAATCACTATTTAGCTTCCCTAATGATTCGTTTATCACAGGGGCGAAACACAAAATGACCTGATGAGATTCCCTGAGACCAGAGCTACAAGCAGGTAAAGGAGGAAAGTCATTGTCCACGGGCTTTAAGTGATAAAGTGTCATTCAAATTCCAATAGACTGTGAAGTTATGGATCATATCCAATGATCAAACACACATCCAAATCAACCAAGACACGAAGCTGAAAACTTTGTACAAAAAACCAAATAGATTTTTCTTTGACTTTGATTTGAGAGGAAAAACACCAGCTTTGGTTCTATAATTATACCTCAACAGGTGTTCTCTCAAGCTTTTGACAATTTTGACTGGAATCATTTGATACTTGATGGATTGCAGCTCAAAGCAATCTCAGAAACGTGTAATTGCAGCCACGCGCTAATCAAATGCTGTAAGACTAATGAGGGTAAATGGGATGGGAGTTCTCACCCCTCGCGTGTATGGATTATACAGTAGTATGTGTCTTCACCTTTAATGGATCATCGTTATTATCCACGCTATCATCGCAACTGGTACCAGAGGAAAACAATATAGGAATGTGCTGAAGGGCAAACAGATTCAGAGGTGGTCTCGATGTATCTTCCCTTGTGTGTGTGTGCAGATTTAGCTCTGGTGATTAAATCCACTTTTCTGGCACTAGAAGAAATACCGAATGATAGACAGAGCTGCATGACAACCGCTGTCAATCCGCAGATTCCTCAGGCTCGATTAAAAAAGCCTGCGCTCCATGGCAACATCACACATGGACTACACCTACACTCCCGCAGCATGAAGCTAGTGCACCTGTGGTGAGGAGGAAAGAACAGAGGGAATTGCAGAATCATTTCTTCATCCTCTTAAGCCCTCTAAATTTCACAAGCACACACATCCCTGCTTGGAAAAAAAAGGAAGACTTAAAACACTCGCATTCTGCAACAAACTAACAACTGCAGGGAGGATGTTTCAAAGCATGACCGGAGGGCTTTACTAACTTGGTTTGATAAAATATTAAAATTTGTTAGCTCAGCCTTCAAACGGTGAATAGAAACCATAGCCATGCTGTGGGTTGCGGTGAAAGACCATCAGACTAATTGTCCATTCAATGGAGCCAATGGGAGGTGGGGTTTCTAAAAGCATGTTAAGTGTTTTGATGCTCTTACAGCTGCAGCTAAACAGCTACTTAGAGCCAGGGCCTTGGTTTTTCTAATTGAACTGAAAACACAAGATGCTGAGTTCCAATCTGCAGCTCAGGTAGTCTCCCTGGGCGTTAACACCGCTTCACTGACACAGGAAAAACTGTGGAGCAGTCTGTATGTTTGCAAAAGCATCCACATGGTATTTCAAGTGATTAGATATTTTGCGAGAGATGTATTTTGAATAATTAATCTGTTGCACAGGTGCCCTGCTGCGTTTCCCATTCCACTGCAGCACCAGCAGTGGGCCAACTCTATTAGTTGACTCCCAGCCAACAAGAATAGAGACGTGTTCCCATAAACCCCAACTAACTCATTTTGAAATTAGTGGAGCAAATTCATTTCATTTACTCGCAGTCATCGAGCTCACTTAGGGTGCCGAGATTTTGTAACTTGCTCATTTCATTGAGGGGCCCCCTGTAGATAAAAGCAAGCCAACTCAACCATAAATCAAAGCGTTATGGTTCAAAACAAATCATGAACAAGCCTGCAGCCTTCCCATGTATGAGGCTCACATAATCATGTGCAATCACATGGAGCAGGCCTGTTATTCTCAGAAGGGGATTGCTGAGTTTGGGTGTGATTGTGTCAGGCTGCCCGTGCCCACTCATCCAGACTGCAACAGACGGGAGCTGTTCTTTCAGCACCACCGGGGACAGGCAACAGCACACTCAGCTCTCTCTCATCCACACACTTTAGCTGTGGTGGTGGTGGGGGGGAACCCCAAAATCACCTCCCCTCCCTTTCATTTCCATATTTTCAGGTGGACAGAAATATTGATGAGGTTTATTAATTGAGCAAACATTATTTCAAAAATTTAAATATGAGATTAAAGCTTTTGGTTATTTAGCACTGATGACACACCTTCCCCATCTGCTTCCAGTGGGCAGCACTGAGGAGAGGTTAGATCACTTTCACTCTTCCCTATAGAAATCTGATCATCTAAACAGATTGAACGTGATTCAACTACACTGGTGACAAGGCTGTCTTCATTATGTTCACAGAGCTATTGCAGACGGGTAAAAGACTTGCCTGGAAGAGGCGTAGGATGTTGGCGACCATGATCGATACCGAACTCGCCGAGGCTCCGATGACTCCCACCACTTTTTCTGGCTTGACAAACACCGGGGGCTCCCCGTTCGTGCAGCGCACGTCGGTGGTGTCCTTCGTGATCAGAGCTTGGACGAAAGTCAAGGATTGCTCCAGCGCGTAGGTATCCCTCGAACAAGTGTCCAGCAACCGCGCGCCCAGCGTGATGTTGGGTAGGAGTTGCTCGTCCTGGTTTATTTGGTCCAACGCGTACATCATGGCCTCGAGCCGCTGGATGCCGTTCTCCTTTTTAAGGTCCCCGCACGGCGCGCCGTCGGCCCCTCTGGAGTGCACCGGGAAGAGTCCTCCGAGGGTCAGGTGGCCCTCGGTGCGGATTGAATGGGGAGCAAAAGTCTCCTGAGACAGCGCGATATCTACAGCAGTCCTCATGAGCCAAAGCGCACTCCACACAGAGCCCAGCTTCACGCGCCGCCCGGGACAAGCCATGGTGAACTTCCAGGAAGAATGGAGTCTGCGATCCGCCGACGATAAGAACCACGAAGCGAGAGAAGTTTGTTAGCACGAACCTATCCTTGTCACCAGGGAGGAGGGGAGTCAACAAGCCGGGCTGAGCAAGCAAGACGCAGGAGATGGCTCGGACAAACTGCGCCCATCGCTTTCAGCTGCCAGCACTGAGTGCAGCTTGTTGAATGGTGAAGCCCCTCACGATAATTCAGCGCCCTCGTAAAAGCAAGGCTGCATCCATTAGTGGGAACATTTCAGTCAAGGGGACACAAACACCTGCCGCGGATGAACTGGCCCTAATTATAGTCCGTTGACTCCGAAATCCACAGCGCGAATGATAACACAACGGTGAAGCCTCTGCTAACAACTGGCATACCTTCACAACCCGGAGCGGCAGTAGTAGCGAAAATAGCTTTTCATATCCCGCACTTAAAGGTTTAGACCGGCAGAAGTGGGAGACATCCTCCCTGTCGACCCAACTCCACGGCAGCGCGGGGATGGCTCTGACCGCGGTGGGGTTCGTCTCCCCGGGATGCGTGTCATCTCCACACACTCCAAATAAAATACAAATACAAAAAGGAAAAAAAAGGGGGGGGGGAAGGAGAGAAGGAAGAAGAAAAGCGCCCCAGAAGCGTACGGGCTCTAATGCGCGTTCACTGAGCACGAGGAAATCCAGCCAATTAAAGCCCGGGTTGTTTCTCTCTCCGCATTTATAAAAAATGAATGAGTCACAGCCGGGGATTCACTGCGCGCCTAGTTTTCAGCCCCCTTCTCCCTGCGAGACGTCACTCAGTTGGCTGGGAGAGAGAGGGAGAGAGAGAGAGAGAAAAAGTGGCATCACTTCATGGATTTTCAGGAAGTTGGCACTCAGTGTCTACAGACATCAGTTCAACGAGAAGGTAAACAAGACGAACAAATGCACTCGCAGACTTGAATCGTCAGACAATTGTTCCTCTGAGTGCTTCCCTGCGCGCTGCGTCTCAGCATTCATAATCTGCTTCCCTCGCTACCCCCCGTTTTAGTCACACAAGCCAATACACAGAAAAGTCTAACAGCGTTTTTTTTGTGTCTCTTTTCTTTTGATGATGGCGGCGGCAGGCATGAAATGGAGATCTGTGGCATTATGCAAGAAGCTGCTGGTATGGAGAGCCTCACGCGCCGACTCAAAAGTGGCTTTTCCAGAAATAGTTTTGGATTCATCACCGATGCACCTTTAAAACGGAGGAGAGGCAAGGAGAGCAGAACACGTTTGGAGGGGTCCATACTGGTCTCCCAGGCAACCCCTTCTTCAGAAGACACTCCTGATTCATCCTGTGAGCACGCACACACGCACACCCACACACATACACATGCTGGCGCACACACTAGTGATAATTAACCACATCTTTATGAGCTGGGAGCCCTGGCATCTTCATAACATAACACTCACTTCACCAAACTATTTTCGCTGCACAGATGGTGCTTTCACAAAAAAAAAAAAAATGTATTATGATCATCTGCTTTTTGTGGCATGGCTAAGCCAGGGAGTCACCTGGCCATTTGGGGCATTCATTTGAAAACGTGATTTAATTTAAAGTAGCCGAATTGTCATATGTTTTTTTTTTAAGTCTGTCTCTAATAATGACTGCATGACCCATTGATCATTTTGTATTTTTGATACATAATACATGCCTTCATTTCCAAGTAACCTTTGGAAACTGACCACCTCTGGACCAGCCATGCACAACGCGTCCGACAATAGCATCCACAGGGCTGCTGTTGTTGAAAAAAAAATTCCACAGCAGCAGCACGCAGTCTGGTAGTCAAATTGGAAATAAATCATGGGATACTTCTGTCAAGTTTCTTGATCAGAGAGTTGCTTTATTGTGAAAATGATTATGGAGAAAAGAATCAAATTTTATGAGCATGATCATTTTTGGTTCAATTAAAATATGAGAAAAGGTAAGGTAGTTCTCAAACATGCTCTACTGACCACACAAACTTGGATCCACACATTTCTAATGAATTAAGTCGAACAGAGATGAATTCAAAACTAATCCTCCTCCTTGTTGTTTATCTCCATTAGCCACACTGATTGCATGAATCTTAATATATTGCAAGGATGATAATACGGTTCTTCCTGTCAATATTGTGCATAAAAGGCCAAAATTCATGAGAGGCAACATAAACACATTTAAGGAAAGCGTGTGGGAGCTGCTGGGAAGAGACTGCTGAGGAGAAAGATGAGGGATGAGCAAGGGGAGGTGGGCAGATGGCCTCCTCCAGCGTGTGCACACTGTAACAGGCAGGCAAGCAAGGAGCAATGGCAATAGCCCATACAAATGACACCCTGGGAGACTGGTGTCGCAACGCACAACACTAATTCCACTGCCTGGACTCTGCGGTGAAAGCCTGACTCCCACTTACACTGTCAAACGGAAAGGTTGCTTTTGAAAAATGGGGCCCTCACTGTGATTGAATTCACTGACTAACCCCAGAAAAGGGGATTTTCCCCTACAGGGAGGATGTGGGATTTAGACTGAGATTACACTTTATTTCGGTTTGGATCTTCTCACCTTCTCCAACCCCGCTTTCACACACACACACACTCGCACACCTGCACACACACGCACACCCTCCCACACACACTCACTCACACACCAGACACACACCTACACACACACACGCACACACACACACACACGCACACCCTCCCACACACACTCACTCACACACACACCAGACACACACCTACACACACACACACACGCACACCCACACACACACCTACACACACACACTCACACACACCCTCCCACACACATACATACACACTCACACTCACACACACACCAGACACACACACACCTACACACACACACACACACACACACACTCCCACACACATACATACACACACATACTCACACACCAGACACACACACACCTACACACACACACACACACACCCTCCCACACACACACACACACACACACACACACACACACTCACACACACACACACAACAGACACACACACACACACACACTCACACACATACTCAGGATAAATTCCATTTGACTTCCACTGTGAGGAAGCAACAAGCGAGGTGGAGTGAGAATCTATCCTGGAAGATGTTTTTTTTTTTAATATACAGTCGACCAAACAAATACTTTCATTGTGTCTGTATGCCAGGGCTGCACTACATTTCACTGCATCCCTCCGGATAAATTACTCCTGTGAGAAAACCAGAGGTTTTGTTTCAGGCCCTCAGTAACATGTCTGCTCGATGCAGTCTTCTCCAAGTCGATTGCAGGGCTGACACTCTGTGCTCCTTTAAAGAATGGCAAATGAAAGCACGATAAACAGTCAGCCTCGAGGACAAGAGGCAATAAGGGTTCCTTTTGGGCTGACACTAGGCACAATGGGGTCTGTCTGTCACATTAATTAACCTGGAAATCTGTCTAATTCCCGGGCCCAAATGAAAGGGCCATCGCATCCACAGGAAAGAAATAACTCCAGAGCAGGAGCTAATTGCATGTCGAGGTGATTTGTTCGCAAGCGCACACAGACGACCAGCCTGTTTGGAGTCATGCATATTCTGCAAAGGGTGAGGTGTTAATGTTAGATCAATGTGGGGGCAATGTTAGATTAGCAACATGAAGGTCGCTGTGCTGCCAGGGCCCCCTGTTCCATTCTGTGCCATCTGCTTTGGAAAAATCAGGCTATGTATGGTTTTATTTATCGCTGGGAGCAAAATCCGCGCCTGTGAGCGGTGGGGAAAAAAAAAATAGTGTTTTGTAATTCTGCAGGCACACTGTATGGAAGACAAATTCTTGCCTCTTCTGCTGTTTATGCCCAAGACAAAGCAGGTGCACTGCAGCTAGGACCATAGACTCTGCGCACTTTCAATTATGTCCATCTGTCATACCTGCTCGCTTCTAATTATGTCTCTGTAAAGCTGCTGCTGTGAGCTCAGGACCCATTCACCTCTGAAATGTGAAAGATAGACAGATAATACACAGGTGACCTCTTGAATACATAACTGCAGCCTGGTGTCCTGGTAAGAAGAGGTTTTCTCCCCAGGGTATCTGTCTTTGACTCACAGGTTAACTGAAGAAGAATCTGCAAAGGTGATTAAACAGAAACGATGTGAAAAAGTTCCAGTTGGGATAAAAAAAAAAAAGTAAAGCAACAAGATCACAAACCCATAACTGCTGCTACTTTTTCTCTCTTTTTTTTTTTTTTTACACATGTGACAAGTACCAGCTCGTGATTTAGGAGTCAGCCTGGTAGCGATAATGATCCCAGGGATTATATAGTATGTGGTAGTAATGGAAACAAAGGTGATGACCTCCTGCCCACACAGTCCTGGAATCTTCCAGGGGCCTTATTAGTGGGTGACTGGCCCTTTGTTTTGATGGCTAACGACACGCTCCACTGGATTCATGTGATAAGAGGGTGCAGCTGTGTCGGTTAGCCAGGAGGACTTTAACTCCGAATTTGATGGTGATAGCAACTGCCTCTTGCCTTGTGTCTGTTAATTAGCCGACCATCTGAGTGGCTCTGGACCTCCATTAATTATTTTATCACAAGTGTCCTTATTGTGCATTGTGACGGACAAGATTTTATCCACAGCTTTTGTGAATGACTCATAATATTTTCTTCCTGTGTGTGTGCGTGCGCGCGCATGGGTGAATGCGATGTGACATGCCGTTGTGAAGCTCAAGAGACAACTGCAGATGACCCGACCACCATTTATAACGACTTCTCTGTCAAGTACGTGTTATTATAAATAAATGTTTTGTCCACAGCAATGACTGCGTTGTGGAAAATGTTTTATTGGATACAATAGCAAAACGGAGGAACCGGTGAGGAATAAATACAAATGGTGAGTTAAAAATCCGTAACAAGTATTCTATGAATAATTCCGAGGAGTAAACATAACATCAAGACCATTGACATCGGGGCAAACTTCTTAGGTTGGTAGTTTCATGGTCTGCAGCATTCTCTCCTCTCCTCTCCTTCCCTTTATATTTTATGCTCCCCTGTGGTCTTGTCTCTGCTTTTCTACGTATGCGGCATTCCTGGGCAGAGCTTCATCTCCCTGACAACCTGCTCTGCTACTCACCTGCAACCGATCACCTAATCAACTTCTCCAGCTTCAACCCCAGGTCGTGCTCACCGCAGCTTTCCAGCGGATCCTCCAAGCTTGCTGCTTCCTCTTCGCCACGGTCGCGCGCTGCTTCAGCCCTCCTGCTCTGGACCCACAACACCAGGCTCCTTAACTAGTCCGCAGTCTGGGAGCTTCCACCATCAGCCTCGGTCACCGCCCCCCACACCACACACTCAACTCTCTCCGGCCAGCAATAGTGCCCATCCTCACTCTGCTAAATCTGTGGCTGCACTTAAAACTGCCCTTAAACTCACCCCCCAAAGTAAGTGAAAGCAAAAGCAAACATCTTTGAATCCTGTTTTCTCCCTTTCTTAAAGAGGATATATTATGAGATAAATACCAGACCACTTCCTTGGCAGGCGAAGGAACTATCTGGTGTCCTCTCATCACCGTGAGTTTGATAAGGAGGCAGCAGAGAGTTGCGACCAACTTGTTATGGAGCTCTTTTTCCGGAAATGGGTTTAGGGTTAGTGGCAGTGGTTAGTTAAAGTGACAATGATCAATGATGTGGTCAGTGTTAAGAATTGATGTTGAACACTCATGTTCCCAGAGACAATATTTACCAATTTTATGTATGAATATGTGAGTCATTATTATTATTATTATTATTATTATTATTATTATTATTATTATTATTATTATTATTATTATTATTATTATTATTCAACCCTTTTCAAGAATTGCTTCTTCAAATTCATTCATTCTTAAAGCTTCGTTCAGTTTTAATCAATTTCATTTTGGATGAGATACTTTACTATCACGTCTTTTCACTTTTTTTTTTATCCTCCCACCTATAGGTGGGAGCAAATTATGTTTTTTTATGTATCTTTTGATGTCCTTTAAATGTTTGTAGTTTTTTGACATTTTTGACATTTCTGGGTCATTTTGGGTGAAATTTTCGACAATATAGATTTTTTTTTTCTTTTTTACTTTTATTCATATCAGTTATATATGAGCATTTTGCATGTTTTTATGAATCTTTGATGTTTTTTAAATGTTTTCACTTTCACATACTAAATTTTATTTATTTTTTCACTTTTTACAATTTTCTTCACCTCAGTCATATATTTGAGCGTTTTGCATTTTTGAATGCATCTTTCTACTTTTTACATTTTTTTGAATTTTTTATCAATTTTCGACGACCTACCGTTTTCTTTTTGTTCACTTTTTTCACTTTTCTTCAACTGGGGTAGCAGTGGTGTAGTCTGTTGGGCACTCACCTTTGGAACTGCACATCGCTGGTTCAAATCCAACTCCAATCAACATTGGAGAGGAAAAAATGGAGATGGTGCTGTAGCATCCACCTCAGCCTAAAATCTCTCATCTCTACACCACTAGAGAAATGCAAATTTGTCATTTTTTGACTTTTTTGTACGACAAAGTTTTTGGTCAAATTTTAGACATCATTCTAAAAAAAGTTTTTTTTCACTTTTTTCACTTTTATTCACCTCAGTCATATATTTGAGTATTTTGCATGTTTTTATGCATATTTTGAATCTTTTACATTTTTTGACATTTTTGACATTTTGGACGACATGCTATACTATGACGTTTTTGGTCAAATTTTAGACATCGTTCTAAAAAATGATTGTTTCACATTTTTCACTTTTATTCACCTCAGTCATATATTTGAGTATTTTGCATGTTTTTATGCATATTTTGAAGTTTTGAAATGTTTTGACATTTTTGACATTTTGGACGACATGCTATACTATGACGTTTTTGGTCAAATTTTAGGAATCATTCTAAAAAAAAAATGTTTCCCTTTTTTTCCCTTTTATTCACCTCAGTCATATATTTGAGTGTTTTGCATATTTTTATGGAATTTTTTTTTTTTTTACTTTTTTGACGTTTTTGACATTTTTGTACGACATGCTATACTATGACGTTTTTGGTCAAATTTTAGACATCGTTCTAAAAAATGATTGTTTCACATTTTTCACTTTTATTCACCTCAGATATATATTTGAGTGTTTTGCATGTTTTTATGCATATTTTGAAGCTTTTACATTTTTTGACATTTTGGACATTTTGGACGACATGCTATACTATAATGTTTGGAGTCAAGTTTTCAACGATATGCTTAAAAACATTTTTTTCCCTTTTTTCCTTTTTATTCACCTCAGTCATATATTTGAGCATTTTGGATGTTTTTATGCATTTTTGACATTTCTTGACTTTTTTTGGTCAAATTTTTTGACAACATGCTAAATATTTTTTTTTCACTTTTTTCACTTTTATCCACCTCAGTCATATATTTGAGTATTTTGCATGTTTTTATACATGTTTTGTAGCTTTTTCATTTTTTGACATTTTTGGACGACATGCTTTACTATGACGTTTTGGGTCAAATTTTTGACATACTGAATTAACTTTTTTTTCACTTTTCTTCACCTCCATCATATACTGTATTTGAGCGTTTTTGAACATCTTTTGATGTTTTTTTTTATTTTTTGACATTTTTGGATGACATGCTATTCTATGACGTTTTTGTGAAATTTTCAACGACTTTCTAAAAAAAAATTCCCCTTCATCCCCTTTTCTTCACCTCAGTCATACATTGACGATCAATGACGTTTTGTATGTTTTTTATTCATATTTTGGAGCTTTTTTATTTTTCTTTTTTTTTCACATTTTTGGACGACATGCTATACTATGACATTTGGACAAGTTTTCGATGATATGCTTAAAAATATTTTCTTCACTTCATTCATATATTTGCATTTGCATGGTTTTATGCTTTTTTGTCATTTTTTAATTTGTTTACTTTTTTGATTTTTTTTCACGAAATGCTATACTATGACGTTTTTGGTCAAATTTTGGAGAACATACTACACTATGTTGTTTCGGAGGGCACTGGAGACACAGCATATAACAATAAAAATATTTTGGAACGTAAACACTGTGGTTTCCCACAGCTACAACTGTAGCTCTGTACTTACCATGTGACAAAAAGTAGACTTATACTTCTGATCTCCACACAGACATGCTTTTCTCTCTCGCCGTCTGTCTGCTGAAGCATTGGCACTATTGCAATATATACCGAGTGTATAAATGGACCACTTTGGACAGATTAAAACAATCTTCATGTTAATGAAGACGGTAACATTTACTGCAGATAGACATCATAACCTCATCATCCCCATTCACTTTGGAAGGCAAGCCTTTCTGCCTCGCTATTAATTTCAATTTATGCTTTGGCAGCTCATCACATACCGCTGTGAATTAAGGTATGGTGAATTTTCACTGCAATTCAAACTATAATTTTTTTCCAAAATGCTCATTCTATAATTGTCCATTGTTCAGATGAACTTTTGGAGAAACATTGTCATTGGAGCTGCGTGACTGTCTCTTGAAAAAAACTGCTGTGCTGTTTGTGTTGCAAATAAAAAATGTTCATCTTACACAGCTCATTACCATATGGAGCTGCTTGCAGGGGCTGCGATGGAAGGCAGGCATACTTATTTTGGATAAGTGCCCCTGCAGCCTTTACCACAATATGAAAAGCATACACAAAAGGTGCTTACGCTACACATGCGCTCACTCGCATAAAAATTGACTTACAGCAAAGTCTGACAGCAATTCATCTTGCGCATGAATTGATATATCTTTGTCATTAGGTGGAAATGAACTCTGTAACAAATTACTGCACATAGCTATCAAATAAGGTGGAAAAATAAATCACTACCTCTGCGTACAAAAGCCATCAACTTCACACTTATGGTAGATGCCTGCTATACCGTTCATCACCTCCTTTCGCTGGGGGCCATACACAATTAAAAAGCAGTTCAAGTTAAACCGCTCCCCATTTTAACCATGTGCAAGCCTGAGGAGCGTGCAGTCTGACAGTAATCCCCCGGGTTTATCTGTTCATTGAGCTCAGGGCTTCCACGGGGCCCCAGTATCCCTCCCGTCTCTCCGCTTCGGTCTGGCTCCTTCTACACTCCCCATGGCCCAGTGGTCCCAGAAGAGCACTGCGACTGGAACTGTGGGTCACAAAAGCTGCCTTTTCCCCAAGGCGACTCCTCCGTCAGCACACTGGGTGCCTTTTGGAGTCATGCCAGCTGATCTCTCGCACAGTGCAGTGGAGGAGTCAAGGAGAGGAAATGAATGTATTCACACAAAGTTTCCTCCTGAGTCGCAATAACCATGGTGTGTTTTGGATGGAGATGAAAAGGAGCTGCGGTCAATTCAGGGTGCCTATGCCCAAGTGACATCTTGCGCCGAGGAACCAAGGCTCAAAGTTTAGGAGAGTAACCGGGAGCACATTCTGTTTACAGAGTTTGGAGGGAGGAATGGTTCTGTGTTGTAGAATTTAATGGCTGCCCACCAGTGTGGAGTGAAAGTGAGTCCTGTCGACACAGGGCACAGCACAATACCGACAGAGCAGAATGGGACTTCTTATGGTTGCTTGGGGATTGAATAAAGCCCAGTTCATTTGCTACATATCACTTTTTGTTACATGGTTCCCGACAATTCCACATATTTCATCCGTGGAGCTGGAGCATTGCACGTTTTATATCCTTTCCCCATTTCCTCCACCTTTCAGCTCGCTTTAAGCCCCTCCATGTCATGGTGATGTTTTTTCTCCTTTTGGAATGTCTCCCTTTTTGCTTTCAAGCTGAAAATCGAATCTATAAATCAAAGGCAATGGGAGAAAGACACGGTTACTGAAGGACATTTAAATCCTTTCAGAGTTTCCCAAAGCGAAATAAACAGGAAATTAAAATGGGCCTGCAAATGGTAGCAATCCCTCTATTCAGGGGATTGGAATCAGGTGCATTTCTTAATACTTCCTCTTGATCTATGTTCTGTTCTGTTGGGAATAAATCTGCCTCCGCTTTATTAATTATCCTGACAAAGAAAAATAAGCAAATTTTACATCAATTGTGAAAAGCTAAAAACGCTACGGATTTTATTTGTTCCACTGTAAGATTTCGTTTCACTATTCTGATTCAGCAGGGTGGTTGTCATGCTTGATGAGCAAAAATAAGTGCCAAGGGGCTCTAACAATGTAAAACATATGGGCACAGGCTTTCATCACATTGCACATAGCCTGCAACTGTGTCTGCTGACCAAGTTGTGTGTTGCACAATAATGATGCTGCTGAAAGTCGTAGAGTGACTTTCAGGTTGACCTCAATTTGCATAAAAAGCATATGATGAGACAAGGCGCAGCAAGCGTTACAAAAACAAACTTGTTTACACATGACAAGCACTGACCACATTTAATGAATGAGTGAGTCACCACAGTTTATCACCGTTTGCCCAAAAGCAGCGGTCACAAGAGTCTAAGACGTTTTCTGTTTTGAGATTAATGTTTATGCTAGCCTGGAAAGATGTTAATGTTTATATTATGTCATGTTAGTAAAGTCTGAGGGCAAGCTAGCATTTGCTAATTAGCACCCGACACAAACTAGGCTACAGCGCAGGTTCAAATGGGATGTCCTTGTTTTCCTAGAAGTTGGTCATTAAGTAGTGGATAAGTTGCACATATGACCAAATAGAGGTCATTTTAAAAGTTAGATTTGATCAAAGTTGCTACAGTTCACGTAAAGGGCAAAATACACGTGAGCGGTTGTCGACAAAATCCCACCGAAACCCACAAAAGCCAACTTCGTGGATTTAAAGGCAAACTCAGAGGCTCACCAAAGTCAGTGGGAGAAATCCTTTGACAATCGTAAGCGTTTTCGACAAAATGTCACAGTGATCCGTCTGAGAGATGTCAAGATACTTTGGACCAATGCGCTGGACAAACCCAACCGCTAACACTGCCAACATCACCTACTGTATATGCACAGAAGTAATGAGGAAATAGGAAGCTCAAAGGAAGAAATGCAAAAGTCAGATTGCTCTCAGACTTTATACTCCTATCAAATATCACAGTTTTTCCTCTCAGAGAGGCATTTATCAGAATACACTGCGACTTTTAGCCGCAAGCTGACAATGACATATTCAGATGAAAAACATGACACTCGCTCCGACATCTGTGCAGAGAAAGGAAGGCTATCATAGGCAAACAAATATGAGTCATGTTATTTTTCACAGCCTCTTTGCAGAATTTTTCATTAGAGCTAAGCCACCCACACAAACATCACACTCTATGATCTAGCGCAAAATACTATTGATCAACATCCTGTAGAGCTTTACATAAAGTCAAAACTAGTGTTATTACTGAACATTCATTTCAGGCAACATTTTCAATAAAAGACAGGGCCAGTAGCACAAGCACAAACATATCTACTGCTTGTGATGCTTCGATCAATATTTTGCATCCATTGTTTTGAGTTGATGCGCAGAAATCTGAAACGCAAACATAATCACATCATAATTACTGTTGTATGAAAAATGATATGTCTGGTTCTTTCCCCTCAAAAAACTCCTTTACAATAAATAGCGCGCCATCAAACTGAGGTAATAAATTATGGCACTCTGAGGCGAAGGGTAGAAATGAGAGGCATGCTTTCCTTTTAAGTGGAGGCTTACAATTGAACCTCAGGCACTGGAGTCCATAAATCGCGGCATCAATTATTAAGCCAAATCTGTTTTAATGTGCCAAAAGAAACCCCAGTGGGCGAGCTAATGTAACTAGCAGGAAACGAGAAGAACAGATAAAGTGACCGGTGTGGCCAGACTTGGCCCCTTCTTACATTGGAGCTGGCCCAGAGTGCAGGAAGGCATCAAGCATGAGCCCATCCCGCCAGACTTCAGGGGCCATCAGGAGCCATATTAGCAGCTAAATAATGGAGAATACCAATCATTTGAGAGTGGAAATATGCCCTTAGCTCAGGCCTTGGAGACATCATTGATGAAAGCCACAGAGAGAGAGATTGTAGCAAAGCAACAGCGTCCGCCACCCGTTTGCTCTCAGGATGCTTTTGGAAATCATGTATGGCGAAGATCACAGGGTGTTTCGAGTGATTTGAAAGTGCACTGAAAGCAAACATAGTAAACCATTAAAAGACTACCTCAGCAATCACAACGTAGCTGCAGGGGTGTAGGTATATCACGATCAGAGCCTAGGACCAAAAGCAAATAGAAAGTTGGCCCCTTCAGGGCAAGTCATTTCCAGCACACCTTTATTTTTGCAATAAATGTCTTTCTTTTATTAACCTGTTCAGGTCGCTTACACAGAATGCAGAATGTCAAACATCTTAAGGGACACTCATCATGTGGGGAGAGTTTAGGCGAACATCGTTATCTCCCTTTCAATTTCACTCTCAAATTCAACGCACCGGAAAAGAAACAGGTTAGTGAAGGATGCTTAAGCTTTCAAAATAACAAACTGTACAAACTGAATACCGGAGGTTATTTTTCTCCTTGCTCGCTTCGCTCCGATGTATGAATCAATTGGAGGCGCCGATGACATTTTCCTCGCTTACGCCATTTATTATTTAATTATTCATCATGTTTTCTGTGTCGGAAAAAAAAAAAAGCCTGCTGACATGAGAGCAAGTCCTAATTCTGGAAAGTGGGAGATTGCCAGCGGAGCGCAGCAACCCAATTGCCTCCTCTCTGTTTACATGATGCAAAACCTGTAACAGGTTTTGATTTTCCCATATTCAAACACTGCTCGGGGCAACATTTACAACACATCAAGCGCGTCAGTCAGCTGTGGTTGTTCTTACTTATTTAAGGAACGGGCTTTATTTCCACTCAGCGATCACTAGGGAGGCTCTCCAGGACGCACTCAGATCTCTCCCTTCATCTGACAGGGGGGAGGAGGGGCGTGTGCGAGATGAACACTAAAGCTGTCTTATTAGTGCCTAACTCTCCTGCTTAGGCCTCCAGATTGACGGGATAAAAAAAAGGAAAACTCCTCATGCTCAGGCTGCACCACAAACAGTGGCAGTGATAAATATCTGCTGTCACTTCCCACATGACTCACTTGTCTTGGTCTCAGCTTTACTGCGCACAAACGAGGCTGGAGCAGGGCAGCCGTGCACCGCTCCCAAATTGTTATCAGGTCACGCATCATAGATGCACTCATATGAAAATACTCATACAACCAGGGAGGGAGTTGAAGCGGGAAACAGGTGGGTGTCAAATGGTGAACAATGAGCATAATTTTACAGTAAACCGACAAATTGATACAGGTAGAGAGCCATACGAACCATTGTTACCCCTTGGACTGGAGGGCCCATTCATATCGTTTTATGTCAGCTTCAGTTGCCAGGCTTCTAAGTGGCCTCTTTGGGCCACCAGCAGTTACCACAGGCCCATCAGTCAGTGAAGAGAGGGCGTTTGCAGTGGAGGAGCTGCAGGGCTGCAGAGAGAAATTGGGCCTGAAATGATTCCACGCGAAACCATTTTCGCATTGGCGTTCTATTTTCTGTGAGGCAAGTGGCCGTGTTGCACTGTCGCAGCATTTCAGCCACTGGAAGGAGTGTAGAATTTCCTGGATGTCGCACTAGTGCCGGCGTCTCGCACCAGTCCGTCGCCAAGTCCGGTTAAAATCGACCCCCTAATTATACAAACAGGAGCACCACGGGAATAAAGTCAGAGCGCAACAACGTGGAGAGCCGAAAGGGAAAATACAATCCAGCTAGTTGCGGTGAAGGATTGTGAAATGGATCTGTGTCATCCAGAGGTTGGTGCGCCTGTTGTGTCTGAGCCGCCGTGTGAGATGCAAATTTCTGGTTTCGAAGCGTATTTGTTGGCTCATTCTCGCAGCCCTGAACGCAGCGTGCACTCAGCAGGCCTGCACAGCAGCTTAGATGCATGGCTGCCACCATGGGTATTACTCCACTATCTTAACCTTTACATTGAGAATAGCTGTTGGCTGCTGTTATAATGGGGATATAAATAACCTTTCAGTAAGAGGAACAATTCTGCAACGTGGAAATGCGCCATTGTATTGAAAGTGTCCCTTACGAAACGTAACGACAGCAGGCATTCCAAGTCACGATGCAAAGCAACAGCTTCTCTGCTATACAGCGGATTAATTGGCCATAATTAATGATGTGTTATAAAATGTATTTTGCTATTGTGGTAGATCAGTATGGACAGTTATTATTATTATCATTATTATTATTATTATTATTATTATTATTATTATATTTGACATGCCGTGTGTTTTTGTAAGAAAGAATTCAAATGAAAAACATTTGTGACTCATTCCAGTGCATCGACCGTCTTGAGGAGAGGGTGTCGGAAGAGATCACGATGTATTTTTTTCCTGGAAACCCACACAGCGTATAGCGGGGATTAGACGGTGCACTTTGGCAAAATAAAAAAAAACATTGAATCATAATCAATGTGTCTTAATTAAATCTTGTTTACTCGCATTTATAAGCATGATTTTGTTTCACAGACGACAGTGTTTTTTTGTTTTTTTCTTCCTCAGGATACTTTTGCCTGAGAAATTCAGATTGACTCCCTCTCACAAATGTCAGACACACGGGCATTAAAGTAGAAGTGGCAGCCCTTTAGAACGCTTCCATTTTTATTCTTCAGAACAACATGTAAAGCACACACGCTGCCAGGCAGCCTCTGCGACGGCAACAACAAAACAACCCTGGGAATCCTCCAACCTGCGTTCCTCTCTTTGAATGCACCACGCGGCAACGGCAAAGAGCATAATAGGCCTATAATCTTAGAGCTTTTAAAAAGCTAATGTGAAACACGCTCTCCTGTATGCGCTAAGCCACTTTGTTGAAAACTTACCAAGTGGCAAAAAAACAGCTGCTATCTCTGCAGTCTCCAGGGGCTAGTTAATTTTAGAAAGATAATCTCCTGCAATATGCTGAGGGATTAAGACGTTAAAAGTCGCAGCATGGGAAGATGATCGGGCTCTATGCTCACGAGAAGCATCCACTGCATTTTGGGAGCAGGGACGTGTGTGGATTTCCACGCTAATCAGCAGGCAGATCAGGAAAAACCAACGCCAGTTGTGCAGTGACGCGTGGTTGTCATTTTCGACTAGAGCCGTGACTGCGAGCCACAAATGATGATCACGGGGACGGCAGTTCATCTTTGGCTATTTGCATGGTCTCTCAAGGCTGCACTCTCTCAAGAGATTACCTGCAGGAGGAGAATGCCACGCTGAAGCAGAGGAGGTGGTGTGCGTGGTTCAACCAATGTCATCAAAGAGAGCTTCTCCGCCCGAGGCTCTTCATTGTCCGTTCCTGTCTAATTTTGGCTCGCTCCGTGATCCCCAGACGACATTCACCTTGCCATGGAGAACCAAACGCGCCACCGCGCCAGGGACGGCGGCAGGGATTTCTGGATTCTGTATCAAAGGGGGATGTGATGAAAAGAATAAACAGCTGTAAAGGGGAAAGTGCAGAGAAGACTCGACTGGAATGCAGTCTCGGTCTGGAGGTCGAAGCCAGCAGCGGCTTCCGGCGAAATAACAACGCGTCGATTTGCAAGAAGCAGGTCAAAAGTCTGAGGGGGCACAGCGAGCCTGGCCTGGCCATGCACTTGCTGACTGGCATGCAGCCACGGTTTCAAAACACCCCGCAGAGGTTAACAGCTGGGGTTCCCCTATTTCTCTGCTGTTGGCATGCACTGCACGTTAGCCGCCGGTGGCAGAGAACGTCAGTGTATATACCAGAAGCCAACCTGAGAAGGGAGGAGCCATTGCTCCTCTGGAGGGATTTGTGTCGGGGGGGAATGCTGAGCGGAAAGGAACTGGCTTTCCAAAGATCCATTAGGACCCGATGGTGTGAAGACAACCCTCCACATTCTCACAGGTTCCAACGTACGTACCATTTTCCTGGTGCAGGTGGGGCTTAGGAGGAGGCTTCATAGGTGGGCGAGGCGGATAAGACGACAGCCGGCAATGGAGGCCCTGGAAAACCAACATGAAAGAAGATGACAGACATTAGCAAGAGGGATGTTTCTCTCACAGCCTTTCTTTTTTTTTATATATAAATAATGCAAAAATCCATCATATAGGGTGATCCACCTGTTGCTCCTCCTCATGCCAATTTCCTTTATGGTAATGTCCACCCCAGGGTGCCATTTGGCTGCATTTGCTCACCGAGGCTCATGAGAACCTGTTTATAGGCCATCAAATGGATTAGAGTCTCATTATCAACAGAGCCACGTGGCCACGAATGCCGGTTCTTTACACCACATTTTCGACTGGATCTGCCACCACAACACAATCCATAGCAGGGGTTGTGTGTGTGTGTTGGGGGGGGTCGAAAAAAATCTATATAGGGAGAAAAGTGGCAGCACTAATACATGCTTGAGCCAGTTTTATACGTTTTTCTGAAGTGGGAGTTAAGTGATTGGCCACTGAGTTTACCAGCAGACTTAAACTTCCCGACCATAGCAGAGAAATTATCCTCCAATACACAGTGGCAGTTTATTAGCCAGTATATAAAAATAAATGGCTTTCCCTACTTTCTTTTTTTCTGCTCTATTTTTCTTTCAGATTGCCCTGGCTGCAGTGTAGATAAGCATATCGGCTGCAGAGTGCCATGATACGGCATGTAGGTGTGATGGAATGTGAAGTTCGGGGCTCAGCGACACCGTACATGAGACAGTGTAACATGACTACATTACGGATTTACCTGCTAAAGGTAACGGGAGGATTCAGCTTGGAAATGACAGCAGTGGCCAGAGTCTGTGTAAATCAGATTGATGATCCATTTTCCCTGCCCCGGGGCCACAGTAATGTAAGGGCCTGGGATCCACCGAGGCTGCGCCGAGACAGATGGGACCTTGTCGGCTATGACCTCGCTCAGCCAATATCTCTCCTAGGCCTTGTCTGTTGCCTCATCATTAAAGGTGCCAGGGCCATTAACATTGCGGGGAGGCTTCAGAGACACTGTTTGGACGAGACACAATCTGGGTGATGAAAAATCACAGCAGAAGGGTAACAAGGCAAAGAGGGATTGTTTGGTAAATGGTAAAATGGTGTACTACGTGTTTCTGAGTGGCCTTTGCAATCTTTAAAAGTCACAAAGGCTGTGAAACATTTTCAAATTCTAAACGCGTGGATTTGAAGTTAAGGCCCATTTATGGGTGACTTGTGGTATTATCCACTGAAATGGGCCATATTTGCATTATACAGTTTAGAAAAAGGCTGAGCCACCTTATCCCAATGTTTCCATGGTAACAAACGGCAAAACCCGCAGTGACCAGCGGCCCGTGATACATAAGTGGTTTGATAACAGGGCTGTGGAGCGAGCAATGATAGGAATTCTATCTGAAAAGTTGTGAGAAATTATTTTGACCCATTTTGTTAAGTGTCCTTGGGCTCTTCTGGAAAGGTGCTATATATGCTACAGTTATTATTATTATTATTATTATTATTATTATTATTATTATTATTATTATTATTATTATTATTATTATTATCATTATTATTAAAAATCAAAGAATGATTGAATGACATTTTTAGTAGGTCCGACAAGTAGGTTGAGGAATTTGGTCTTCTATATGAAGTGATGAGATCCAGTCTTATTCAAAGTCTGTCTTTGTTAAGGGATCATGTGTTGGGCTGGGATTTAAATACTCGACATTTGAAGCTATACCCCCAATCAAACATCACACCCATTCTCATTCAGCCCTCTCGCTGCGGCTCGTTATCTCCACGCTCAAAATGGCAGTTCATTTGAGCAGGTTTTTCCTGCTCTCTGTGATTTTAAGCCACTAAGAATACATCCACTGACATTTGGAAGGGATTGCGATGCCGGAGTCAGACCACGAAATATGGTCTAGGAAGCAATCCAGCAGGTCACTGTTACTCACCACCAGCCAGTAAGAGAGAGGTAAGGAAATCATCGGAAGTGAGAGGCGAGGGCCAACATCAACCAGACTGCACTGACAGATGGGCTCCCACATTTGTTCTTTGGTACCCCTCCACTCATATGTTATCCAAACTATCCAAAGCTGTCTCTGCTGTTGAAATGTGCTAGCTTAAGAAAACAAATTAGTCTTTTATAAACCAAATGTTACTTTAGTGCTTATTATACAATAAAGCAAAGGAACCTCCCTCAAGCCCAAACTCTCTTATCTGCAACTTCTTAGATAGATTAGGCCTGTGATGAGTGTTGCGGGGGGGGAGAGGGGGTAATCCATTGAAATAAGGTTTCATTTTGGATATAGTTTATCAGCAAAGCTATTAAATTTTGATAATGAAAAATACTGTAAATCCCCCAAGTGCCCTTGTATCGCAGCATACACACAGCGCAACTGCACACAGCAGGCGGTAATCATTGTGTAATCACTCGCACATTACAAAAACATCGCACATCCAAGCCCCCGAAACCGCGAGCCTCCCCCGCTGCCGCTCAGCCGCCCTGATATGTGCTGGATTTGCCCTGGGATATAAACAAAGAGTAAAGCCTCCTCATGGCTTTGGAGGGGGACTGCATTGCAAAAAAACACGTTGCACCTGGTGCAGCGAGAGCGAGATCGAGGGGCAGCCGCACTATCTATGTTCAATATCTGATAGCTGCAACTGCTGATAGTGACATTTGGTGGGCTTAATGGTTGCCCTCTGCAGGCTACGATCAGTCTCACTCAATTCTGTTTTTGAACCCCCCCAGCGCCCCCCCCTGCCCTCCTCTTCTCTTTTTCCTTTTGTTTTGTGTCACTTTCACAGTGCGCTGCCGACAGAGAGGAATGATGTATGGCCGCCTCTCACGGTTTCAAAACCCCTGGCACCCCATCGTTTTTCCTTTGCGTTTTGTTTTCGAGCTGAATTTCTGTCTGTGTTAGAGAAGAATCAATGAGAACCACTGCAGGTGAACGGCGAGTGACTCTCCACTTATTGTGTTTGTTCCATGCCTGCCTTATCCTCCGGTTCAGGTCCATTGCCCTGCTCAAGCACACTTCGGGAGGAAATATGCTGATGTGACAGAAGCTTGAACCTGCACTTATTCATTGAAGAAAATTCCTCCTAATTAGAGCAGATGGAGTATGCCCATACATGCCATATGTTCAGAGCTTCCCTCCAACAAGGTATAAAGAACCAATGTGCCTACAGGGCACATACAATTTTTATCTAATATGTTATCTTGGAGTCTTACGGACTCAAGAGAGTGAAATATATTTCAAACTATATCCATCTTTCAGGCTACATTTAAGATACTGTATGAGGAACTCTTCCTGAAGTGAAAACAATACATCACGTCCTCTGAAATACCTGGAGGCTTTCCAGCCACGTTGGCATTTTCATTGTAGCACATTTGCAATAATTAACAGAGCTAACTTTTTTATTGTGATTAATAATAGAGTAGAAGATAGCATTATTGAGCCACACATTAAATCGCACTCATTAAATTGACTTTCCTGAATGCACCAACTCAGACTACTAAGTGGTACTGAGGAAAGGTCAGTGTGGTCGTTATATAATTCAGCTGAAGAATAATTAATAAATGCCCTAATAAGAGTGATTTCTAATGAACAGTGCTAGAGTGACACCCCTGCCTTTGTAAATGTAACGAAAGCTTAAACGCGATCCAAATAACTCGACCCATTGCTTGGTTGCCAATTTTTAGGTTCTTGCAGTTTACTTGAAGGGGAAAACTTGGCCTCTTCACTTCACTACAGCTGCCAGCTGAAGTTATTCGCAAATATGTTTTTATGTTAAAGAAGGTATGATAAGGCATTCGTCAATCTCAAACCTTGGGTTCCATTACGTTAAAGGCTTTGGAAAATGTTCACCACACAGACCATTTGCTCTCCAATCTTCCCAGATGGTTTAGTTTAAATAACTCTGTGAGGCCCAACATGGTGAGAGGAATCCAATGTTTCACAAAAAAGGTTATTAAAAAAGCAGTTGTGTTCTTCTCTCTGCTCCATTAATCACTTCCCAACCCGACTGCTCTTAGGTCTCAAAGAGAACTGCCGGATTAAACAACCCAATTGCCTATAAAGTAAAGACAAAACTGGCTACAGCAAAAGTTACTCGGAGCTTGATGCATAGGCGTAAACAAATAGACGATGTTCCATCAGGATATGCCAGGCAAACGGTGCTTGACCTGTCAAAGATTTTTTTTTTAAACAGACGTCAAATAGACGATTGTAAAATGGAAGCAGTATCTGTCCTCACATCTGATCTGAGGAGGAAAGCGGTTTCCGTCACATAAACAATCGCCCATTTCCTTTCATTTTGAAATTTACTGCCAACTTGTGGTGAGAGTGGGCTATTACCTCCGAAAGCTGTTGGCTGCCAGCCGATGAATCAATCGTCGCTGTCATCTTCGTGGAGAGTAAAGGCTGCTCCGCGTGTATTTTGATGATACTATAATGCACTACTACACAAACGTATCAATAATAGAAGGACTCCTCCTCATTGCAATGTCTTTTAGGATCACTATTATTCTTGTATTGTATTTGTCACTTTATTAACCAAGGGGTCTCGCGTCTTTGAAAAAGGAAGGCATGTGGAGCCCAAAGTAGTATGGGGAAATCTATTTTCAAAGTTTTGGGACTGTGCTGCAAATTCGGTGCAAACACAGTACTTTCCCGAGTCAAATGCCTTTGAATGGGGGGGGCAAAGTTGGGAATGGTTCCAGGACACCAACTCTCTATTTTTGCTAGCTTCAGCAATCCATAGCTCCATGATTAAAGTTAGTCTATTTTATTGATCGAAGAGGAAGGAGAGAAAACCTCCAACCGTTCTACCCCTCAGTCTCCGCTTCTCCATCTGTAAAAGCGGTGAGAAAGCCTGCCCTGACCATGTCCAGGCAATTTAGGAGGAGGGGGCCTCTTCTGTCGCACCCACTGACTCTGGCCATGCTCTGTTACCTCATCTCATCAGCTGGGAAGGTATTTGTGCTTGTAGCTCCGGAGAAGGCGGCCACAAGTTAAATTGAGTTACCTGTTCAGAGATGGTTTCATTTTCCACGGATGGCCCCGGAGATCCTTGATGGAACCGCTAACTGCTCATCGCCCCCTCGTGTCCCCCGGTGTCTGTCTGAGCGGTGCGCGGTGACACGGCATCAGTGGCGCGGCTCAGGTGGCACAGACATCTGGCTGCAGGATCCCCCCCCCCCCCTGTAAACCTGCTCAGAGAAAGATATGACTGTTTTTATCTCTCACCTTTGTGCGACAGCATTGTGTTTCTCTTCTCGACCATTTTGTTGTTTTCAGCAATTGCATGGATCATAAACTGACACAACATACTTCCGGACACACTCTATTCCTTCTTTACTGAACCAGAGCAGTGCTAAAAACCAATTGTCTGCATTCATGGCCAGAGACCAAGATATGCACACGTGCAATCAGGCATTTCAGGGGATACACGGGCAATAGATTCCCCGAGTAATAAGATAATTATTAATTTTTATGACTATGACATGTATGAAATCTCTATATTACATTGGCTAATCCTTATTGATTAGGATATAATGAATTTTCGAAGAAATGTCAATATACCATAAGTGACACGGAAGGGGGGGGGAAGGTGAGGGGCTTGGCTCAGGTTCCATCTGTCTCTGTTGATAACCAGAGGGCAGCCTATAACGAGCGGGGGGGTGTGAGGGAGCGCGGTGGGGAGATAAGAGGTGGTGGTGGGGGGGAAATAAAGGGTGACGGGCGAGGAGGCAGGGAGGAAAGCAGAAGGGGTGGTAGATGGGCAAGAGAAAAGGGGGCGAAGACACTACGTTAGAAGGAAGAAACAAGAGGACAGGAGAGGAAGGAGATGAGACGATAACCGATAAAGGAGCAGGGGAAGAGCAGACAGGCCGCCACCCCACAGACACGTCACACAATTTACTATGTTCTGGCCCATAATGTTTTATGGCGCAATCACTGATAGCACAGTAGTCAGTAGTGATCTAATTTCACAACCCATAGCCTTCAGTAATGTGAACACAAAGGGAGAAGCCGAGCCATTAGCGGTGTCCAGCGCTCATCCACCGCTACTCATGCATAATTGGCTTCCACGGAAAGGAAGCAAGGAAGGGTAAACAGCAAGCAATCATATCAACTCCTGTGAGTCCTAATTGAAATCTGTTAACAATGAGCACAGAAGATGGAGGCCGAGGAGACGAGAGGCTGTTCATAGCCCGAGTGCGCGCTCTCTCTCTCTCTCTCTCTCTCTCTCTCTGTGTCTCCTGCATGCCGCTCCCTGTGTATCGACACGCCCGCAAACGTGGGCTTGCATTATAATCAAGAGTTACGCTCGACGCCTGTGCTCAAGGGTCACATAAACACAGCCGCCAAACATCTGCACGTGTGAGCATACGGGTGAGATGTTCCCCCAGTTAATGACTGGGAGAGCTTTTTTTTTTTTTTTTCGTCTATTAAAATCAGTTCTGGTTTCTGCTGACCTTACGGAATGCAAATGAGGTGGATCTGAAATGGAAATATATTCCAGACTAACAAATTGGTTTGAAATAAATCATAAAGAACGTGCACAAAAATGTTTTTTGGGGGGGAAAAAAAAACATTTACTCACCTTCTTGCTGAGAGTTAGAGAAAAGATAGAAAAATCTGTACCTCACTGGATCTATACCTCACTCATGTCTGTTTAATATGAAGCTACAACTAGCAGCTGGTTAATCGGCCTCACATAAAAACTGGAAACAGCGTGCCTGGTTCTGGGCAAAGATTAAAAGAATAGTCCTATAAAAGACAAATAAATGAAACTGACAAATTGCAGTAAAGTCACACATACAACCCCCCAAATAAAACCACAACTTAATTTTTTTCTGATTGACAAAACTTGAGTTTAGTAACCCTCAAGCCAATATTAGTTGCATTTGGACTAGAGATACACTAATATGTTGGACAATATATCAACCGCTAGTAACCTAATGCAAACAAACTGCATTGGTATAAATGAGGGCTGAAGAGTAACATGAACGGCAGGACAAAAATACCAGAGTTTGAGGTCATCTAGAACAAGTCTCTCTATTAACATGATAACATGAACGCTAATTAACTAACACTCGATTTCTTTTTTTAGTCAAATATTCAACAATCAACACTGTTTGTTTATTTTTTGTATTTGTGTTAAAAAAAAAAAACCTACCTCAAACATTCACATTTGATTCAGGGAGGCTAGTTGTTCTTCGAGTATGCTTTTTATTTTAGTTTTTGCCCATTCTTTCTATATATTTTCAATTTTTAAAGTTTTTTGTTTATTTTGTGAATATTCATTTGGATCCTAATTGTTCTTATTCCCTTTTCTCGCGCTAGTTGCAGAAACGGGGAAAGGGAATAGAGCGTTGGACGCTTCATCGTTCCAGTTGAGTCTAAAGCCACTAGATGGTGTGCTTGTTGCTTTGCACGTACACACGCACATCATATCCACCAGATGGGTTGTGTAGAGAAAAAAAAAACATTGACTGGAGAAGATAGAGCCCAACTATACTGTGTGTGTGTGTGTGTGTGTGTGTGTGTGTGTGTGTGTGTGTGTGTGTGTGTGTGTGTGTGTGTGTGTGTGTGTGTGTGTGTGTGTGTGCGTGTGTGCGTGTGTGCGTGTGTGCGTGTGTGCGTGTGTGTGTGTGTGCGTGTGTGTGTGTGTGCGTGTGTGTGTGCGCCACACACACACAC
>JAFBJU010001583.1:223655-403294 GCA_016785305.1 Colistium nudipinnis
GGTGGGGGGGGTTGGCAAATTCAGGACATTTCACAAATAAACTGGTGTATTTAGCGCGATAAGTAAACTGACTTCCAGACAGAGACACACATAGGCGGGCACAAACAAACAAACACACACACACACACACACACACACACACACACACACACACACACACACAACAAGAACCAAGCAGAGTAGGCAAAGCTACATTTCAGTCCTCCGGGATTACTGGTTGAAAGGTTACCGGATAGCACATGGAATATTCATGAGGAAGTCTATGTACAACTAATCTCTCAGTACGCAAAATACTTAAAGTTTAATGGTATAGAATATTTATGGAATATTGTGGAAAAACTGATACAGCTCAGAGGGGGATAAAGAGAGCGATGGGGGGGAGAAAGGAAGCCACCAGCATCATTACTTCATGATGAGAGAGGGAGACACGAGGCTGGTCTCCAAATGACACGAAGGAGAAGGAGGAGGGGATTGTTGGAGATTAAGTGAGCTCTGTGCCGTTTGCGATACACTGCAAAGCACTGCAGGACGTTTGTCGAGCGGCACTCTCATCTGGGGCGAGGAGAAAACCAGTAAGGGGGAAGTGGGGGGGGGGGACCTTAAACTTGGCAGTGGAGCGCTGTTTCAGGAAGCAGACCAGGATTAGGCAGCGATGGCGTGAGTATTCAGATGCAACTTCGGAAAACAGGAAAGGCAAAGGGCCGTTGGAATCTCGACTTGGCCCTCAACAGTTTACTTTGGAGCGGGGTTTCTAGTTTGTATTTTTCTCTTTTTCCGGAGGGGAGAACGGGATTAACTAACTTCCCCCCCCCCCCCCCCCCCCCCTCTCCAAATGACACGAAGGAGAAGGAGGAGGGGATTGTTGGAGATTAAGTGAGCTCTGTGCCGTTTGCGATACACTGCAAAGCACTGCAGGACGTTTGTCGAGCGGCACTCTCATCTGGGGCGAGGAGAAAACCAGTAAGGGGGAAGTGGGGGGGGGGGACCTTAAACTTGGCAGTGGAGCGCTGTTTCAGGAAGCAGACCAGGATTAGGCAGCGATGGCGTGAGTATTCAGATGCAACTTCGGAAAACAGGAAAGGCAAAGGGCCCCCCGTCAAATTGTTACAGGCTCTACGACTCGGTGGAGGGAAATCTCTTTGCACTCGACTTTAACTTCTAGTCAACCGATATCAACGGAGGAGAAACATTGTTTTAAGGTGAAGCATTTTCCTCTGGTTGTATGACTTTTTAGCTCCAAGGTCTCACCATGCGTTTAAAAGTGTCCTACTCAGTGGACGATGATCTTACGCTTTGCACAGCAGTGTCGCCTTATCAATTTGTTACAGTGTTGGAAAATGATTTATAATGAGACATTTCAATACTGACTGGTTCCTGCCTCTAGGGTTTAGCACCGTCTCTAAAACAATTAAAAAAAAATGTTCATTTTTCTCTGGGTTTCTGAAATGTTTAACTATAAATTACAACTTGTAAATATTTATATCTATGATTATAAAATATTTCAAATTTCTAATTATTTATTCATCAACTGAGAAAAGATTTCACACATGAATAGATCTTTAATTCACGTAATCCTTCTCTGATTACTGAGCTCAGACCAAAAAATATATAGATTATATCTGTATAAACCAAAACACTTTAATGCGAGTACTTATGATTCAAAACACGCATTATGCGATTTTTTGGGGAGGAAAAGGGGATCTCTAGATACCACGCCGCAGCATTTTCCATCTTAAGCCTCCTGTATGACACTAACCTCATCGCCATCTCATATGTCTGTGGACAAGCAGGTGGATGCAAAAAAAGAGCAGCTCCATAATCAAGCATCCTGTTTCTCATTTGTTTGTCATCTAACCAGGGAGGGTCTCCCGGAGTAGAAACCTGGGAGGATTCGACCGGCAGAAACATGACCTCCGCACCGCATCTTCTGATGCTGCTCTGTGTCCTCGGCGTCACCGGGGAGAGCTGCCCGTCCATCTGCCTTTGTCTATCCGACACGGTGAGCTGCAGCTCCAGTGGTCTGGCCAAGCTCCCTCTCTCCCTGCCCACCTTCTCCGTCACCCTGGACCTCAGCCACAACCATCTGTCCTGGCTGGCCCCGGCCAGCTTCAAAAAGATGCCCAAGCTGGAGAACCTGCGAATGGCCCACAATCAGGTCAGTGCCCTGGGCCAGGGGGTGTTTCGAAACGCCTCCGGCCTCAGGCACCTGGACCTCTCGTCCAACAAGCTGCACGTGGTGGAGCGGCACTATTTCCAGGGGCTGTGGAGGCTGGAGGAGCTGCTGCTCTTCAACAATAAGATCACTCAGGTGGAGGCCAGCACACTGAGCGGGCTGAGCAGCTTGAAAAAGGCCTACTTCAGCTTAAACCAGATCACACACTTCCCCTTCTTCTCCATCCGAGACCACACACATCCTTTCCTGACCATGCTGGACCTCTCGTCCAACCGAATGAGTCGCCTGCCCTGGGAGGACGTGAAGGCTTTGCCCGGGCTGGTGCAGCGGGGGCTGTATCTCCACAACAACTCTCTGATCTGTGACTGCTCCATGTACAGTGTGTTCTGGCACTGGGATCTCCGGGGTTATGACTCACTCAAGGACTTTAGCGATGAGCACACCTGCTCCGTCTACGGGGACCCGAGAGCGGCCATCCGCTTCTTGCAGCGCGGCCGCTTCTTCAACAACTGCACCGTGGAGAAAAGCGTCTTTCGGCCTGTGACGGTCCTCCTCTCCCATGTGCTGGTTTCGGTGGGGGACGGCGTGCGCCTCGACTGCCAAACGTCCCTGAGTAAAAACAGCACAGACCTCTCATTTACATGGCTCTCCCCCAGCCAGGGGTATATCACTCAGACAGGCATAAATGACACCCTAATTAGTCTGTTTCCTAATGGCACCTTGGAGATCCAGGCGGCCAAGGTCAATGACTCTGGTCTGTACGTGTGCACAGCTGTGGATATTAAACTGGCGCAGAATGCAACCCGTGAGGTGAATGTGACAGTGCTGGTGCCCACCAGGGAGTCATTCAACACCGGCTACACAACGCTTCTGGGTTGTGTGGTGACCATGGTCTTCATCCTCATCTACCTCTACCTGACTCCGTGTCGCTGCCGCTGCTGTAAACAGCCCCCGGCTCCGGCCATCCCCCTGGCCACCTATGACCCCGGCCTCCTCACTTCGGTTTTCTCCCCGTCCACGGGGGACCGTTCCAAATTCCAAACTAATAAGCATGTCGCGTTCATGGAGCCCATGATAAGTGAAGAAGGAGCAGAGTGGGATCCGGAAAGCGGACTCTGAACAAGGCATCTTTTCTGGTCCTTTCCATTTTGACATTTTGAGGAGAAGACTTTGAAGCAATACTCATACATGAATGGTGAGATGATTAGAAGTATTAGAGTCTTTCAGTCATGAAATTAAAAAAAAGTTCCAATCCTGCTTTTCTCCATCATCTGACTCGGTGGTTGAATTGAAAGTTTCCGCGTTGTTTTATTACCCTCAGTGTACTAACACTGCTGAATCAGAGGAGAGCCATTATCAGGCCGGAAAATTAGCTAATAACTTCTCTGTGTACTCAGGTACAATAATGGGTGGAGGTGAGGGGTGTATTTCTCACTAAATCAGAGGATGAATCAGGCTCATTTTTCACAAAGAAAAGTGTTTAACGAGGATTAAAAACCCTGAAAAATGCTCTCAGATTATGACCGTAATGGACCGGAAGAAGTCTATTTATCTTGGATGACTTTAGGTGCTCCGTAATTAGTTGCACTGCATCAACTGAATATTACCTTAAATATACAGCACATCTCATATATTTTGAAGTGGAAGAAAAAAAAAAATCTATTCAGCGCCACTTTCCCAATAAAGGATCCAGTGCTTTCAGGATACTTGCCGACTCATCTGATGTAGCTTTTGGTTTTGAAGGCAATTTGATTTTATTTCATCATTATTCAGAATCGCAAAGAGAATAGGACTCTAGAAGATACAGCAAGAGAGGAAAAACAGATGCGTCAGTGCAGAAGCCATAGCGTTCAGCCAACACTCAACAATCTTATCTCGCGGAAAACAGAGGTGCATCCCGCGGTGATCCGTCATAAATAAACATATCTTGCGCAAACCTGTTGCATTAATCTGGCGGGGAAAAAACAATTGACGCTTGATCTTGGCTCCCGCTTATTTGGCAAACAGTGTGGTACCGAAATCAGGAGTGTCAACGAACCAAAAACAAACAGCAATTGGAGCGCTCTTCAAAGACGGCATCTCTTTGATCAAACATAGCACATCACTTTGAGCACCGCGGAACAAACACTACCACAAAATTCCCAACAAAGTGACACACACTCAAAGCAGCTCTGACACAAAGCGGGCCCTGCCTTTGTATAGATATGTTGGGGCTCGTGTCTTGAAGGGATAGAATGCCGTTGTTTTAGTGTCAGTTCATTAAAATTTTCATCATTATGCCAAGTCAGCATCTGCTAGAAGCATTTAACTAGATAATATGGGAAATAATTATGCTTGAAAAGGCCACATCCACCGCACCTTGACTGACTTATTTGATACAAAACCACAACGCAGTGAAAAAAAAAATCTTGGGCCATAAGAGCTATTATGGATTTTCTACCATCTTTTTTTGTTTTTTGGAACCAACTGTAGGTAAACTGCTCATTATATATACAATTGTGTTGGTTCAAATTTCAGTAAATCATCACAGGACCAAATCAGTACTTGACAGATTTTTTTTTTTTTTTTTTTTCGTGAAAATATTGACCAGTAAACCTTAAAGTGAAAATGGCTCAGTAGGATAATGGCTGTGACTCACTACAATACTGTCCGAACATAAATCTTGGAACAGGAATCTTAGGAATGATTAAAAATGGGTGACACAATTCCCACTGGACCTTTTGATATTCAGTTCCAACGTGCTTCAAACATCCGAATTGAACACTGCAACAACGGACATAAAATAAGACGACGACCGACTTGCATACACCCCCACGAAAGAATAGTGTGTGGGATAGGAAACACGTTAAGTCGATGACGTGAGAGACCAAAGACAGCATAAGGATGGTGGGGGATGAAAGGATATTCAAACCCTGATGAGACAAATAGTAGAGAAATCAATTTCTCAGTCCAAGCATCCATAATGTTTTGAGATTGTAGTTTAATCTAAATGCACACAGTGGCTTGGACAAAGGATTGTATGGAGATCGAACGGGATTAGATGTAATCCTTCCTATAATGTCAAAGGGAAGTTGTCAGGGTAGTTTTAACAAAGGAAAGCATGTCATTTGACCAGGGGCATTTGATGTTTTCTAAATCCTTCATTAAAGCCGGCCTCCTCCCAACTTCGAGCAGAGTAAAATTATTGTGCAACTGGAAGGCAAAATGGCGAGGAAAAAGCTGGAGATCCACAATCGAGTGGGGACCAGGGCTTGAAACTGGGACAGGCGAGCTCTTTGAGGGCACTGATTTTCATCATTATTAAACTCTCAGGGATTAAGCAAAATCCGGCTAAGAGAGCACTGTACTGCAACGCACCACTCCGCTTAATCACGCTACTATTTCATTTGAACAAAGTTGAAAATGTTTTCTCAATGGCAAACAACATCTTAATCCCCCCCACCCCGGGACGATGGGTTATGCAACGAGCAGCCGTTTGCCCGGTGGCGACGTGAAATCTCACAATCGGAGTGTGTCGCGAGCTGTTGTCTTTCCAGAGAAAGCGAACTAGAGACATGACATGGTGTGATGAGTTCGAGGTTAGGTTTTAGGAGATTACTATGAGGGATAAAAACCAGGTGCTCTGTCAATTCCATTGTTTTTTATGTTTTGTTTTTTTAATCCCTCTAATCTGGTTCCGCTTCCTGAGACAGCACACGCAGCTGGGTTGGGATTTATTGTTTCTGATATCATCAGCAGATGCGAGAGTTAAAACACAGAGGACTTGATGTGGAGGGGCTATCCGTTTCCCAGAGGGTCCACAGGTGACCTCGGTGACACGGGGACACTGCCGATTTACGATTCAATCCCAGTGTGGTTAGCACATCAGGATTACTGCAGTTAGAGTTCTGGATGCCATTGGGTATTCAGCACTTTATTTGAAACCTGTGACAGTAATGGGAGGACTCAGCTGTGCGTTTAGCCGAAACACTAAAAACCAGAAGGCATAAAAAGCACGACACAAACCATCATTTGTGCTCCATCAAATTGCTACACACAGTCCTGCTCATTTGAAACGCGAAGGGGCAGTTAACTCGGATGTAGCCGACTGAAATCGGGAGCATTACAATATTCGCTTTTCTTCATAAATTCATATTAGGCTCTCCAACTCTGGTGATGGTCATTTTGCCACCGGGACCAGAAAAGGGCACACACAGACAAAAAAAAATCAGTTTGATCCCTCGCTCCGAGAGTCAGAAAACTAAGTTACCAAAACTTTAAAAAAAAATAAGATGACTTGTATCAAAAGTGCAATAGTGAGCCAAACGGGACTCGTCTATTCGTGACACCGAAGCTCGTGTGGCACACAGCCACGCAGCAATATCCCACGTGTGTTGCCTTCCAATTAGTTCAAACACATTTCATGGTAGTTTCATTTGGCATTTACAAATGCCCAGGAAAGCGTGCTAATTGCACTTAAGTATAACATCAGGACTTCCAGTCCACACAGAAAGAAGCCAGCCCGAATGATTCGCTCATTCCGCTTCCAGAAAAATGGGCCTGTACCGATTTAAACTGTACCGACTGCGTGATGCTTGAAACGATGCCTATGAACCATAACACTCCATCAGCCTTCAATTAAAACCTGCACTTCCCTTTTCAGATTAATTGTTTCCCCTGGTTCCTCTGGGCTCCCCGGGATTCAAAATCATCCTATTCAAGAATCCAATTACCGCGAGAGGGGAGTTTTTACTCTAAATAGCACAAGTTGAATTGCTTTCACTCGTAGGCGGCTGCCTTGACTGTCAACAGGGGCTATTACTGAACTGTCAAAACAGTCATCAGGCAGGAGTGGAGGCACCCAGCCGTGCCAGACACGTACACATCTTTCAGACGGCGTGACACCCTCATGCACACGCCCGGCGGAGGCCCAATGTCACCAGATTGACTAAAACCCTCATCTTCATTCTAACTGGGCACTTGGAACGTGTGCTGGAGACACACGAGCGCGCGCACACACAGACACACACATACGCGGCATTCGTGGCGGAATACAGGCCACCGCAGCAATACTGCACTGTAGATCATTTTTAGGAGGCGGGCCGATGGTTTCCCGAAAAAGATTCAAACAAATGTGGCCTGCTGCACGCCAGACAACGGGTTGTTTATCTTACCGTGCCACCGAATACGAACGCAGGCCATGTTGTGCGTTTGCAATGCAGCTGGACGGGATTCTGGTCACAGCCAGATCGCTGTGGGGAAAATAGCACATGAACGGCACATTAATCAAATGTACAGATCCTTTTTTTATTACAAAAAAGCTGATGAGCTCATGCGGTGATGCACCCTAATCTAAGTCATTAGATTACAGAGCAAAGTAAAGCTGGTTCTCTCTCTCTCTCTCTCTCTCTCTCTGTCTCTGGGGGCATTTGGGGCTTTAGAAAGTAGACTGCAGTTGAATAATACAATTCTCTATTTGACAAGCACAGCGACTCCAAGTATTTTTGGTCTTTATCTGTTGCTCCCGAGCACATTTCGACACCTTCTCCTTTAATTCTTCCTCTCGCTGTTCGGCTTGTACCATTTCTTCCACTGGCTTTATTGTATTATGTTGTGATGGTGCTTCCCTCGTTATTATCTGTCACACTTGTCCCCTAAAAATACAACAATAAACTTTGATGAATGGCTTTATCGTTTCCATTAAAAAAAAAAAAAAAAAGAAGATCTTTACTACTGGAGACGGTATAGGCAGCCGTCCCACAATGGCTTAGTGTCAGGGATACTCAATAATCACTTTATAGTACTATTTTTCAGCTATATCCGGGGACATGGTGGCAATGTTAGCCTTACGTTCTGTATTACTTTGTAAGAGAATGAAATATCTCAACAACTATTAAAAAATATATATTATTATTATTATAAATTGCTTAATTATTATATATATATATATTTTTTTTAAACGTGATAAAACCTGCCAACCTCCCCGACTTTTCTCAATAGGACACCGAAATTCAGCTGCAGTGAAATGATTGTGTGTTTTATATATAATATATATATATAGGTGGCTTATAATATGTTACCGGATTAGGGCCCTTTTTCTATGCAGATACTGCCATTGTTTTGACTGTCTAACCATACAGCACAGTTTTGCTCCTGCGGGAGCTTTACATGAACTACAATACAATTTTCTCTGGTGAAGCCCCATTCAGCCTTCATTCTAAAAACATTATGCAAAGGTATCTCTTCAGTAAACAGAGCCCACCTTTTAGCAGAGTGCTCATATATAAAGCTGTTTTAACCCTGTATGCAGTATTACATCCTTAGTCACATCCTAATATATTATAAAATAGAATGCAGTGGTTTTTTGATGACCCATTTTAATACTGTGGTAGTTGCAATACTTCATCTCTTTCTGGGCACAAAATGGGGGGGAAAAAAAACATAGAAAAAAATGCAAAAACATTTGGTAAAGGTCAATCGATAACTCAGGAATCACTGCGACATGTCGGAAAACAGGGATTCTTTGTTGATTAGAATAGATATCCTCTTTCACAGGGGTCACAAGTCTCTGAAAAGAAGAACCGTGCTCTAAGATTGACTAAATCCAACAAAACTCCACCAGAAGAGCTGCCAAGACAGTGTTTGTGGTGGACAGCTTCCAGGAGTCTACTCGGTGAGGGCAAGCCTTTCCTAAGTAAATAAGGCTCTGCATGATGGGTCTTTGCTACCATTGATCTAAGGGGGTAATATTTTCACAGTTTCTAAAGTCACCATGACAAAAGTTCTGCTCAACTGCAGAGGCTCTGAATAAAGAAGTGTGTACATATTCCCCAAACCAAAAAGCAAATGGTGCCCTCTGGTGTTTCCCTCCATCGAAACTTCCACTGAGTTAATGAAACAAAACAATAACCCCACACAGAGGGGACATCGACCCACCTAATGATTCTCTCAGTAGTGGTACAGTCGGACGGCCGGAGGCGCACAGCATGGAGTCTCAAATGGCTTTAGACGCTGCATTCCCTCCAAACGGCTCTCTGCACACTTCTGTAGAAAAATAGATAAAAATGTATTTCTACTGGTTAGCCTTATGTCATGGTGAGAAAATAAAACTTTTCCACAGCATTTTATATAAAGAAAAACATATTTGCCAACACATATAGTTGAAATAATTATAAACAAGCTCCGATTTTCCCCAAATCTAACCTACATATAAAACTACCATTATGTTTTACCTGCTTTACTGTAATTCCTTCTTCTTAAATTATCCACGTTCATACTGGACATACAAATTAAATGTGGGGTTTGGATGAAAGGACAGAAGACCGCTGTGATAAACTTTTTTTTTAATGGTTTGGTTGACACTGTCATCAAACCTGTCACACAAACAAGATTTGAAATGGTTTATTTCAATAGAATTTAGGACATCCAAATGTGTAAAATAAAAAACGAAAACCAACAGCAAAAGTGAAATTCCATTCACAATTTTTTTTTCCTTAAAAAAATATCAACCTTTCCCCTTGTTCACAAACCGTTTCAAAACCAGGACAAACAGAAATAACAATAAATTCCTAGAAGCTGGAAGGCCATTACCATTTGTTGGCAAATATAAATATAGTGGTTTGAACAGGGTCTCAAATATGTCACATGGAAAGAGTGTACATACAGATTACACTACAGTAGGACACTCGGCACTGCCTGTATCAATTTTTATTAACGTAGAAAACCAGGATCCTTACTTACCGATGTTAATCAAGATGTTTAGGACAAGAAAATATGTACATTCGGCTAGTTCTAGAGTCTCTGAAATATGGTGTTTGCGTTACCCCTCTGCTAATCTTGATTGTCTATTCAGGGGCATAATTGTTAGAGTATGTGTAGTTCGAGTAGTAATCCTGTGCCCTACCCCTGCCTGCTGGGTAACCCCAAAAGCAGGGTCCACCTCCAGTCCCCTCCCCCCGATCGTGTCCTCGTCCTGGACGAGGCCAATGTCCAGGGGGGATTCCTCTCCCTCGATAGTTCCCTAAAGAACCAGGACCCATTGCACCCCGCATAGGTCCATGGTCCATATGTCCAGGAAAGCCACCTATACCACCATATCCTACACCACACAACGGATGTGGCGGCAGTTTAGGTCTGACTATGGAGCTCCCCCTGGTGGCCACTGTGGGAAGGCCCACAGATGGTCCAAGTTTGTCTGTGCAATTCACCTGAGTCCTGCTCCCTTGACTACCAGGGGTGCTGGCTCCAAGGGCTTCCCCGGTTTTAGGCAGCCCACTGGGGTCCAACAGGCCCAGTTTGACAACACCCTGGCCATTACCAATCTCACATGTGCTGGTTCCTGCAGCACTCCACATGCCCTCCCCTTGTCCACTGAGTGTCCCGTCGTGTTGTGTGGGAGTTCCGCCAGCGTTTTTAGCAATGCCAGCCATGTAACCTGGCTTGGCTGTGTCACCGTGGTCTGTGTAAGGTATTGAAGTTGTGAGCGGAGAGTTCCCAGATCCGCCAGTGTCCGAGCCATAGGTGTGACCCAGCATCATGAGGTGAGGTGGAGGAGGGGGTTTGACCTCCAAGGGGAGGGAAGCCAGGTTGGCCAGAGGTCCTGCTGAGGCCATGACAGCCGGGGTCGGGGCTGGGACAACACCTGAGGTTGGTGGGCGATACTCCTGCTCCTGAGTGCCGCTGCAGGGTGAGGCTGGATAGGCTGGGGAGGCCGCATAGCTAGAAGAGCCAGTGTAGGATGACCACGAGGCTGGAGGACACAGGAAGCTTTGGTGGGGATTCACAGGAAAACCTCCTGGGGACAAACTGCCAATCTCTGCAGAGGTTAAACCCATCTGGCTGGTGGCTTTGAACTGAGAGATGGCTGTTTTCAAAGCGGTATACTCGGACAACGTTGGAGTTCTCTCAGGCGTGACCTGATGGTCCGGGAGTGGGGGGCGAAACTCCTCCATATTTGGTAGCGGTGGCTGCAGAGACTTCTCATTCTCGCATTCCTGGTTCTGCTCTGCAGAACCTGCTATAGTGGGTGGCTCACCATCATCTGAGTCTAATGACATGTCCTCCTCTTCCACACACTCGTCATTCACTACTGGGAGAAAGTGGGGGAGGACAGAAAGAAATAGAGAAGAGAGAAAGCAGATGCAATAAAAGTATTTAAAAAAAACTCTGCTCACTGTATAGAGCAAAATTCCATTTTACAAAGCATTAAAACAACAGCCAAATCCTATAACAGCAGCAGTGAAGGCATGAAATCCAGTGCGTTTGCGGTGCTATGTGATGATGCAACCCACCAGTAGAGGGCGGTGTTGGAAGCTCATTCCGATTGATGGAGCCAATCAGGCTGTGGAAACCACTCATAACGTCATCAATGCTCGCTATCACTATTCCATTTCTGGAGAAAGGTAGGAACATCTCAAATGGCCTCTCTGTAGGAGCACATCACAACGATAGATACTTTTACATCGATTTACATATACATCCGGATACATAGCATGTATTCACTAGAATGCACAAGACAAGATCGTATGCAGCCCAGACACATTTCAATACCTGTGAGGAAGATGAGGTGCCGCTGCTGGGTGTGCTGAGCTTGGAGTTTGATAAGGCACTCCAGATCTGGAGCTTGACGCGACTGCGTGTCACACTCATGATAAGGGAGGAACTCCACTAGGTGCCTCTTCTGATAGGCCGTTAGAAGGTTCAGCAGCCCCATGGCGTTGGTGTTTAACCTTAAAGAGAACAACAACAGTAGATACATACAGGTTTATATATATATATATATGTATTTCTTTACAGCTCAATATGGCTGACGGCCGTTAAGATTTTATTCGTCCCCCTTGAGGAAATCTCCGGTTGACATACTGACCTCCCCAGCTCTTTAAGCTTCTTCTGGGACTTGCAGTGCACCTTCCACTGCCACGGGTGTTCAGGGGTGCTCTGATCTTCTAAGAACTTTAGCAGCCCCTGCAAGCGATCTGGACAAAAAAAAAAGAAGCCACATAAGCTCTGAAGTATCGTTCAGCTTTCCATCAAGTCACTCGCTCCCACAGAGAAATGGAAAGCTTACCTTGCGTGATGAGGTCAGGGTTTAATACAAACTCGTCAGACACCATGAAGCCACCTGACACAAAGAGCTCGTTGTAGGTGTGATTCTTGACATCATCCAGCGTGTCCACTCCTGCGAAACTCACTGCAGGCAACTTCTTTAGCGACACCAGGGCCGGGATCTACGGGTTAAAGGTTTTTATTGGATTTTTTTATTTACATTTAGTCGAGTTTAGTTTTGAGAAATGGAAAGCTTACCTTGCGTGATGAGGTCAGGGTTTAATACAAACTCATCAGACACCATGAAGCCACCTGACACAAAGAGCTCGTTGTAGGTGTGATTCTTGACATCATCCAGCGTGTCCACTCCTGCGAAACTCACTGCAGGCAACTTCTTTAGCGACACCAGGGCCGGGATCTACGGGTTAAAGGTTTTTATTGGATTTTTTTATTTACATTTAGTCGAGTTTAGTTTTAAATGTATTTCTAGTGTGTTTTATGAAGTCCATGTTGTTTAAAACATGCAAAAAAAATGCAGCAAACAAATCTAATGACAGTTGAATTATTTCTGTGGGTTAACTGCCTGGCTCAGCTGGCCCCCAGTCATCTGAATTACAGATGGGAGGCGAGATGTTGACGTGCGATGGAAGAGGGTGACGGGGGAGTTCCTACCTTGTGAACGTGTGCCGCAATGTCCTCGTTCTGAATGATGATGAGGAGCTTATCCAAACTACTGCTGTTTTCCAGAAACGTCTGGGGGCTGCAGTCGCTGTTGCCGAGACTCTTCAAGTACCCCTTTGTGCCACACAGGAGAGACGCAATCGTCAAAAGTCAGACGGAAGAATGTGTCCTTCTCTTCCACACATACCAGTGGTGCAGAAAGCCCTGAGCACCGAGACATGGCGCAGCACACACAGTGACAAAGAAAAGCAAGTGTAGCCCTTCGCATTCCCCGTGGTTGATGTGCATGCTCACTTCAGTGTGCCACAGCAGTGTACTACCGCAGGGAACTGGGAAGGCTCAAACATTAAAAAAATTATGATATAAATGCGATCCCAAATTAATCTACAGATAAAGAATATGTTTCACAGAGGTGGATTCAATTTGTTTTTTAGAAACTTAGTCATCACTAACTAAACTAAATAATAAAAAAACAAATAAACAGATGAATTGAGAATGGACGCTGTACCTTTATCTCCTTGCAGACGGTGCTCTCCTCTACCTCGTCGCCAGAGTAGATGTAGAATTTCACGCTGTTCTTTGTGACGTCCTTGAAGATCTCCACCAGACTGCTGAAAACCTCCGGCTTCAGCTGGCCGATAAGGCTGCCGGCCAATAGGCCACCACCAGAGGCAGAGCCATGGTGACCCGGAGATTCTACTGTGACTTGAGAGGGAGAATAGACCTCTCCAGCCACCTCTGTTGATTCAGTGTCTGTTTTTGGCCTTGTGGATGAAGGCTCTTTGACAGAGCCAATTTTATCACTCTGGGAGGAGGTCGTGCTCTTTGTCAAGGGGGGCTCTGCTTTAGTTCTGGAAGTCTGGATTGGGGCGGGGTCTGGTGGTGTAAGATTGGACGTCGTCACTGGGGGAGGTGCAGAGGCGACCCTACAGGGAGCAGGTGGGGTTGGGATCAACTTGTCCATCATCTCACACAGTGATTTGACATGGCCCTGAATGGGGACAGGGGAGACGTAGGGTACAACAAAGTCTGAGAAGCAGCTGTTGGGCAGCCAGCGGTGGCGTGGACCCAACCGCGGTGGTAGCTGCGAGGTATAGCAGATGTGATGAGTCTGCATGATGTCTTTAATGTCAGAAGTGAGGCTATGGATTTCCTGGTTGAGTATGGTGTCCAGGCTGATGGAGGGCCTGGAGAGAACCTCCTCCGCCACTGGTACCGTGGTGGGTGCCGCCACCTTTTTGACATCCACAGCTGCGGGCGTCTTCGGGTCTGAATGACCGTCCGCCACTCTGGCAGCCCCCGGCTCAGGCTCGGAATTCTGCTCAGGAAAAGGTTGCTCTTTTTCTGCAGAAAAGCATACAGGAAAGTTAAGCGTGGTGCCTCGAGAACCAGACCTAAATACGCCTGCAAGAGAGAGAGATCTGTGTGAGCCGACGGCCTCCATTTACCTTCATTTCCGGGGATAACCCAGGTGGAGTTATCTGAGGTGTGAGCTTGCTCTGGAGGGGAGCCTGCACTGAATGGACTACTCGGACTGCAGTCCATGTCCTCCTTAATAGGAAACACAAATTGGTATTTTTGGTCCATTTTACTTTTATAAATTAAGCTGTTATTTTTTTATGAGCGCTGCTTTTTGGGACTTAAAATGGTCATTACTAGCAACTGCGCTCGGAAATTGTTATTTACATGATGAATCAATTCTTGAACCATAGGTCTATGTACACATTAAATACATGGTCAAATACCCCAAAACAATACAACCCTGCAATGAGCAGTCCACAACTCACCTCTGTGTAGTTTGTTTGCAATGCAGGCTCAGTTTGTTTCCTAAAATCCGGGTCAGGGATGGAAGGCTCCCCGCTGCCCGAACCCGTCGGCGGTTCACCGTGGTTTGATTGCGCAGACGCTGAGCCCTGAGCCACGGCTTTGTTGAGAGTGGCGAGGAGGATCTTGAGGAGGCGCTGGGTGTCGCTGGCCGCTGAGGTGTTGGAGTTACTGCGGGCCCTCAGATCAGTGTCGTAGATGCCCATGCTTTCCATTACTGCAGTCAGATTGTCACCCTGTCCACTTTCTTCAGCCATCTCACCTGCTGTGAGGCCTAGAGGAACACACAAAGGAGAATTCGATGTGTTTCACAAGTTTTAAGGCAGATGCTAAGATTGCTCTACAATACAGGGGAACAAGTATTCAAATGTTGGTGTAAACAAATGCACTTTAAATGCAAAACAGCTGCAATGCGTTATTTTTTTTTTATTGCAAATGAAATATTAAATGTGTTTGTTGTGAACTCATGTCGAATGAATTCTTTCAAATGAACCGTTGGCGAGGCAGGTGGGCAGCCACAAATCTAATATATTACATGACACTATTTAAAAATCAAGCTACACCAACCGCAGCAGCCCTTCCTCACCTTGACTGGGTTCCCCATTGCTCAGTGGATCCGTGCGTTGGTGTTTGTGAACGCCTCCCCTCTCGTCTCCCTCGAACTTCCTCTTCAGACTGTTGGCATCCCAGGCCCCGTCCTCCCCCTTTTCCTTCCCCGGGTCCTTTATTAGTGCTTTCTTGTGGAGCTGAATCAGCTTCAAAAGCTGTTTCATCTTGTGTTTATCATACTCGTTCTGGGATAAGCGTAACCTCGGGGGATGAGGCTGAGAGTCAATGTGGGGCTTTTGTGGCACCTGCGAACCGTTGGAATTGGCCAGCCCCGGCGCCGGCCTGCGTTTGCTGCTGTCAGGTGGCGGTTTTTCCTGGGCTGGCCTCTCCGGGGGTCTCTCTACCCTGTCCGAGCCCCTGTCTGAGCCGCCCCAGTCCGAAACGGGGCTGTATTCCACTGGGGCTTGAAGGGGTGCGGGTACGGCTACGGGTGCAGGTTTTCGTATACTCTCCACAATGTCCTTTGCCTTGTTCAGGGGCAACATGTAGTTGGCAGGGTTGTGGACATAAGAGCGGAGAACGGCATCCATGTTAAACTTGGGTCTGGGCACTTGGTGCGGGTTGGTTCGATCGTCCACGTTATGTTTGTAGTCGGGCAGGATAAACGGCCGCATCGTGCCAGTCTCGATACGCGTCAAGTAGTCATTGGCCTGCCTCTCCACCCCGGTGCTGAGGTCCTTTCCTGGATGTGGGCGCAGCTTGCACAGGGCGTAGTGCAGGGCGGGGACGAAGGGTTCCGTGGAGGACAGGACGGCGGGCTGGGCTTCCGCCGTCAGATGTTCTGGCTCGATCAACCGTGATGCTGAAATGGCAGGGATCCGTGTCAGTTGGCACAAAAAAAATGTCCTATAAAAGGAGGATCCTGTTTTGGATTTTGATCTTTAAAAAGGGAGCAGCTCGGGCTTCAGTAGGTCGTTGATAAAAACGTGCTACTTGGAATTTTCATGCAGATGTTCGTCGTCAGCCAGTAAGAGGGGAGGATCGAGTGAGTAATACTTACAATACTTGACAACCATCCTTGACTCCTGAAAGATGAACAATGCCTGCAGGTTCTTTTCAGCACGCCCCCACCGCTCTAATAACAAAACAAACAGCAGCTTTTTAGAAAGCTGAACTCTCGCTGAAGGCAACAAGTAGGTTTTCGACATGACACAATTGAAAAGGGGGGAGGGGGTAAAGGAAGAGGCTTTTTTTTTTTACCTTTAGACTCAACCATCTGAGATGAGGAGAGCAGGAAGAGAAAGCCCCTATCAAACAGGGAAATCACCAGGACCTGAATAAGGAGAGTAGACAAAAACCGGGACGTATCGTTATTAGGTCATAAACTGTTCACTTCAACATTAGTTTTGTTTGGATAGTTTCACTTTGAAAAACAGCATACAACATATTTTTTTCTTGTTAAAGAGGAAAAATAAAATGTTTGGATGGATGAAAATAAGAACTTTTTTTTCCCCAAAAACAAATATCCAAATAAAATGTTTTTAGCTGGACATCCGGAATCTACAGAAGTGTCATTATTGTTTGACAACTTTCAAAACACTGATTCTGTGTCTTCTTAGGAATTTCCTGTGTGATAACCTGGCAGGTAAAAAGTTACACATTCACTCACCATCCTGTCTCTCTCCAGTTTGTGGACCAGCGCTGCCAGGTTGCCATTGGTCGGTTTGCCTTTTCCATCCACCACCTCAAACAGGCTGCAGGACATCCCAAACTTCATCACTGTGGACATAGATCAGTAAAATGGTATACAAAGTGAACCCACAACTCATCAGTATTTTCGTTTTTCCATGCGCCTTTTTAGCTGGAATTATGTCAAAACTAACACTGATTTAAGACAGCTCTGTGTATAACGCATGATGCAGCATGTGCATTAGAAATAGCTTTTGAAATGTATTACCACCCGTATTTATTTCTTTTATGGTGACAAACACACATATGGTCAGGACAGACCTTCCCGTGATGTTCTGTAGCTGTCCCAAGAAAAGAGCTCAGAGGGAATCTTTCGCTTCACTTGGTCGAGCTGCATTCCGCGATTCACCTCCAGCTTCTCAGGCCTGTCGGGGAACACATTGGACTTTAGCAGGGAGCAAATCAAAATCAATCCCAGAAATAAAATATTATCTGTACAATGCAGGTCATCATTATCAATATATTTTACCCCACAAGATATATGCCGTGTTAAAGATCATCACATAAATAGATGCCCAAAGTGATGTGACACTAGCTGTTTACTCACAGTTTGAAAGGAAGGTAGGGACGCAGAGAGGATCGTAAACAGACTGGGAATAACTCCTGACCCTTGTTCACCAGTGGGCCGCTCCACACAGTGTAGCAGTTCTTCCCTGTAAGGGTGTCAACAGCACAGATCCAAGGTCGGTGAACTTTTAATGAATGCATTTCCTTTGTCATTGGAAATGCACAGTTTTTAAACACACATTTCTTATTCCAATTTTTTTTTGGTCGTTGGAATTAAGATGGTTTCGAGGTTGCAGCACTCGACACACTAAGTCAAGACACATAAGAGCATATTTATCAAATATACAACATTAGACAAATGATTTACCTTTACTCCCCTCAGGAGATATCGTGCTAAACCTGTTAAGGGGAGAAACAAAAAGAAACGCCATCAGAACACAGTGATGAGATGATCACAAACCTCCTACACCCACTGAAAAATGCGTTTCATCACTTCCTGCAGGAACATGTACCTGTGTGCGGTCATAGGAGCAGCAGCCTCTTTGCCTTTGTACTTGAAGGAAACCATGGCGTAGGGGCACACATGCCTGGGACGTGCCTTGATCTCATCAAATGCGAACTCGTAAAAATATTGCTAAAAGGAAAAAAAAAAAAGAACACGCTGGTTATATTTAATATACACACACACACACACACACACACACACACTACTTGACTGAATGCTTACCTGTGTGAGCTCAAAAGCCCTGTAGGACAGCAAAGAGGTTACTCTGTTGGCACTTTTGGACAAGTGACAGTCGAACTTGGGTGTGGGCTCTATTGCGTTCTTCGGTATGTTCTCGTGGATGTGCTTGATTCGGCCCTGAGAGACAAAACATATGTCCTGGCTTAATATCCCACAAGGAATTTGAAACCCTACCATTTTCACAGGATAAAAATAGAATGGTAGCCATACCCTCATAACCTTAAATACGATCATGTCCCCAGACGAGCCCACCTCGAAAGGATTGATTTGTAACAAATCTGAATATTTGGAGAGATAAACACCTACCAGGAAAAAACAACAGAGTCAAAAAATGCAGATGAGAAAATAACTCCTATATTTTAGCACGTGACAGAAACGAGCCGTGGTGGTTTCAATTGCATTTCATCAGGTGAAAATAGTAATCCAATTTCATCAGAGGCAGATAAAATACAAAGATAGTATGTGTCTAAATGAAATCCTGCAAACTCAAAGTGTTACGGCGAAAGACACTATTCAGCAACAAGCAGGAGGCAGACTTACCCCCTGATGGATTCCCTATTGTAGTAATCTTGGAGTGTGCAACAGAGAGACCCTTTTCACAGGTCCATTGGAGCTGCGCATACAACAGGGCAAAACAAAAGAATGTTTTATAAAGTGCATTGTAATATGCACGATTAAAGCTTTGTAGAGCGACTTACCTTTGATTTGTCCGGATAGAGGAAGCAATAAGACTCGGCCAGTTCTTGATCGGTCCGCCCCTCCTGCTTCATCTCGCGTCGCTTCTCGATGAACTGGCACACAAAGGGTGCGGACGGACACATGAGATGGAGCGATCTGAACCTCGCAAAGTTTAAGCACTTACATGCACGGCTCAAGTGGGACATGTAACTTAGAAGATCACATGCTGAGACTTGAGAAATTGATACGGCCCGACTTCAGCGTCGCGGTGGCTCTGGTCGCACGAGCAACAGGAGCATTTGGTGGTATTACAACAATGCCGTTGCTTTTACGTGTTAACTATAAAAAAAAAAAAAAAAAAAAAAAAAAAAAAAGTTCCACGAATAGAAAGGGAGCGGCTGAAATGGGCAAGTTGACATAGTGGCGCAAAGGAAGACAACGACCAACCTCCTTCTCCAGCAGCTCATTGTGAATGAGCCGAGCCTTGCAGTAGGAGAAGGTTCCTCGTGATGACGAGTCCAGGTAAAACGAGGATACCGTCTTCACAAGGTCCTCAAATTCCCGGCTGTCGGGAGGCAGAAACCGGTACAAGCCTGCAAATAAGGAAGGGAACCAGTGGATTAGCATAGGGCATCTCTACCATAGGCCTGGGCACACGTGCAGAGTAGCATGAAGAGACAAGCTTTCAATATCAGGCGAGAAAGAATACAGAGTGAGACACACGTGCACTGCGTTATTTATCCCAATATTTGAGTCACATGTTTTCATATAAATGACTACAGGAGGGAGTGGCGTGGACTGGGTGCTCGCAGGCAATAATAAACTGCATTTGCGGCTCAGTAACGTTACACTGGCCCAGCAGCAGCCTAGCCTCAACTCTTTTGTTCAGGTCACCAACAATGACCAGGAATCCTTCCGCAAGCAACAAACCACCTAGCACAGGTGCCCGAACCATGCGTCTGCCTTAGTTTACACAGCGCCTATCATTCAATGGTACACATGGAACACAGGCAAAGGAGCGAAACCACCACTCCAGGATACACGGACGTGGCATCGTCAGCTTCAAGCTTATAGACATATTGTAAACATCCCTCCTGTGAGACAGACCAGCTGAGCCTGGTCTGCCTCACGCTTTTTGAAATGTGGACAAATGAGACTGTGAGGCTGTGTGTTACATTCTGCTTACAAGCCCAGCGCATACCACAAGCATGGCTGCTTATGGGAGGGTCAAAAAGAGAAGCCTCTCCATTTCATTTCAACTTTGCATTCATGTGAACAGGAAAGTGGCTTTGGACTTGTGCACCACAGTGTATGCACACACACACACACCTCCGCACACAGCTGAAGTTCCACAGCAAGGTTTGTGACAGGCACTGTACACCGGGCACAGTTGCTGAGAGCACACGGGGCCAGTGATGCTCTGTGGGACACTGGGGTCAGGTGCTGTCTGACACCAGGGGGGAGGGGGCATGGAGCTGGGACGTGGGGTGTCATGGTAAGGGGGAAACTTTGTGTACAGCCATGTGGGGTGTGTAGATCCACGCCCTTCACTGAGGTCAATGACACACATACACACGCACACACACGTGTTGTCAGGTGATGGATGCAACACACCCATGACTCCTGCACCGCTGTGGTTCCGTGAAGAAGGTGCTTCAGAGGCCAAACAAGGTGGACGTTCAGTTGGGGCAGTCCTCCGTAAGGTGGGATACCTGAGCCCGGCTGCAGGGCTACGTCTGCTAACACGACTTCCAGCCACATCCTAACAACACCACCCGTGTGCTTCAACCCTACAAACACCAGACGGTCGCATGTGCTCCAACCGTTGCAAACTGGCAACACCAGCCGGCTAGCTGGCGGGCTAGCAACATGCAGCAGCAGAATAATAAAAGACAGTACAGGCTCTGTTCAAAATAGTAGCGATATGGCCACCACCTTTCCGCTCTCGTGTCTTCCTCGGAATCTGGAAATTTCGCCGTGGCAGCTCCTCGCTCAGTCTCTGGCCCTGAAGAGGAGAGCCGCTGAAGCTCCGGGCTTCCGTCGGCGCGCTTCTCCGCCGCTCAGGGGCTTCTTGATCGGGCATTCCACAGTCTCCACATCCAGCCTGATCGCCATTTTGGTTGGCTGGGGCCGAGGTGGCGGCTGAATTCTTCTGGGGTTCGCCGCCGTCGGGGTGAAGCTCTGCTGCCTCAGCACACTCCGAGTCCTTCCTCCCCGCCGCGCCGGGGTTCAGGGCCATTTTCGGGCACCGTGCACGTATTACGGGCAATGCAGCACGAACGATTCCAGCGCCGCTTCACACACAAACTCGCCTCCTCACCCAGCCTCCGCCATTGTGAAAATGACGTACACGTTCTTCTCCACCACTGCAAAGCGCTGCCGTCACTGTGTTTACACACAGAGCGAATTCGCGTCCCCTTGTGGCAGAGGCGGGAACTGCGGCGAGCGGCCATTACTCCATACATTCGCGACACAGTGGATGTGAAGGGAGCACAATTGAACAAAAACACAGGAATCTTACACACACACACACACACCTGCACAGTATTTCAAGAACAATCCCTCCATTGGACACAACTCTTTTTGTTAACATCTTATTCTATTTATTCTTATATTTCAAATTTCCCCACTGTGGGACAATAAAGGATTATCTTATCTTATTCACACACTTTCATTCATTTTAATGATCCCTATTTTGTTTTTTGTCATGAACTATTTTCACACCAGTCACTGAGATGAAGAGCAGCTTTTTTATTATTATTAGAGCAGCTGACACACACGTCAGAGGCAACAGCGACATTGTAATATGTCTTTCTACCACCAGATGGCGACAAAGAGGCAGAAATGCTTCCTCACAGGACGAAAGACATACGCAGTTTTAGCGATTTAGATTTATTGTAAAATATTTTGATTGGGTGTGTTTTTGTGTCCTCAATCAATCATGTTTGCACTTTTCTGTATTCAAAATCTCAAATTGTGTGATTGCAATAAGACTATGAGTTAAACACCGTTGTAGTAACGACAACACAATTAATATCTATGTTGGGGTTCTTTTGACATAGTATTGCAAGACATAAAGTACACCAACATTTACACTAACACACAAGATGTCAAACAAGGGACTGTCATTGTCAATCAACCTATGAAAAGTGTAAAAGGGTTTTAAATGTGATTAACCATGCTGCCCCTGCTGTAAACATCAAACTCCTTGTAGCGTAGGTAATCCTTCAGCCTGGGAGGAAGAGGAAGGAAGTTGATGAAAGTTGGAGCCCTCAAACGCATGCGACTCAGCTGCTCCCTTATCCGCAGCCGACACAGGTGCTTCAGGCTCCGTGTATTTCCTGAGAGAAGGTAAAATGAATCCATGAATACAAATCGAATCCTCGAAACATTGCTGGCAGGTTAAAAAGGAAGAATCGTGACAATTCTTACTTTGAATATCACATATATCTGGCCACTGTTTCTGCTCCTCCAAGGTGTCCTTAAGTTTGATGCAGAAGGAGACATGGTCAGTGTAGTCGAGCATGATGCGCACAACCTGAGCAGACAAGTGCTTAAGCCAGGCCACGGTGATCACCTCACAGAACTGTAAGAAACAAACACAGAGGCACGTGGCAATCAAACCTTGAACCTGGAATCAAAGATTTACTCTACCGGTTTGATTATTTAATTATTGAAGGCACTTTTGTCTCAGACAAGCTTTATCTCACCACCATGTCTTTGATGACGGAGTTGGTCCAGGGGGCATAATCGTGGGAACTGTCACCATACGGACAATCAAAGCAGCGTTTAACATCATATCCGTGGTTCAGAATCATTCTCAGCATGACCTCGTCTTTAAGGGCATACTGCAGAGCTGAGGGGAAGTGAGTGGTGTTGACACGGGAATAGTAGTTTACGTTTGCCCCAAACTTAAGCAATGTGTTGATCAGTTCATAGTTGCCCTGTCTAAGAGCAACCTGTAAACACTTGATGGGATCCTGGTTCACCATTGCTCCACCTTCCAACAGCAAGCGGGTGCAATGTAGGTCGTTGTTGGACACGGCAAAAAAGAGAGCAGACCTGCGCTCATCATCATAGTTGCGGCGCACCCTGGGGTGCAGCATGAAGTTTGGATCGTATCCAGCTTTGAGAAGTATCTCCACACACTGGGCATGTCCCCCAGCCGCTGCAGAATGGAGAGGACTCATCCCACTTTCCTTCACTGCCTCGAGATTAGTCACTGGGATGAGGTGCTCCAGTGCCCTGTCAAATATGAGGGGTCATTTAATGAAAAAGTGAAAAAAGTTTAAAGTGGGAACGTTCCAAAGGTTTTCCTCACAGTCTGTGTCCATGATATGCCACGCGGTGAATGGGCAGGTGCCCGCTGTACAGAGGTATGTTGGGATCAGCTCCACGGCCCAGCAGTAAGGAGACGATGTCAGGGTTTCCTGATGCTGCTGCATCAAATAAAATAGTGCCTGACTCCGATTCACACCACACATTGGCTCCTACAAAATGAATAGGCTACAGATAGTATAAGAACATACATTCAATTCCATGCGCTGAAATAGAAAATGAATCAATTATATATCTTAAATATGAATCAACATAATTCTTTTGCTTTTGCAAACTTTTTTGAAAAGACAAAATAAGATTTGTTTGCTTAAATATTGCATCAGTGCAATTCAGTAAGAGAAGTAATTACAGGACGTAGTTTTGAAATCCATGGCAGAGATGACATAACCTTATCTCATTTACCTTTCTCCAAGAGGATCTCCACCACCTTCAGATGTCCATTCTGCGCAGCAAGAGCCAGTGGAGTTTTCTTTTTGATGTCACATGCGTTTGGGTTGGCACCAGACTCTACAAGCAGATAGACAAAGTTCTCCAAGCCTAAAAAGGAGCATTCGTGGAGAGCTGTCCTGTCCAGTGGACCTGTTTGGTCTATTTTGGCACTGTAACGAAGCAGTAGTGTGGCCAGGTCATACTGGTCATTCAAAACAGCTAAAAATAGTAGAAAAAGAGGAGGAGAGAGGACAATATGATTAAAATGACGAAAAAATGAATTTGTTTATTTATTTTATTTTACATCTTGCATTGAGATGAATCGGATGTCAGATACCTGCCACCAATGGAGAATCCTGTTCATCATTCTGGAGATCTGGGCTACAGCCATTCTGTAACAGGAATGTTGCATTCTCTCTGAGGCCATGGACCACAGCAAGAAACAGTGGCGTCTCACCCTTGAGAGTGCGACACTGGGCGGCACCAGGGAGTGATGCTGGAACCCAAATAACAAACCGCTAAGTACCATTCTGAAATTTAGAGAAAGCAAGCCATAATGGTTTAAACATTAGAGTCACACCAGTATTAACTTTACGACCTGAGAATATAATCTCGAGTATCCGTTTATGCAGCTGCACTGCAGCCTCATGCAGGGGGATCCATCCTCGCTCATCAACCCTGGACAGGGTCTCCGGTTGCTCTGCCAGTCTGTTCAGTGCATCCTCATCACCTTCAATCAAAGCAAACATCACATGATAAATTCTGGAAAGATTATTATCCAGTTTTGTCAGATTAAAGAACCTCTTTTTTATTTTACCCTGCTTGATGGCTTTGAAAATCTCATCAGGATCTTCACTGGGTTTCAGATCACTACCAAAAGACATGGCACAGAACAAGTACTCAAACTACTGCCAGAAAATACGAAAAATACTTTACAGAACAGATATTTAATCCTGTGTGGTTTGAAAGTTTACCTCGGATTTAGTCCTTTGAGTTTTCTATATTGAATCAGACTTTGTTCAATTATATATTGCGTTGCCTCATCTTGATCCAAGTCGTCCTCTGATTGATAAGACATTTTCTGTCTCCGTGTTCATCTGAAATCCACAAAGAGTTGCTCTGGGGAGACACAGCCATATAGTAAACAAGACTATGAAGCTGGGTACCTGATAACTCACACCCCACTTACAGCCCTGAATATCCACAGGGAAGATGAATTACAGAACAGTGCAGTGGGAATTGCCTTCACTCAGTCTCTTTCCCTTTGTTGAATTAAATGCCAAAATGTGTTTCATTATATACATATATAAAACAGAGAAAAAGAGGAGTCCTATATTCTCCTGCAGATTTTTTTTTATATTTCTCTTTCAACATGACCAAGATTTCACTGTTACAAGTGTTGTACCATATCCAGCCAATGCAACCACATGACAGATAAATTCAAAGCCTTAAATTAAGTACAACTGGTCTAATTAACTTCCATTAATGTATTCATTTTCGGTGGTTACCTTAAGACAAATGGCTGTGCTCCGTCGGTAGTTTTTACTACAGTATAGCGAGTGGGCTTCTCGGTGTCCACATAAACTGGAGCTATTTATACCTGTTCTTCTATAAATATCACATCACGGGGTCTTCACAGCCAGCACATAACCCAGACCCACTGGACACTGGAACAACTGCCAACAATCAGCTCAAAAGCACATTTTCTCATCAGAGACAGAGGGCAATCTTGAAAAAATCCAACAAAATAACACTGCTGGATCCCTTTTGTATGAATTTCAATCATATTTTCTTTTAATTACTATACATTAATGCTGATATTACCACCTGTATAATAAAATATGGAGTTGTAAGTATGAATATAAATTCTGATATGCTATATAAAATAATCACCACCGTCTCCATAAAATAAATAATTTATTAACAGTGAAACCCTGATATTTATTTTCTATAATCAACACAAAGCCTTTCATTGTGTTTCATTAATATCATTGAACATAGTTGTACCTACAGTAATATTGGGGGGACAAATCTTGCATTTTCCAAAGTTGTGGGGGTGGTCGCGTCCCAATAGGTACCAAGGTGACTTTTAGGGGCATTACTGCTCTTTGGCAACCGATATCCCCGGTAGGTGGTCCTCCAAGCCCTCAGGCCCCCTCAGCCAGGGGTGATGAGGTTCCTCATGGCTTAGAAGTGATGACAGTAACAATCCCTGAACCTAATGCAATCCGCATCACCTAGAGAGAACAATAATAAATGAATGTCATATTTTTACTCTTTTTATAGCAAAATAGCAATAGCAAAAACAGGCCTACATCAGGCCTCTGTCATCCATGGGACGCCCCCATTTCCCTGCTGTGGGAGAGACTGGATTGTCTTCAACCGACAGGCCACCACAGGGGATATGCTGCCTTTGATCTTACAGAATTATAACTGGAGGTGTCACATACAAATATAATGGAAAGGAAATAGAAAATAGCAAATACAAAAATGGAGAAGCAGTAGAAACAAGAGTTTAGTGTTTTTTTTCAGTTTTATCATACCCTTAGTCACCAAAGGGGGCGCAATAAATTGGGCACAACACCGGAAGCAGTCAGTTAGAGGAGGAAGAAGAAAATACACCAGGCTCCCCCCTCCGCTAGCTCGCTAGCTGATGCCGGGAAGTAGCGACTGCATATTCCGATATTGGGAAAAAGGTAATAGTTACTTCGCATAGTTTTGTAAATGCGATAAATTAGATAACATTATAATTGAACGCGGCGTTGTTCCGTGTGTGTGTGTTCGATATTAATAGAAAAAAAGGCGGAGGGTGTCTTTGTTTTCATTTGTGTTGACGAAAGTCAGGCTTCAATGTTGTGTTTTTCGTCGAAGGCCCCAAATATTTTGTCTTCCGGGATTTCCGGTGCTGTGTTGTTATCAAACTGAAGGATCGATTTGCTGAAGTGGTTATAACGTTATGTACTTGCTCTTGTCAAGAGTCGTAAAGGTAAAGCTTAATGATACGGCAACTGTTTTCTAACCCCTTAGCATCAGAATGAGTTATGCAGAGAAGCCAGAGGATATCACAAGGGAGGAGTGGATGGATAAACTCAACAACGTCCACATTCAAAGAGCCGATATGAACAGGCTCATCATGAACTACTTGGTGACAGGTGAATGAGCATCTTTTTTATTATTATAGTTTTCCTTCAAGTTTGTTATAAGATCAGTTGAATGCAATTCTTATCTGTGGGATGTTCAGAATTTTACCATGGTTTCTATTCTACAGAGGGCTTCAAAGAGGCAGCCGAGAAGTTCAGGATGGAGTCTGGGATAGAGCCAAGTGTGGATTTGGATTCCCTCGATGAAAGAATTAAAATCAGAGAGATGATCCTGAAAGGACAGATCCAGGATGCCATTGCACTGATCAACAGTTTGCACCCAGAACTGCTGGACACCAACCGCTACCTCTATTTTCACCTACAGGTGAATAAAATCTCTATCCAACAGGCTTTGGACTCAACGAAAGGTATCTTGTTCAGCATGCCTTTCTATTTTTGGTTATTTTCACTCACTCTTGCAGCCATTGTTTTTATGTGTTGACAGCAACAGCATCTGATCGAGCTGATCCGTTTGAGGGAGACCGAAGCTGCACTTGAATTTGCCCAGTCTCAGTTAGCAGAGCAGGGGGAAGAGAGCAGAGAATGTCTGACCGAAATGGAGAGGACGCTGGCCCTGCTGGCTTTCGACAACCCTGAGGACTCACCGTTTGGAGATCTGCTCAATATGATGCAGAGACAAAAGGCAGGGTGTACTGTACTTCTTGTAAATCAAGTAATTAGTTAGTTTAAAATGATTCCATTTGCATGTGCCAGTTAAAGGGCCCAAGTTAAAGTTATTTCAATGTTTAAATCTTTGGTTTTACTGTCTGTTGTATTTTTTCTGGTTGTGAAAACAGTTCAGTGATGTCATGATGGTTATCATTGTTTGGGTTTGAGGATTTAAAATGTCAACAGAATGCTTGGGACGTGGGGTTTAAAAGATGTGGGCATTTGTTTTTGCAGGTGTGGAGTGAAGTGAATCAGTGTGTGCTCGACTATGAAAACAGAGAGTCTACACCCAAGCTGGCCAAGCTTCTGAAACTACTGCTGTGGGCTCAAAATGAACTTGACCAAAAGAAAGTGAAGTATCCCAAAATGACAGACCTCAGCAAGGGAACAATCGAAGACCCCAAATAAGGACATACAGTGAAAACATCCCACCGCATTTTAAAATGGACACATTTCCATAATCTATTTATATCCCAACAAACTGTGTCATTGAGAGTACAACCTTTTCTTTTTGTAAGGGTTGCTTTTTGATACTTTAGTAACTTAGAATGTCCAAACTGGATTGATGGCATTTTAAGATGACTTCTCGCACTAAAACAAGATGCATACCATCATTTTACTTGGTAATATCATTTTCATATTTGTTGAGGTAAAATTTCAGTCAGTTACACTAGTTTTTCTGTCTATTGGCAGGGAAAGTTGTTGGCATTGGAGTGTGTGAATAAAGCCTAAATTAGGCTCTGTTTGTGTGTGACCACTTAGAAGGGGAGTTGGGTGTTCAGAAAAAAAAGAGCGGCTCAGTGTGCACTGCCTCACATAAATATACTTTTTCCTTTAAAAAAAAATACACATTTCAGCTAGTAGTCTTTCAGCAAGTACTCTATGTGACAGAAATATCCAATGCAAGTTAGTTTGGATTTTTCAAACTTCCCTGAAATCAAAAATTTAAGTGAATAGAATGATATTCCGTTATTGCTTAAACCATTACTAAAAGATGCTTACAACAAAAAAGGAAATTAAAGTTTAACTATATATTACGGTAACAGGTGAACGGTAGGATGAGTCAAGATTTATGGAATGCATTGCAGCGTACTGTGACTGCGTGAGCTTAAAGGCAACCTCAGTTTCATTTTGTAGAATATCACAGATATTAAAAGATGTGAATGGAAAATATGTGTCCACAGACATAGACACTTTACAGATGCATTATTTACATGTATGGAATAAGTAGCTCTTTGATGTGCTTTTTTTTTTGCCGGTATATTATTTTGCAATAAAAGTGAATTTTTAAGTCATAATGGGCTTGTTTCATTCATACTGGGTTTTTATATTGCACATTTAAGATTGGCTGTACAATGACATATATACAACATTTAAGCACATTTACTTAAGCATTTCTATTGTATGGCACTTTATACTTCTGCTTTGTTATGTTTGAGCAGAAGTATTGTACTTTTAACCACAGTATAATTGGCAGTTAGAAGTGACTAGAACATATGTTCTCAGTTTATAATATGTGATGCATTGTTAATGATACCTAACTGAAACTATCCCGTAATATAAGTAGCAAAGTTCAGACTATTTTTGGAACTGATACAAGGTGTAAATACAACAGTCCCAATGTAAAAAAAACGAAAAACTTGCAAATTGTTTTCAGTAATTATTTTTTCTAAGTTTCTGAGTTTTTTGTTCTGAGTCTCACTTTTTTTACAGTGTGTTCTACTTTGCCACAGCTCACTTGAGACATTAAGATAACACAAAGATGAGCAAAAGCACAATAAAGAAGACTCAAAACATCAAACAACATGACGTCATGACGACACCCTCAGAATTATTACTCATTACTGCAGTCCTTGCATGACTTAATGAATTCCTTTGCTTCTTACCCTAAAACCTAACCATCCAAACTTAAGGCTGAACCTTGACATTCTACAAACAGCCCTTTAAATGATGAGAGTCGGTCCAAGTGTCCTCACAACGCTTTGAGCCAAACTTACAACTCACAACCAACAACACGCGCAAACACACGTACGCAAACACTGCAAGGAAGAGCCGATAAAAGTTGTGGAGGATGCAGACTGTTACATAACGACTGTCTTCTAACTCAGGCAGCAGAGGACACACCGTCCTGCGGACACTGCGCACATCTGTGGCCCACAGCAGCCGCTCGGACCGGGGCTCCACCGTCCATAACTGCACCGTCACGGCCGGACACGGGGCCGCAGCAGCCGGGGAGCGTCCTTGTGATGGTGTAATGGCTGCGGACGGCTGACTCGGCAGCTGAGCACAGGTTTTACACCCGGCCACTTCCTGATGAGCCCTAGCGACCAGAAGCGGAACTGCGGAGCGGAGGACAGGGGGAGTCTGGGGAGGAAAAAACTGACACGTGGATCACTCCTCCTCGGGCATCAGGGGGGAAGCAGCCCGCCGCCTCCTCCAGCTCAGCTCCGCGGCCGATCACCGACCTGCTGCCTGCCCCGTCTCTCTGGCTTAGCGTTCACGCGCCGCGAATCAAAAGATAAGATTACGCGGGTCTACTTTTTGAGTAGCTTGGTCTCGTTCCGAGCGTCTGCTCCGTTCGCCGAGCGCAAAGACTGAAAGTAAATAACCGAAGCGGCTGGAAGCGAAACAGGGGGCTGCTATCACCTCGCGTTGAATGGCAGTTATTCAAAAATATGGCAAGAGCTATGGTCCAGATTTGGTCTGTCACAAGGAAAACAACAATCTGGACAAGACCGGAGCGCCTGGGTGTCACAAGAAGCGGCCGGAGAACAACGCACACTGGGCAAGGTAACGCTTTGATCTCCGACCCGGATAGGGACACGTTCAACAGTGCTGTTTGTTTAATGCCGTGTTCACCTCTGTGTCAGAGAACCTCCAGCTTCATAGAGGGATCTCAATGACTTTTGATGCGCTTTAGATCAAATGTGATCTGTAACCGTAACCTCCAGGAACACAGAGACAGGACTTCCTCTGTGTGATGCAGTGAAGGGGACATCCATGGCTCAAATCTGTCTATATGACTTAGAGGGCCACACGCATTAAGGCCAAGTAGTGTTTAAAGATGGAAGTTGTTCTACCAGTATGGACGACCAATGTGGGTTGTTTAAATATTACATTGGCTCCATACATTGTCCCTCACTTGTCATTTCACCCAACATATACAGAAATGAAACAGCCCTTTAACCCTGTGCTTGAACAGTGGGCTGTAAAAAGACACTCTCTCCCCCAGTGAAGTGAGCAGCCTCCCATGACTGAAACTGTTGGTTTGAGCGAACACAATTAACCCCGTCCGTCCTCCTCATCCCGTGCAGGCCGGTGGCGAGGGTATGGACGGTGGTGCTGCTGCTCGGCACGTGCCTCCTCTACTGTGCCCGCGTGGCCATGCCCATCTGCTCCGTCACCATGGCAGAGAAGTTCAACTGGACCAAGAGCGAGTCCGGCATGGTGCTGGGCAGCTTCTTCTGGGGCTACTGCTTCACCCAGATCCTCGGCGGCTACGTCAGCGACCGGTGGGGAACGTTTGCCTGGAGGTCGCCATGCGTATGCAGAGTGAGATCAAACTAACATGGCATTTATTCTTTGTTGACAGAGTGGGAGGCGAGAAGGTCCTCCTGCTTTCTGCCGCAGCCTGGGGGTCGATGACAGCCTTCACCCCCATCCTCGCACGCTTCGGCTCCAAGCCAATCATCTCCATGACACTGGCCCGCTTTCTCATGGGCCTGTTGCAAGGTAAGATTGCTGGTGTGTCATGGATTACGTCAGTGATTAAAAGTAAGACGTCAGAAACACTGGTCTAAGGGGTGATTGTAACGAGCGACCAGATAAGATTATTATTATTTTTTTTAATCACACGCTTCCCAACAATTCAACAAAAAAATATCTCGAACAGGGCTCCTTGTCATATAAGAGACCGCTTTTTCTTGGGACGTAGGAGGTGTTTCCATTTAAAGCCTTTCAAGAATGGGAATTTATGTCATTTGCAGACATCCCCGGTAAAGTCAACAAATTCAAGAGCAGCACTACTTTATATACTTTATATATGACCTTTTTCATACTTTTAAGTTTGATCACGGCAGCTGATTCGTAGCCTAGTTTTTGATCTCAGGCATTTTCACGAAACTAGGTGGACTGGAAAGTGGGAAAGAAATGATCTTTGCATTAATCCAAAGAGGAAATGACATTACACCGAGTACACATTTAACTTTTGTATCCCTCTCTTGGTAAACAAAATGAATTACAGTGGCGACATTAATTCAACAATAGGCTTAAGGAAACTCCCATGAAAAAAAATCCAGCTTCTTCATGGAGGAGGTGACGTAGGATTGTCTCACATGACTTCTGGCATTGAGCTTAATTTTTGCAGCCCAGCCAGAAAACAGGCATTGCCTTTTTTCTTGATTACAAAAGAAAAGTGGCAACTTCTGATGTTCAATAACTGATATTCGTATTGCTCTAAAAAAATCTTGCATTTCCCATCAGATTTGTTTAGTAGTTTGTTTTGTTTAATGAGGTGGTAAAAAAACAAACTATTTCCCTTGCCCTTGAATTTCTTTTCGGAACTTATTCATAAACATTTTCCAAATGTGACTTCTCTCTTGATCTCAGGAGTTCATTATCCTTCCCTCGCGAGCCTGTGCTCTCAGAAGGTGGTGGAGGGCGAGCGAGGCTTCCTCATGAGCACCGTGGGTAGTGGCTCCTATCTGGGGTGAGTTGTGTAGCAAAGAGAAAATCATGGGAATGGGACAAGTGTGTCCCACACAGCGAAAGCTGTGTCGGTTGATGTCACAATTTTTGTTTTGAAATACTAAATGTATCTCGGGTAGCGTAAACATTGCCTGTTGACATTTTTTTAAGGTAAAAAAAAAATCACACTCTAATGACGCATATAATTACCAGGGTGTGTTTACTGGACTTGTTGTATCTTGTTATGGCCGTTTTTTTTCCAGTACTCTGGTGATTGGAGGGGCTGGCTCCCTCATGCTGGACCTGTACGGCTGGGAGAGTGTTTTCTACGTGTCTGGTCTGCTGTCAGTCCTGTGGGCCTACTGCATGTGGAAATATCTACTCAAAGGAGAGGGTAAAGGAGGCGTTAACTGTTGCCACAGTATCTGCAGTGTCACAGTCGCTACTATTTTGTAGTAGCTCTGGAGCTCGCGCGTCCATGCTGGGTGCCCACGTGCCTGTGATTGTCTGTGTCTGCAGGTCCTATCATCACCCTCGAGTCCCTGGGAAGTGGCGGGTCCCAGTCCAAGTTGTCCAAAAGACATTGGTTACGGCTCTTCAAACAACCTTCAGTCTGGTGAGACAAAGATCAAACAAAGTGCCCATGTGGTTGTGGATGTGTGAGTGCGTGTTAAGGCCTCTTTGTGTAATGCATACTGTGACCTTTCTGTCTATTTGCATAGAGCAAGTTTGCTGTGCGCTCTCAAATCAAAACAAATGGGCATATTTGTAGTTTGCCTGTTTATATAGCTTGAGTATATATGACAGCAACACTTAAAGCCCAAAATACCAGTTCATTAATTGGGATTTTGCAACCACCGAAATATGTACTTTATATGTAGACTAATGATTTCTCACTCATGCCAGATCATTACCAAATGTAACACAGCTGTTTCTATGGACTCGGATCCAGCCTTAATTTGTACCAGATGGGAGAAAAAGCAGATTTGCTGTCTGTTAATGTCTCCAGAATTCTCTATGTCCTTTGGGCCTAGCCCTATGGCCTAGACATTTATATATCTCAATGCAACCGATATGCTGCGATTTGAGCAACACAAACAACTCCTGTGGTTTTATTTGGTGTATGTGCTCTGCTCTGAGAGGAAAAGATTACAAAATGGTTTGTAGGCTGAGGGCATACGTTCTTCCCATTCTCCTGATGCCTTCAACTACATGTACCTCAATGCAAGCACAGGAAAACAGTGGATGTCGACCATATAGTGTTAACACAAATAGGACTTTGCTATGTCTAAACGTGTCTTTCACCATTCCCTTAACAGTGCGGTGATTGTAACACACCTTTGCACAGCAAGCACCTTCTTCACTCTTTTGTCGTGGCTGCCAACTTTCTTTAAAGACTCTTACCCGGATGCCAAGGTAAAGATGCGGCTTTATCTTCTTCCCTCTATTCATGTTTTTGACCTAAAGGAAAACAAGAGCAATAAGATGATATCAAAATCAATGCATTTCATCTTCCGTGATCCATAAAACATTTAATCACCAATCATCAGCCAATCAAGTAGATTTCCAGACAATTCACGGAATAAAAAAAAAAAAGATCAATCAGGAGGTTGGGGTCACTATCCTTTTGGTACCACAGGTGTTTGTACCAAATTTGATTACAATCCGTACCCCAGATCAGAGGTTTTCAACAGGGGGACCAGAACCCGCGGAGGTACGGCAGGGGGATCTCGACATTTTGGTTGACTAGAAATAATAATAAAAAAAAAATCCAAGCAACTTTTTCCCCACATTAAAATGTCATTAAATACACATTAACATAAATCCAATGTATTATAGTTATTATAGCCTGAGAAATGTTGAAGACCCCTGCACGAAATAGTAACACATTTCAGTCCGTACCCAAGTGGTAGAGCATCTGACCCAAGGGACTACCATAAAATCACATCGTGATAGTGCAGCTGAAAAACAGAAAGGTTCTACATCGCACACAAACCGTTCCAATTCTCCACGCCCCCCGCCATTTCTTTTCAAATTCACTCACGCCCCAAAAATGGGCTGTCCCCACAGGGTTGGATATTCAACGTCATTCCCTGGTTAGTGGCCATCCCCTCATCCCTCTTCAGTGGCTGCCTGGCTGACCACCTCATCAGTCAAGGTAGAGCAACTGACCTCAGATTTGTGTTTAAATGTGTTCTCGTTGATAACCCAGATGTGTAACGGCATGTTGTTCTTTTTCAACCTCCTCAGGCTACGATACAGCCTCCGTGAGGAAGCTGATGCAGGTACAGTATTTTACAGTTGACTTATTATTCTGTGTCGGTTCTTTTATTCCGTTTGTGAGGATAATTTTCCGCTCCCCCAAAATATATTCATATTCTTTCCCATACATAATGTATTCCATAAGAGTTTGATTTATGTGTTGTGTGCATTCATCCCTCTGTTAGTTTTTCTCCATGGGTGTGTCCAGTGTTTTTACACTTCTTCTGTGTGGCAACAACACTTTCCCCTGGGCTGTAGCATTTGTGTCTGCCACCATGGGCCTCGTCACCTTCAGCCACAGGTACTGACGCCCACAATCTCCACCGTCTGTCTGGCCCAGGGCTATACATTTTTTTTATCATTTTCTCATCACCTGCAGTATGAAAAGTTGTATATGCAATTTGACCTAATTGGTGCCTCTAAGTCATTATATTTCTTTTTGTTGTGCAGTCTTGCCTTTCTTAAAAAATGCTCAAAGTGGGACCGTATAATCGATCATATGTCTTGCATACTAAAACATTCTCAATGTGGTGAAATGATTTCCAGAAACACTTAAGTATTTAGCATTTGTAATGTCACTACATTAACACTTTGTACTGTATTTTTGTTAAAACAGGTATTAGGTATTAGATATTAGATATTCTGATATTCTGTCCATCCCAAATCGACAAAAAAACATTTACTTGAACTCGAATATGAACCGATTCCATTTTGGTCATAGTGGCCTAACAAAACAGGGTTTTCAACAGTCACGTGCTACTAGTGATGAAATAAGTCTCCTAAACAATTATGAATTGATATTAATATCCATCACCTTCACCGTTTAATCATAATGTCCTACACAAAAAGTTTCTTGCCAGCAATCAACAAAAATAGAGATTCTGAAAATATTTATTTTATCTCGTCTGTCGACTAATTCCAATTATTTTTGTATTGCAATACAAGCCACATTTATCAGGGTGATTGTTGTTTGCAAAAAGGCAAATCAGTACACACCTAGAGTCAATTAAGCATCTTATGAGATGAAATGGTTAATGACCTGTCTTTTACAGCGGGGTATCTGTAAATGTTCAAGACCTTGCTCCATCCTGTGCTGGAGCATTATTTGGTGAGTTGATAATTATTATTTTTTTAAGTTTCCAACATTCCTGACATTGTTTTATTGAATTTTAATTCATTCAAAACCATGATCATTAATTTAAACCACATGTGACATTTTAATCAGGTTTTTAATTTAACATGTGTGTATCTGCATTTCTTTTACAGGTGTTATGAATACATGCGGTGCTTTCTCAGGTGAGATATGAAGGAATAACTTCTGATGAATGTGTGCACCAGCAGCTATTTAATTATTGGTTGTGCCTTTCAACAATCAATTGCATAAAATTATTCGTTAACATCCTTACATTCCGATTTTAAGCTCAGTTTCTCCTGTCACTCTGAACTGATTCTTGTGCGATGCATTTTTCATCAAGAGAGCATGATTGAGTTTGTGTCAGATGAATAATAGAGGGAACAGGGAATGACACTTAATGGTCCTGCGCAGGAAGCAGACTGGACTCTGACACTTTTACGATGGAAAACTGATATGAGCCACCAGGTGGAAGCTAGAGTGTCCACTCTTTGTGATGAACTGTTACTAATGTCAACAGTGTGCGTTTGTGTTCCTGTACAGGGGTCCTTATGGTGTATTTCTCGGGGTATCTCATCCAGGCCTCGGGCTCGTGGACGTCTGTCTTTGCCCTAATCACGGCGGTCAACCTGCTGGGGCTCTGCACCTTCTTGGCTTTCGCAGAGGCCCGCCGGGTCGACATTGACTATAGTAAGGTGCGCCACCACAACATCCACATCTAAATCAGTCATCAGGGGGACCACAATGCAACCTGCAACTAGGACATCATCCACAATGGGGAACCAGCCAATGGATGGCAAGTGGCACATGGACAAAGCCGGCTAATAACATCCGGGAAACACTGACTGGCTGCGTTTCTGTTTGAAGAAGCGCCGCAGCAGTTACTGAAAAGCACACAGCAACAGTCTGAGGATTGTTACTGAAAAATCGAATTGTTACAATTTTTGATCTAGAAAAACAAAGCTAAGGAATTGGACGCTTGGTCAGCTCAGGGAGGATTGGAGATTAGAAAGGTTTCTGTAGAAAAAAAACAAAAAAAACCACAGTTCCCAGCTTTTCCAGTGAAAGATAGTTACACAGTTGCTGCGTGCTACAGAATATCTGACTTATGATTGTTATCCGAGAAATGGTAGCTCTCATTGTTTTTTTTTGTGTGTTCTTTGTGTGTACAGACTGAACTGTGAGAGTGATGGATGTGTGAGACAGGTGTGACAGACCAAGGGGGCGGTGTGGGGGGGGGGGGGGTTTCCCTGCCTCCCGGGGGGGGGGGGGGGGGGGGGGTTTCCTGCCTCCCGTACCTGAAATCTTTTATTAGTATACCCGTCACCCATCTCTAAGAGAACGGTCTGAGTGACACCTCATTACGCAGCCACTAATTACTTGGCAGGCCCTCTAATGTCCTGTACGATTTACCTTCCACCGTCCCCATCTCCATGGTTACAAGCTCATTTTACTGTTACAGTTGAGAGGGCATCACAGAAAGCATACATTCTCCCTGATTGTTGTCTATGCTTGAATCAGAAGGCCAAAGGTTGCTTATTATATAGTTTAATTTTTATTTTATTTTATTTGTATTTACTTTCTATCTGAACACATGAAATAAAAATACCTCACTTAATTATTTTGCATACTTAAATATTTATATTGCAGAATGACTTGCTTTTGTTGTTTTCCATTATCGCAGAGATTTTCTTTTATTAATTTAGACAACAGAAAATGAAATGTATTAAGTCAGGATTACAAATCAACGTAAGTTATGTCAAATAGGATGCAGAATCTCTTAAATCAATTCATCTTATTCTGCTATTTAGTTTCCTCACTTTTTTATTTGCTTTTCTGACCTGCACTTTCTCCTCCAAGGAGATGGCATCTGTGGGAAAATGAACCGGTCCACGTAACCATTTGCAACTTTTGTGTTCAATGATCTAGCCTTAATATTGCACTTATCATAATTGTAACCGAGCCGCGAGACAGGAAGTGATGTCAATATTCTAGAAAGGAGCTCATCGTATTCAAATGTTCTGTGTCTTCACAGCCTCTCCTGGTTTTATTTTAAACACCATGTCCCTTTGCTTCACACAACAGGGAAGAGACTGATAATGATATATCTCAGCTGAGGTACTAGAGAGTATTGGGTGTAATGTCAATACTGCAATGTATGTAGCAACAGGAAGCTGGATATGATTACTTGCACCATTTAGCCTTTGCTTTCAAAACTGAGTTATGCAATTGTTTTACATGTAGTTGATGGATACAAAGCCCGAATGCTTACTTGACATGTGTACCTTAAATCTAAATCTATGCATTTAATAGTTTTGCCTAATTTAAGCAATGAGAGAACAGCTGTGCTCATTGTAGACACATAGTGTCAATCGATACAGCACAGTGCTAATGTTTGTTTTCCATGGTTGCAGGAGTTGTGTTGTGTCATTTGTGTCACCTGCCATGGTTATTTACACGCAAAAGGCACTATATGTTTGTTGGTCGTTTTCTCTCTTTTGATTGAGTATGTTGTCTTTACAGTCACAATTTCTGAAATGTAATTTATGGTTAGTGGTAAAAAAAATATGAGAACAAGAAATAAACTAAAGAGCCTAATTGACAATCTGAACTAATAATTTCATTGAATCTGTACACATTTAATAGTACACAACGTTTATGCTTAAATCTTTCAGAAGACTGATATTAAAAATAATCAGCCTTCACGTTTTCTTACAAACCAAAATCACAAATTTCCAAGCTTTTTAGGCCGCCTTAGAGAAGATGTGCATTATTTACAACTGCCTTTATTGCTTTTCCTTTTTTTTTCTCAATTTATGATGTCCCTTCAAATGTATCAACATGTAAATGATAAATATAAGACCTTCTCTCTTCAACATATCCCATTGTAGGTTCCTGAAAACCTTTTAACAAATACCTGTGTAAGATATGTATGATAAAAAAAAATATTCATCAAAAATACAGTATTTCATTACTTTTAAGATATGTTGTATTTAAAAAGCATATATTAACTTTGAATAAAATATATATTTTGTTAGCATCATTGAGTGAGCTTTAGTATGCTGAACTAGCGGCATGCAATTTGTCTGTAGTGCCACAGAGAGGCAGCAAAGCATCAACAATGAGCAGAGCATGTGGTACCATCTCCTGTCCTTGCACTTGAAACATTTTCAGTCTGCAAGAATGGATGGTGGAGGTCTTTGAAAGTTTTCATTGAGATGACATCTAATTTACAGCAAATGTTACTCATAACGACTCAATCATTTTATACAACTATATTCACTACATAAAGGGTTTACCACTGTAAAACAAAAATAACCATTTATCTGCGCATCGGTTGCCAATCCTGCATGTGGATCAGCTGCTGAACAGGTTCTACTGTAGGTTCACACTCTCTGCTAAGCACAGGGCCGGATCCCGAGTCCGGGCCAGCGGGACGTATATGGTGGCACCATATGGCAGGATGCTGTGTGCCATGTTGGCGAGCTGGCACTGCCCATGTGTGAATGGCCAGACGTTAGTCAACCCAACCCACTCCTCCTCATGGGACCTAACGGCACGGGTTGCCATGGAAACCAGTGGCTTGTGGCTGCCGCGTGGCACCGTCGGGGAAGGGAGGGGGGGTCACAAGTGAGTGAAAGTAACAAGTCAGATAGAAGTCAGTGGGTAGGAGTGATTTGGCATCGAGTCTGGCTTTTAATGCCCAGTTCATACGAAAACAGCCATGGTGTTAAAGAAGTGGTCACTTGATTATTGGAGTGCTCTCCCTGACACAAAATGGTGTTGTAAAAGCAGACATAATCATGATGAGTGGCCCACTATTTAATTAGCGGAGATGAAACGCTGTAAGGGGAGTGTGGAGGAGAGGGGAGATAAACCCTCCCCCAACTTTGTCGGCTGGTAAGAGTAACCCAGTAAAGGCAGGGCCCATCAGAGAGCCAGAGATACATGTAAATGAAATAGCCCCATTAATTAGTAATTAACATCAAGTTAATGACATTCCACTGTGTCGCCATCTCATCCTGTGTCCTTCCTCCGTGGCGGAGGGGCTGTCTCTCTGTTCCCTGATCTGAATGCTAATTAGTGCAAACCTACCGTGCCATACAGGGCTACCTAATGATACAGAGGCCCAGTTTAAGACTGGTCATTGTGTGGGGAGGATTAATCACTTTGTAGTAATAGATCAGGAGGCTTTATAAGTCTGCCACTCCTTAGAGGGCTGTGATATTGAGGGCCATTGACAGGTTTTATGTGCTAATTGCGCTGCGCCTGTAAGCCTAATGTTGGGTTATCCCTTATGACTTAGTACTACTTTCCGCCATTCTTCTAGATTTTACAAATGTATTCAAGAAATGTTTCCTGTTAAATTTGTATAAAATGGTTTCTTATGTCAAACCTCATTACTGCGGAGCACGCGGGTTGACTGGGTCCGGGATACGATCTCGGGCCTGAAGCAGCTCTGTGACAGAAGTAAATTTTACATGATTGAACTGCAGTCAGGTGCAGCATCTTTGCAAAGCTAGAGGAAACATGAACGTGAACTCTATGTACACAGCATCGTACCTGGAACGGACAAGGATGTCAGTTCTAAAATGAATGGGAATGACTTGTCCTGCAGAGGTCACCTGTGTGTGACAGTTTTCTCTGTCTCCCTCATAATTCTCTTCTACTTCCTCGCCATGCACATCACTCTCTCTCTCTTTCTCTCTCTGCCTCTCCATCTCTGCGCCGCTCCCTATTCTTTTCTTTTCCTTTCTTTCCAAACTCTGTTCTGATACATAATTGACCCTCGAAAAGATCCCCTGATAGTACAGCACCTCCGCCATCAGCACACCAACACACAGACACACACACACAACCAAATATGTTGATTTCTGTCAATTAAACCCCATCAGCTGTTGGCCTCCTGCTAGACATATGGCCCATGTTAAATCTAAAGAGCGAAAGGAGCCGCCATTGAGAGCGGCATCATTTTAATGGAACCCTGAGGGACAAGACCCACACCTGCGCAATAATAACATTAAACCATGCTCAACCCACTGGCCAGATGAGGACAGTGTGTGCCGTGGCTGCCAGTGTACATGCACATGCCATTTGTTCAAATCCCAACAGAACAAAGTCAAGTCCGATGCTGACAGTTTTCAGGGAAGCTAATATTGCAGCCGTGCATGAAGTCGTATGTATGTCTGGTTTGACACAACCAGGAGAGGGGTTTTCAGCCTCACACATTTCTTATTATCCAAGCCAGCTCTACCCCGCAATCACAGGGCGAGTACATTCCTATGACTTATTTTGACAAATGAATGGTTATTAAGTTCACAGGTCCTTTATCAACAAAGACAAATATCTGAACAATTGTTAAAATTAATTTTAGAAAACAATATGGTGCTATGCCTTCGGTAGGGAGCATCAGATGCCCTGTTTTGAGAAAATGAGTGAACAAATGAAATGCTCTAAAACAAAAATAAGTATAGGACTGGGAAAATAATGGTCACAAAATGCAAGACTATGCAGGTGTATTATGAAATGTTTCAAATTAATATATTAAAGAATGTCACGTCGGTTCTACTTCCTTAATACGATTATAAATTAAGGCAGAAGCAAGGAAAAGCCTAAAGATAAATAATAAAAACAGTAAAAAAAAAAAATTATAATAAAAACCAAGCACACTGTCAATACAAAGGTAAACAGAGTTTCCACGCATGATACAGTGCTTAGTGAAGGTTACAAGTGAAAACTATGGTCATGTTTTTTCAAGAATATAAGCACGTCTATGTTTTCAGCCGTAATAAAAAATATAATTTATAATATAATTAAAATAAGTTGGGTTGTATAACTGAGGGTTGACCGAACTTTCCGTTTACTTACCAGTTGGAGATGACGTCACTCGAGAGCTGTGGCGCTTCCGTGTTGTCTTTGCGTAGTGCTCGTGTTAGCCGCGGTGTGCGGCGGTATTTTCTTACGGCGCTTAGGAACTGCTCGTGTCTTGTACCATTTCTCTGTCGCCGTTAACCGTTTCCACTGGGAACACAAAACACTGCTACACAACGTTTTAGAAGCGGCGGGGGAATCTTCAATTCTTATGTTTTTTCATATCCCTTCACTACGGCCGCAGTTACGTACTACTTCCTGAGACTCATGGACGAGAAGCTCTAATATCGCGAGATTTCGTCAGACTCCTACTAACTGTTATTAAGATAAAAACTACTACATTTTTGTGAATTTAGAAGTCTCGTGTAATTGGTTTAGGTAAATATACTGCACCAGTTAGTTCATTTTATTTTATCCCTGTTAACCCATTTTTCTGGGGCGGGAAACACAATTATGGAAATAATTGTTAGTGTTCCATCTGCTCATTATTTCCTTGCATAATGGTCAGTTTATCTATATATAAAATGTCAGTAAAACAAATAACACTCATATTGAGCTATCCATTCAGGCTAATTCTATCACCTCTCATAAGATGAAGAAGACCAGCAAATCACCAGGACTGAGGTGCTGGAACAACACAACTCACTTCCGTTTTGTTTAAAAAAAGATGACATAACTGATTTGCAATCAAACTGAATAAACACATACATTCTGTTGCCTGCTATTTATTTAATTAATTACGATTAATCTGTATTAAAATATAATGATCATAAATAAGGCACAAAATCAGCTCGGCAACTAAAAATAATATTGTTCGTAACAAAAAGGAATCCATCGCTATATCAAGCAATGTGTGGCTCGAGGGTGCAACTAATTTACAAAGTCAGTTGATTTTTAAGTAAAAATTTCCAGATTTTACTTAGATGCAAGGTCACAGCTTTACTTTAAAAATAATATATATATTTTTTAGAACAAAATACAAGTGTATGTTTGCATCAAGGTTAATGCAGGGCTTGCAGAACCTGGACCTGAAATGATTAATGTTTGCCTAATAGTTCTGCTTGCATATTTTCTACCATAGTACCTAATAATCTGCAGCATTCTGTTTGTGCATGCAAACTAGGAGGTTAAATATCCCAGCCCCGTAGGCCCACCACCCCCCACCCCTTTCAGTACCCCTCCACTCATCTGTTCCAGCTCTCCCCAGCTTCACAATGCTCACATCTCCAACACCACCAGATCTCCCCTTTTTTCCTGCTTGCTCTTTTCTAAAGTTTGGCTGTCAATCAGCAGTGGCCTCAGGCAACAGGCACTGATGAAAAGACCCCTGAGACAAGGAGACCCAAATTAGATTTCAATAAGGATGTTGAATATTCATACCAGGGAAACATCTAAAGGTAAATGCTTTTTGATCTCCACGCACAAATATCACTTGTGTGCATTCCCAGGTCCTGGCGCTCTGGTTCTACAGTGTTGTCTCCCCCAGCCTGGTCCGGCCCTGGCCTCAGCCTCGGCTCTGTCTCGCTCCTCGGGGGATGCGGTGGAATAATGATGATGGAGCTACAAAGGAGAAAAAGAGCCATAATGAATGTTTATACTAAAGGGACCCAATAGAAAGGGCATCCGTACTAAGTATTCAGTAATTAGTATTTAGCAGAAGTTGATCGCTTAGTGCACACATTCAAACACGCAGACAGACACACATATCCAGGGCAGAATCACTGAGGCATAATCATTTACTGTGTAAACTTTAGACAGGGGAACCTCCCTTGACAGCAGCAGTCAAAACACGGTTTAATTTCTCCTGTCAACATGTTTACTTTATTGTAATAATGAAGTCCACTTCAAAATGTCAACAGAATTCACAATGTGGTTTCTTATTTTTCTAAATACAACTGCATTGTGCTGCTTATTGTCTCCACACAAAATCACAATCGTCACTGTAATTTGCCACAACGTGATGCTTTCTCACCCTTTTTTTTTTGTCTTACCTTGATGTGCTTTTTGATTGTACACTGTGCTTGTTGTGGGAACATCTGAAAAAGGGCCAACATCCTCTAAATACCCTGGAGAGATCTGCGTGGAGATGGAAATGTGTGGGGATGATGAGGGATGTAAGGGGATGCTTTCGGGCGGGGGGTGGGCTACCGTGTGCTGCCTGAGGCCCTTTTCCCCACAGAGCCCACTCCGCTCGGAAGCACACTCTGAAGAGAGTCCCAAAATGAGACCAAAGGATGGGAACACCATCTCTTGTTGACGCAGGAAAGGACCATCCAGCTAATAGTCCACGTCCACTTCTGCTATCATCAATAATCCATCGAGAGCGAGCGCGAGAAGTCGCGATGGAGCTCATGATGCAGAGAGACAAGTCCTTCAGCAGAGCTAATAAAAAAGAGAGCCACTCTCATCTTAAATTATACTCTTGTTATTTCTCTCACTCTGTGCTCCTCTCAACCCCCACCCCCCTCCCTTCCTTACAACATGATGGTCAGTCCATTGCCAGGCAATCTGCTCTGTGATGTTGTTCACACCTCCGCCGAGCCAAAAAGAAAAGAAAAAATCTTTGACAAGATATGATGACTTGCCCAGGTGGTGTGCTTCACTGGTCTCATGGTCTTACGGGTGAGGGCAGTACACCAAGTTATGTTTGTCTGTGTGTGAGTGTGTGTTTGCCTTCAGTGTAAGACGGTGTGTTTCCCCGAGGCCCTGTGCTGTGGTGCTGTGATGCTGAGTGTCACCCTGCTCCGGCCTGAGCCCTGCAGCCAGAGAAACCAGCTGTGAAACTGACAGGTTTGTCTCCTGCACTCACCTACACTCTTTCTCCCCCCTGCGCACACAAAACACACATACAGAGAGATAGAGACACACACACGCACACACATTGAGTGAGAGATACATCCACATGCAAGCACGTACACGCAAAGAGCCGCACATACAAAACAAAATACACTTTCATGGCCTGAAGTTTAAGTACACATGCACACATGAGTCCCCCACATCCACACATATCCACAGACCATCACACAAGCTGCAGGCAGTCTCTCTCATGCCAGCTACAAATACAGTGCAAAAGGAATATGCTTACTGCGCTCCGATATATCTGTATGGCTACTCATAACCTGAACACATTTTTAGAAATTGAGGAAAATCTGCAACCATATTGGGGAAAAAAAACAAAACATTTCAATGATAATTGAAATGTGAAAAAAAAAAATAATAATAAATTATCAACATGACACATTATTTTAACACTGGACTATTATTTTTACCAACAATGTTTATTAAGCTATAAATAACAGAGTGCTGATTTTTTATGTTTTTCTTAAAATCATAAAATTCTATTATTGAAATTATACATTTTAATCAAAGTATTTTAAGGTGATTTTAGGATGAAAATACAGCCCAGTTTCTATTAATATAAGTCTGTTCTCTAACCCATTTTCATCAACAGACAATGGTAAAAAAAAAGAAAAGTCATGCAACATATTCAGCATTTTTACATAAACGATAATTACTAAATTACTAAAATATGTTTATATTTATTTTGAAATGGTATGCAGTTATTGCATATGTATATTTTTTTGCAACTAAACCATGGAGCATTTAAATAACAAAGATGACAACACATGTAAACGCAGATCAGCCACAATATACACAATGTATATAATAATTGGTTTTAATGTGAACTAGTAAAAAACTATTAATTGTTTTAATTGGGTTTTAATGTGGTGGCTGATTAGTGACTCTCTGTGGTGTTCATTTTGAAGCATCATGTGATTCGAAACTCATTCTTTAGCATCAGTCCTTTTCCCTGGCTTCAAAAAAGGCTGACAAAGTAAAAAAAGGATAGTCTGATCTACCAGGACATTAAAACCATAAATGCCATAAACCATACTGTGCGTATGTGCTAAATGCTCATGTCTTGTAACCTACTCTTTATTTTTACATGGTCATGTAGCACATACATAACCATGTGCGGCCTGTATCATGTAGGTCACTGAGGACGTGTAACATTGCCACAAGCAGCTGAACTTGTGGTCCATCCAGGAAAAGCTGATGAGTTACCCCCAGGAGATGCTGCCTTCTATGGCACCTTCCCCCACACCTAACGCGCACCTCGTGTGCACACAGAATCTCTCTCTCACACACATACACACATACACACACACACACATGGACTTTGACACCGAGTAGTAAAGGATGCCATGTGTATCCAGGTGTCTGGCTGCGCTGTAGCACCCTTCAGATGTCACAACGACAGAAATCAGTGTTCTGACCAGAAAGTCTGCAGGCAGCACGTGGGTACTACCTTGGCACATGTGTGTGTTTGCGTGCGTGTGTGCGCGTGCATGCGTGCCAAAGTGTGTGCGTCTGTGCCCGCTTATTCCTAGAGGGTGGGGTTGGAGAAAAACAAGGGAGGAAACAACAAACCAAGTTAAGAGACAATGAAGAAAGCAGCCCTGGCACCTGTTTCCCCGCGGTGTGGACGGTGAAGAGTCCTCTCCAGACACGACTGCGCTTTGCCCTTTGATGTGCCCCTGCAACTAATGATACCGCTGATAATGTTATCTCCAGATATTTCCATCCAACAGCATTGCCCGATATCACCTTTATCTCTCCTTCTAACCCTCCGTAAACACACTGCCTTCCCAACACAGATGCACATTTTTTTTTTTTTTTTGGTTCAGTTATGTGGCCAGATGTCCAAGTTGACATAGCGCTTAAGGCGTTTGACTGGATGAAACAGTGCATTGGCTGCGGGTAAAGGGGGATTAAAACAGGGCCCGAGGCACTTGTGTTATATTGAAAACATCCTGGGCTGCTTTGTATGGAGATTTGCATACATTGGGGTCTGTGCGGCGATGGCCCATCTGCTGAAGTGCATTGTCCCCAAACAACAAAGTGTGTTTAAATATTTCACATCTCCATCTTCTGGGACAGAGGTACACAGAAATGAGTGGAGAGAAAGTGAAAATTGGAGGGGTGGGACAGGGGGTGAATAAAAATGGAGCTCGTGGATTGGCACAGCTTTGGATTTGAACTGCTCCCAAATATGCCTCAGTCAGAGCCACAGTAAATAACACTATTGCCTGCCAAGTGAAGGGGGGAACCTAAATATAATATTTCTTAAACATGAGTCCTGGTGCATGAATAAAGAAATAAAGATGTCACATGAATGTTTTGTTTATCAGTGCTGCACTGTGATTGTACTCGAATTAATGATATGATTAGGGAGGAGATCCAATAACTTTCCATTTGACTTTTGAAACTCACTGTGGTCTGCAGCATACAGCTGCATTTGTCACAACACTGGAGATGTTTTATGGAATATTAATAGATGTGTTGTGTAATGAATGCGGTGTTGTGTTAACGATAAAAGACACTGACGATGTTGATAGAATTAAAACTGGCAAAAATCCACGGTGGACAGTTTGTTACAGACTGGTCCAGTATTAAGTTATCATCCCTCTGGCCCAAAACCTCTTTATTGTATTAATGCCATAACTCTGGATTTCTGTGACATTTAATGGCACTGTAAAATTAGATAATTACTGTAATATATCTGTGTACTCATGCCCGTGTCCGAGGTCAGAAACATAAAAATTAATAAGGAACAAGTGGGAGAATGGGGAAGGAGAAGAGAGATTAAACGAGGGAGCGAGTGTGCACGTGTGTGTGTGTGCGGGCACGAGAGACTTTGAAGTGACAAAGATGACAAAAGTTAGTTTTATTAATGCAAAGAGAGCACCGTCGGAAGTTACCTTGACATTCCAAAGGGGTTTACGCATTCCTCTGCTCTTTCGATACCCTCTGAAATTGTGTTTTCGCTCTTCTCCCCGTGAGTCTCTCATTTCGACCAAAACACACATCAAATGAAGAACATGCTCAGGGCAGTGGATGGTGGATGGAACAAAAAGGTGATTTAACGATGGGACGGTCTGTGTGTAGGCTGGACAGCCTGGTGCAGCCTCCGTCTTCGCAGCGAGCACACACAAACCCGTGCGCACATTTACACATGCACACACGCACACGCGGACACAAACAAACAGACACGTACACACACACACACACACACACGCTCACGCACACACACACACACACACATGCAGACACACACTGACACCAAATATCTGAAAAAACAGCCAAGATGGACGTGAGGAACATGTTGCGTGCACGGGGGAGGATTTTGGAAAGAAGAGCGTGGTCAATCTGTTTGTTTCTCTGCCACATCCAAGAAGAGTGATAATTTCATTTTCTATCATTATTTTCTCCCTTTTTATTTTTCTGCTAATGTCAGATTTCGAAAGCTGCTGAGGTTTATGTTCAAGAAAAGCAGCGTATCAGGCAATGTTTTTTTAATTTTTATTTTGGGACAACATGTCAATCATTCTGTGTCTGGTTCCAGTGGAAACCCACTGGTGTTACCTGAACCTCCAACCTCGGCCGTGTCTGGCTGCATCTCCCTCCGTCTAATCACGCCTCATAAGCCAGTTCATTTGCGCAGACTCCTCCGTCATAGAAGGTCACGGATGGAGTGTCTGTGACAAAGTATAACAGACACACATTAACCCCCATTTAATCGGGATTACAGAGAACAACCGAGCATTATTTAACACACATTACAGAGCATGGCAGCAGAAGGGAAATATGGGACACACACACAAACACAAATCCAGCACAATCAATCTAATGGCGTGCATTAGTTAACTGCCAAATGTTGGGCTTTTTATGGCAGGATCACCCATCCCTTGAAAAGATAAATACGGTGCACAGATCCCAGTAATTACAGCAATCCCCTTACGGCACAGAGAGGCCGTCCTCGCTCACCAGCCTCTCTGGAGGACTGTCGCCCTCGAGATTAAGTCATTTAGGACAGTTTTAGGGCACTGGGGTGAATGACAGAGAGCGGAGCCGGATGGAAAAGAGACAGTAGTAGGGAGAGGGATGGCGTGTTTTGTCTTTACTGTATCTTGGGGGAGGGGGTGGTACTTTGTGCTCGTGCAAAGGTACACACCAGTAAAATGAACAGATTCCGACACATTCAAATGTGACGAGACCTGCGATATAAGCGGCACACGGGAAAAACAGCGATCTGATCTCTGTGTGTGGCATTCTGTGAACGTTGCGACTGATTTTGTGCAGCTATGTCAGCAGGCACCAAAGTTCTGCCACTGAGTGGTCAACAAAGGATCTTCAGCCCTTTATATCAAATTAATGTTCAATTCAATAGAATCTTGCAGATTTCATAGGTTAATATAAAAGATTAATGTTATCTCAATTATGAACACAAAGAAATGAAATGTTTACATCACAATAATATCAACAATGGTGCGGATACAAAAGAAAAAACATGACTATATGCACAACCCAAAGCACAAAGCAACACATGCAATACACATACAGTATATCCCCATTGTCATATTTAAATATTTGTGATTTGTTTTGTTTTTTTGTTGAAGGCTGCTGGTGAGGTGTCAGTTCACCTCTTCTCCATTTTCTCCAGTTTGTGATCAGATTGGCAATGGGTGTATCTATTATGTCCAAATGACAAAACAATACAACACAATACTGTGGCACACTTAAAAACACACGTCAATGTTGTTTTAAATCACAATTTTGCTTCTATCTTTGTTTTCTAGCATCCAGCCCCCTTATTCACTGCCTTCCTGCAGACAGTTAGGAACCCAGGAAAGGTTAACATTTTTTTAAAGCAATAGTTGGATGTCCATAAGAGCAATTGGCAACATGGCCGAACATGAGACTAGTAGAGTATGAGATAACCAAAGTGTTATATCTTTAAATTCCTTACACTGCAGCCAACGTACTGCAGGCAACAAGTAAATGCAGGGATACATTTGTTATGAGACAATAGTGGGGAATCGCCTCACTCGATTCATCCAAGACCACCGAGGCCTGACAATGGCCAGCGTGGGTCAGGAACAGTTTCGGTGTTCAGTGCTGGTGTAACAACCCTGACAGAATTGTGCCCAACAATCTCAGAGCGTTGTTGCGCCCCAATCCTGGCATGATATGAACTCACAATTAAGCTCCATAAAAAAAAAAAGCTCGCAGCGCATCCAAGTGATACACGTCTCTCTGGTGTGGACCGCGGTCGGTTCAGACTCCTCAGGATGCATGTGCATGTGCGTCTGCGTGTGATAAGGGTGTGCAATGGGTGCAGTTTAGAAACGGGGAGCTGAGTAAAGCTTTCAGGCCGCAGGGCGATTGATGTCCAGTGGGTGGCTGAGGAACACTAACTCACACTGTCTCTCTGACTGCATCTAAAACCCTCATTAGTTTAAGTGTGTGAGAGTTCTCTGCTCCTGCACCTTCCAGACCTCGCGGAGAGGCAGAGGGCCAAGAGCCTCTCAGATGGCTTTCTACAGGGGAGCCATGAAAGGATGCAAACGTTCAAGGCTCCGAGCGCGCACGCACACACATTTACACAAAAGTACATTTGCACATAGACATTCTTCCCTCTGCCGTCCTTTATTTTCTGCAGCATAACCATGAGCACGCAGCTTAGCAGCGGGGTCTAATGAGGTCTGAAATATGAGCGGTAAACATTTGTATGGACAGATGTGGATTAATGTTCATCTTTTCTTCTAGCCAGAGATTAAAGCTGATTTACTGCCTCACAGGTTTCAGTTTCTTCCTTTTCTTTTACCCATTTGATTACAGAGAGACAGAGATGAGGAGGTAAATGTGACTCAGAAAGGGAAACAAAGGATGAAAGCGGGGAGATTGTGTTCTCTGACTCGTGGGGAAGTTGCCAGAAGACGCCAGACAGTGAAAGTGGAAGGAATCAAGGGATAGAAGAAAAAAACATGCAGGATTGGAGGGAGGAGGGAGTTGTCAGATGCTCCTCATTGCTTTTGCGGGTTGCTGCAGTGAAGGAGGAGAATTTTGAGTCATGAGGACGGAATCAGAAATGTCAACAGATTGAGTCAGAGCAGAGCTGGGACCGTCTGGAAGGAGAGAGTATCAACACTGACTGAGGGGCACGCAAGATTCTGGGACCGTCACTGGGCTAATGGCAAAATTGTTGGACATGTTGTGTGTGCGAGTGTGCATGTGTGTGTACGTGTTGCATGGGGGCGGATGTGGGATTGGCTTAGTCTGCTGTCTATAATGAATGGTTAATGTTAGTCGGGGAAAAAAATGAATACGGTCACCATCTGCTCAATCTAAGTCTGCGTTCTGTGCGTGTGTGGGCACATTTGTGTGTCAGAGAATCCTGCGGACACACACACACACACACACACACAATGTGCTCTTGGATAAGGATTTGGAAATATGGAATGGAAGCAAGGGGAGGAAGGAAGAAGGAAAGAAAGGAGGAATCAACTTACCAAAGAGGGACTTGGAACAAAAATTGGCACACAATTGGAGAAAGAGATAATGAGCGTGACAGAGAAAGAGATAAATGAAATTCACACAGGCAGCATCATATGCAATTGGATGTGAATGAGATGCAGATGCAGGTGAACACAAAGAGGACACAAGTCATGAATTCTGTCAGGTTTCTCAGGCACATGTAGCCTGGGGCTGCAAGCACACATGCACCAAAACATGAACTAAACCTAACCGTAAGAACAAAACATTATGAAGAATTATTTAATTGTTTTATTTCCTGCTTTTGAAAATAGAAATAATGACTTACAATAATAACGACAATAATGACTTTAAAGCTGGCTGTTCTTAAGGAGTGGTAAAATTCGACGATGACAATGCCATCACTGGGCGTGAAATAATAGCGTGGGGACAGGTTCTTCCGTGTAAATATTTAAGCACTTCAAATGTACAAAGTAACGGAACACAGAGCATAAACAAAATGTGCAGTGTCATGTAGCTCCCACCAAAAATATGTAACAGATTTTTTAAACGTATGTGGTGCTACATTCAGCAAATCATCCTGATGAACTATAATAAATATAATGGGATCTAATAATACATCTTCATAATAATAAAGATCATCTTGAAATATAAATAACTGCTTTGTTGAAATAACACGATGAATACAAAAAACAAAAAAAACAATAGTGTAGGTAAAGTGCATTAAATATGTTTACAGCAGGATCATTTAAAAGTAATAGTAAGTTATTCAGAAAATCGATGTATTCTTTTCATTTTATGAAACAAAAACATGAAATGTTAAATGATTATTAACAATACTCATTTTGGAATTCATTTTTAAAATAAATGATGTTCAAACTTGCATATAATGGAAGTACTCAAGCAGTGAACCCTTAATATTCTGGCTGACTTATATTTATATTGCTCTTGACAACAATTACAAGTGTATTTCAAATGTATAATCACAATGAATTTAGGGTGAAATCCAATCAGGATAAGGTGTTGAAATATGTAAGATTCAATGCATAGTTTTGATGGCTGCATGGGAAAGGAGCATTTTGTTGGAATTAGCTGAAATATTATCACTTAAAATGTAGGAACCCCGTACAGCTATCCATTACCAGACCGCCATTTGAATAAACAGTAACAGTATTTAAAGCTTTGGGGGGATTACAAGTGTTGAGGATACCGGAACAGTATCATCCTCCACTGTGCTCACACATAAACACACACGCATTCTCGCCCCCTCACACACCGACACAGAACAAACGCATGTCAGTTGGATTTTTTTTCTTTGTCTGTGAACACATCACAATTGTCTCCAAAGTTTAAAACACAGAAACACTTTCCGTGCACCACCGTGCCCCTGGGTAGCCATGACAAAAGGAGCCGCTGCACGGCTAAAACATGTGTGATACATCGGCGAACACTGGCTTGATGAGTAAATACAGCCTACATCGATAATCCTCATGTCACTATGCACTATGTATTTTGCAGAGAGCTGCACACACACACATATGCACGCGCACGCATACACACACACACACTGCCAGGTTGTGATTAAATTCTCTGTGGCCTATGATCCGTCTCTAAATCTTTGCAATTTTCATTTTATGCAGCTTTAATATGGATCATAGTTGCTCTCAGAGTGCCCCATCTCCTAATCTGGAGCAATCTGAGCTGAGCCTGGCTGGGCCAACAGCTGACACTAAGCCAACCAGTCACAGTCAACCAGCCGGCAAGTCAGTAACAAAGAGTCTGTGCACCAGGCCCAAAACAACATGAGGTGGGAGAAGTTGGAAATATTTTTGCGTTCTTTTTTTTTTTTTTTTTTTTTACAAAAAGCCAATTGAGTGATTGTTGACAGCAAAAAGGAAGAAAAAAAGAAAATTCAGTAGTACGAGATGTCAGTTAATTCATAAATTATGTTAAGTTGTGGCCATAATTAGAATAATATAATCATTTACATATGCATCTTTATTTGCTCATAATGCGGCGGTCTGTGAAGAGGTGGGGGGGTGGGGGGGTGGAGGGAGGTGCCGATGTTGGTTTAGGTCATTGCGCTGCAGTTTGCCTAGTGTGGGGCATAATGGCCCATATGTATACTGTATGTAGTGTGATATTCAATACCTGCAAGACACTTACTCCCAACCACACATGACCCTATTTTTCTGAGCCGACCAGAGGCCGTAAGAGGATTAAGTAATTAAGGGTGCACTGTTAAAAAAATGTATATTAATATGGTAATGCTAAGATCTAGGAAATCCTCCCCCCCCCCCCCCCCTCTCACGAACAATCTCTCTCCAAATAAATCAAATGTCAAATTGTAAAAAGATACACTTGTGTCATTATCGATATATATAGTTGACTGTCAGTAGAAGGAATTTGCACTTCCCCGAGTCTGGATTAAGCTGTCATGTCAAAATTCCAACAAGTAACCAGCTGAAGTGTTGGACCAGGACCAGGGTGCCTTCTGGCTTTTGTGTAAATAATACTGCTGCTGATGGTGAAAGCCTCACCAACTGAGCAAAGCTAATGCAAGGCTTAACTGGTCTCTCACTCTCTCTCTCTCTCAAACACACACTCACAAGCAAACATTAGTGCATACGTACATGCCGCATTACATTACAACTTTGCCGTGGTGCATTTCTGCAGATGACTCCATCATGGCGTGAGGATTATGAATACTTTTACATCATTGCTATTGTTACTCTTGTAAATGAAGCTTGAGAGAGAATGTAAGAGGGAGAGTGAACATCAGGGCGAGGGGGGGGGGGTCACTCCACCACCTCAGCCAGCTTAATCCTCCTGATGGCAGACGGTAAGTTCAATATCAGGAAAACCCTTATGGTCACATTTACGGTACTGCTCTTGGGAGCGGACACCTTGGTGGCCACACAGGACATTTACATGAATGCGGTCGCTATGATGATTGATTAAAGCAGTAAAAAGTCAGCTAAATAATATACTAATAAAAGATCCCTTTGGCTCATGCCAAATAAGTTAGACACGTTCATTTTCAGCGGACCTAAAAAAACTCCTACGAACTGTATTCTTCTATGTGAGAGTAACCGTTTCAGTAAATTTCATTGATATATATATTTTTTTAATTGATTGATTGATTGTTCGTGCAATAGCAGATCATCTATCATTGTTAATTATTTAAGGATACTTTGATACTTAACCAATTATCATTGTTAATATTGCCAGCAATTGAACTCAACTTTTGCTCCAATCACACAATGTGTGCGAAAAAGCACAATCCTCAAAAGGTATCTTCTACGACACTCATCACTCAAGAATGAGGGGGAAAAAAATTGGAATGAAAAAATGGCACAAACATGTCCAATCATAAACTATGCAACAACAGGCTTTGCGGCCTACCAGCAGTATTGTTTTAATACCAATAAACGTGTCCCTCTCCGCGCGGACACATTAAGCTCACTGCCTGTCGGAAAGTGGACAAGCACAGGTTCCCCGCAATGAACATGACTAACCTCCCTCCTCCTATCAAATCCTCTTAAGCAGTCTGCATTACATATCTGCCAAACAAAGAAAACTCAATCAGAACAATCAACCAAGCCAGGCCAAACCCACCCCACCAGCTTGTCTGATCCCATTGCGTGATTAAAATGAAAATGGAGCCGGGACATTACCAGAAATCCCATGTTCACCTTATAAGGAAGATCAGAGCCCCCCCCCTTTGTGTGTGTGTGTGTGTGTGTGTAAAAGGGGATAATATAAATGTGCCGGTGTAATTCCCTGGCTTGCATCACAAAGCACTGTTTTTATTGTTTGCAATATTAATAGAAGAAAGATTACCATTGATGGGATTGGATTAATACTATTATTGCATTTTTCAATCTCCAAAAATAATAAATAATTTGTTTCAAAACATGTTTTTAGTGTGTGGCACAGCAACACAAAAGCACCTGTATTAACATGTATAATTCAAAACAATCCCTCAAAGGTCCTGCTGGATTTTAGATTCTGGCTGTTACAACATGTTAACCAAAAAAGGTTTTAACAGATTAAATACAAATCAGGTGAACAGCATACAGCATTTCATTTCAATATAGTGAGGGAGCTTTCACCGATTATTCTGGCACCTATTTTCTAATTTTTAAAATGTATTAATACATGTCTGAAAACATTCGGAAATCAGCAATCATTGTTACCAAAAAACATATATTCAGGAAAAAAAAAGAGATTTAAACAGTTATATTTCATTTAAGTAAAAACAAATTACTTTTTAAGTTTCTGCAAACTTATTTTTTCTGCTGTTTGCTGTTGCTAAGGACCAATGGCATTTTAGTATTTTTGATTTAATGCAAATGTTCACATGCTTTGTGAGTTAATGGCCCAAAACCATGTAACATGCAGAGTTACCATCAGCGACCTTTGATGAATTATGCGTATGCTGTGTTTATATGGTGTGTTTGTGTGTAGGTGTGTGTTTGCGTCTATTAGGGACTCCTGGGTGGACTTACAGTGAGAGGAGAGGTTCACATTACTGTTGCTCCAATTCACTTCCTGGGATAATCCTAAGCACCACAGAGGGAGCGGCAGGTGACCTGGACCGACAGAGATACAGTATGGGGCTTCATTAACAAACACATACTCTCACCAACACACACACACACACACAGAGCCATCCATTCATAAATAATATCAATATGACTCTACCTTGACCCTTCTCTCGCTCCCTCTGCTTTATGTGGACTCGTCTTCCCCTCTTCAGCGCTTCATGAAACATATTGCGGCCCTGCTGCTCGAGATGATGGAGTGTCATTCAACCACTGCCCCAAAGTCATCTCCTCCATTAACAGCAGTGTCTAATTAAACCTGTAAATGACAAACACGCAGAGACAAACACAGGCCCGGCTCTAATGGCCTGGGCAGGAGACTGATGGGCAGCTGTCTCTTGTCCATCCACTGTGCAGATCAACCTTGAGACAGGCGACCTGGGGGACGACTGTCAGAGCATTCAGGCCGCCCTGGAAGGTTAGCAGAGCACTGATAATGAATGATTAATATACAGTGGCCTGGCAGTTAGATAGGCTAATTGATTCATTAATCGAAAACAATATTGTCTTTTAACGAGACGCTGTTTTCACTGCAGTGTTAAATATGTCTCGCATATGATTTTCATCTATTTCCAGATATTCATATTAGCAAAACAAAAACAGCAGGGGATGGCGTGGAAACAAACAAGAGGTGTTTTTCTGTTGTTTGACTCAGGACCAAAAAAACAATAGGAGAAGAGTTTGTGTCCCCAGAGATCATATTCGACATGATTATCCTCTTATTTGCATTCTACGAAAAAGAAGAATAACAAGGTAGCGGCGCTGTGGCTTATCCAGGGCTCCTGTATTAACCACTGTGGCATTAGTACCAGCAGAGTCGAATTATCTCCTTCATGAGGCCCATCACGCATAACACAGAGTGGGGCTGACCAAATTCAGAAACCTTGAAAGCCACTGAGCGGGAACAGGAGGGAGGGAGATGGCTTCATTGCATAACATGTTTGCTGAAACTCCTCCTCACCCCATAATGAAGTGTCCACTCAATTCTGCCTCAGGCGTTCACCAACACCATCCAATCGCCTATCACTGTGTCCTGAAGAACCCCCCCCCCCCCCCCGAAAAAAAAAAAAAAGCTAAAATCCATTTTCATATTAGTATGAAAATGTTCGAATATTTCAAGAGAATTATCCCTTCCGGAAAACAGAATAAAACCCCTGTTATTCCTGCTAATCCTTCAAAGACTGTGATATTACCTGATAGGATGTTGTACAGTGTGGATACCAGCAAAAAAAGACATGCCGAAAATATTGTAAGCGGGTCCCCATGGTGGAGATTAGAGTGAGCATGTCTCTCTCCGAATTGAATTATCCCTTCCGAAAAACAGAATAAAACCCCTGTTATTCCTGCTAATCCTTCAAAGACTGTGATATTACCTGATAGGATGTTGTACAGTGTGGATACCAGCAAAAAAAGACATGCCGAAAATATTGTAAGCGGGTCCCCATGGTGGAGATTAGAGTGAGCATGTCTCTCTCCGAATTTATCTCTACCCTGTCATATAACTCCTCATTTTCTCCGTAGTTCTTTCTTTGCCTCGTTTCATAGTGAATTATCAACCACTAGGTTTTTTATATTGACCCGAAGACAAGACATTCGTGGTTTGTGTCAAGGTTTTTACATCAACAATGACAGTTGGTCTACTTTCATAGCTCCAGGACGATGTAGATAATGACATCGGTGATGCTCTCTAGCGCCGCCATGTCTTAAAAGTTGACACTCACATTTGGATTCACAACCTTTGTAATCCCTTGACTTGGCTCGATCCTTTAATAAGAAATCCTAAACATAATGTACAGATAAGACCATTTTAGCCTGCTAATACGTCCAACTGAGGGAGCGATCAACGAAACACGTTGTACCTGTGAAATATCAGCACTGCCACTGTGATTGTGAGTTGCCACACTAGCATCAGCATTAAGCACATTGCAGCACATATGGCGATAATCTCAAAATGGAGTCTATGTGGACTTTCTCTCTAGTTTATAAAAGGCCATGTTTGCCCTCTAAAGTGACTCATTGATTCAGACAACACTATTCCATGTCATGCGTAAGCAACGTCTGTTTGATTATGGATGAGATAAAGAGGGCCGTAAAACTATTGAATTCAAAATGTAGGTCAAATTATTAACAGGCATAGAAAATGTTGCAAGGAAATTTTCAGTTTCTCCACCATTCCTCAGCATAGGGACTTCAGTTTGGCTGCAATAAGTATGAATGGGAACTGGGTTTGCAGTCCTGAACAGTCTCAGCTGCAAGCAGCATACAGCTCCAACAATTCCCTAGCCACCTACGATACAGAAAACGAAACTATTTTTTATTTTTTTAATACTAAGCACTGATTTCATTTGGCCGGTCAATTTGTAAAACATAAAAGTAGGCTGGAGAAAATAAAAGCTTTTGTTCATGTGTGACTTGGGAGTGTGACTAAGAAGTCTTAAATGCGGTTTCAGCACATACCTGTGCAGAGTTGATTGGCTCAATAAACCACATCACCACAGCGTCACAAGGAAGCTTCGAGTCACAGAGCAAAGTGCTCAGACGGTTTGTGTTGGGTAATTGGTCCTGGAGAGGGGAAAATCCGCTCTAGGACTGCAGGACACTCAAAGCCCCTCAAGTCCAACTCTTCTCTGCTCTATACATATTGAACAGTGGAGTCAGGGGGATAAGAAGATTATCACAATGGGATGAAGGGTCCATAAGAGCCTTTGCAGCCTCACTGTTGTAGGAGGGGTTAGAAGAGCACAGTGAAAGTTGCAACAGCTCTCTCAAGCGCTTAAACTGCTTGGCCCTAATAGCTCTGTTTATGAGTGCTCAAAGAAAAAGGCTGTGACATCAGAAGGGAATACAAAAAAAACAATATACTCCATATACGAACAAAACAAAACGTTATATGCAAAAAACTGCTCTGCGATTGTTGTATGGCAGAATTACACAACGAGGAAGAAGATAAAAACAGGTTGTCAGGTCAAGAAGGGGTGTTATCAAGATCGCCTGAAGCAAAAGAGGAAGGAAAAAAAAAAGGCACGTCAAATATCCTTGGTGCAACTTCTCCATTCAGTGCATTATGTGCATGTGTGTGTGTGTGTGTGTGGGGAAAGCGACAATAGCACTGAAATGACATGAAGAGTTATTTGGGCCGTAATGAAGCTGCTTAATGAAATCAGTGCCCTTGAAAGTTCTTCATCAATTTTAGCCCCCTCGCTCACAGGCTCGCACTCCACCATTCTGGCCTGTCAGCTCCTCCATGTGTGCGACACAATATTAATTAAACACAGCGTTTCCTGAAGTACTTAAGTGAAGCGCTATCATTGATAATGAGCAGGTTTAAAGGAGTCACATCCCTCCAAAATTACTTTTTAAACCGGCCTTATTAAGCAGAAAATGAGGCCCAAATCAGCCTACAAGCTCCTCATTAAAAGCCACTGATCCTTGGCCGCGCGCATGTTCCAATGGTTTTAATTAGCCCAGCGCAAGATCGCCTGCGACAGGAAGTGCCATTAATCTTGTCTTTTCATTCAGAGAAGGAGCTACAGCGTGTTGCAGTCTGGGCCCAGTGGAGCCTTGAATGCCACGACAGGAGGAGAATCACAAAATTAAGACGACGGACAATAGTTCTTCAATTGTGTGAAAGCCATTGACACGGATGGTGTTACACATCCTCACACTGTTACATCACTTTGTTATTGCACACAAACACACACAAACACACACACGCACATGCAGGATGAGGAGCGTCTTCATTTTCCCTGTGTGTTTATGAGTTGCGCTCGCTGTAGGCGACGGGCCCGGCCCTGCTTGTCACACTGTCTCCGCATGGAGGATTATGGATGGCCAATTACATCGCTTTTGTCATTAATTAATGAGGATAACGAGCTCCCCCTGCTCCCCACAAAACCGTGGTACTCCTCAGCTGGTACTGAACAGAAAGAGGGGAGCTGGGCCATGTGTGCGTTTGTGTGCACGGGTGTGTGTGTGCGTCAGAAAGAAAGAAAGAAAGAAAGAAAGAATGAAAGAAAGAAAGAAAGAAAGAAAGAGAAAGAGAGGAACAGATATACAGAGTAGTCCGTGTGAGTGAAAGAGGTTACTGTGTGTACAATAGACTGAACACTGAAATCATGTTTGACCCCGGGGCTTTGCATGTACATTTGTCCAGCAAGTGGAGGTGTGTTTTGTGTGTGTGTGTGCGCGCGTTTGCTCCACCACCAGTCCTGAGTCTGAGGGGCCATTACAGAGATTAGGCAGTGCCACAGTAACGGATGCCCCCGTTTGTCAGCTCAGATCTTCTGTCAAGACAACAAGCTAAAAGGGAAAGAGTGAGAGTGATGATCAGAGGGACAGAAAAGGGAGGGGGGGTGGGGGGTGGACGGAGGAGAAACATAACATGGAGGCATGTGAGTAAAGAAAATGAAAAAGAGGGAGTGGGAGGGAAACAACAAATGTGTACTCTGGAGAATGGATAAGTCACCAGATCTCCACATGAGCTGCTCTCAAAGAGCACTTCCTGAACAGGACATCGTATTCCACATCGGCTCAGACAGCCTCTCCCTCCTCCACCTCGCCCCCTCCCAGCAGGCCCAATTTGGCCACTGCCACACTATCTGGGTCTACCATGCGTGGTGTCAGGTGCCTTGTGGCGATAGGCAAAACGCTTTGCCTGACTGCCATGTTCCGAGGGTTTGCGGCCATATGAGCACCAACACACACACGCACACAAACAGACATTCCCTCCACACCCCCCTTTGGAGGTCTGATTAACGAACGCCGGGCCTCAGCCCATCCCGCTGCACTCGCAGCAACGTCGCCCCTAATCACATGGCTCCTCGTAACCAACTGACTCAGCCCCTCATCGCTTCCGACAAGGCGGGGCTGGGAGGGACGACCCAATGTGATGTCATAGTGGGGCAAGGAAGTTTGGGGGGGGGGGGGGGGGGGGGGTGGGGGGGGGGGGGGGGGGGGGGGGTGTTCTCACAGTGCCACCTTTGGCGCACAAACACTGAGGCACCAGCACCACTTACTCCGTGCCCTTTGACCTCCTCCTCCGACCACTCCACCAATACAATGATTCACATGCATACACACACTTGTCTAACTCTATTGTTTGCACCCCCCCCCACATACACACACACACAACGCACTCCTCCCCCCCCCCATCAACCTGCCCGGTACAAATACTTTTTTATTTAATTGGGCTATTTGGCTTCTAAAGCTACAACTATCCTGATGTGATCCAATTTTAATGGAAAATCTCATGTTTAATGGTCCCCCCCACCCCCATCACCACCACCACCACTGTCATCATAATTTGAGCCAAAGTATGTTCATTTTCCTTCAAGGCCCCTTTTTGGTAAATACAGTGTGTACAGGGCTGTGTGTGTGAGATGAAGTGCTGCAGTGTGCATCAGACACGTGAGCTTGCACACAGAAAGAACTTAATTAGAGAAAACAGCGCTGTCAGATGCATTAGGCAGAGGTACACACTTAAGGGCATATGGTTTTAGTACCATACCATCGGGTTAGAGCAAAGCACACAAACATACCTCAAAGCTCCGAGCCATGCTAATGAAATCACTCCCTTTCTATCCCACTGAGAGCAAACACAAATGTTTACAGACATCACACAGTCTGTCCGTACCCTGCACCACACTGGGCTGCCGTGTGAGCGGTAGTGCGCCGACTGCAGTGCTGTGTGTTTGTCTGCAAAGAGAGACAGTCAAAGACACACACAATATAGGCGAAAATAGGTGTTAAATTGTCCATCTGTGGCAGCTCTTTGCGATGTTTCCAATACTTTACCCTATCAGATGACATTATGTCCACCTGCGACACTCATCCTGGTTGTAAAATTATTTTTGTGTGGAGAGTCAGGTGAAAATGTACTTCCATCTTAATGTTGTGCCCAACATTATTTCCCGTTAATACTGAATTTTTGAAATGGACAAAATTTGGGTTTTTAATGACACATTTCTAGTATACTTGTATTATTCCACCCGTCTCCATTTTTTCCAGACAGACCCATTGTGTTATGGGGTTTAATATCTTGACACATGTGTCAGACATTCTGCGGGGACATGCCGTGCAGGGCATATTTAGACATTGATCTGTTTGCTGTGTTGCATCCAAAATGAAACAAAATGTGCTTTATGTAATTGCATTGTTAAAAAGCATATTCTATAAAATACAAATGTATTATTATGTATCGAGTCTACATTTAACAGTACATTAAATGTATTCATTTTTGGGGACCAGGGGGAATTGTTGCTGCAATGCTGTAGTTATTGGGGATCCTAATAAACTGTTAAATCCTTTAAACTCTGGGTTATTACTATCCATAATGTAATGCTATAGGTGGTATAAACTGTGTAATATTTAATTTAACAGACTAGTATTGTTCAAGAGGACATTATCACTTTCCATTTACCCCGCTCTACCATTTAATTAACAAATACAGTAACATACAGTACACTATGTACTCGAGGCACACACACTAGGCAGAAGGCACACTTTTCAACTTTATTTAAATGATATTGTGTGAATAATATGCGTTCATCAAAGAAAAAGGAAAAACACACAAATAAAATGTGGCTTCCACATCCCGAAAACGACACAACAATCCTCATATATACAGAGCGACTAAAACAACTGCTGATGGCATGGACCCTGCTAATTGACCACCAGAAAAAATCTCATCTCTGTCTCAGTGTATAGATACAGCCTGCATGTCAAATGACACTGCCACCATGCACGCCATTCAGATAATAACTTCACACAATAAAACATACATATCAACATTTTGACATCAGAGGCCTATGGGGACGGATAGTGACCAAACCAACTGTCCGTGCAAAACCACAACCACCCTATTTGTGGCAATTAGGCTGCACAGGAACTGATGGAGTGCAGGCCCTGTGTCCTCACATCATTCGCAGCATTTGTCACATTTCATCCCCGCTGTCCTGACTGTCTCATGGGGCCTCGGAATAAGACGTGTCATCAGAGGGCCAATTTAAGATGCCATGGGTGGCCTGCTGTTGTGACATGCAACTAAATTGTAAGGGAGAGAGAGACTGGGCTGGATGACTCTGACTAGAAGGAATTGACTCAACCGCTTTAAACGTCTGATCTAATGAGTTCTGAGCACTGTTGAATGAACATTAAGACCAGATTAATGTCGGTACGTTGATAAAGGAGGGTTCACTAACACTTGTGTGAATAAAAGTACATTTTTTCCCACCCCAGGAAAATTATTATGAAAGATGGATTATGTTAATCACTCAACTTTGTGAAACAGCTGTAATAGAAAAAAGGAACAATACGGCAAGTTTATAAGTTCCTGAGTTCATTATCAGGCCAAAATTATCAGTCAGGTGTTTCATTTTAATTAACTGAAAGATCCAGACACTAACACCGACATCAATGTTGCTACCAACACCAAAATAATATAAACAATGATATATACCAAGAAAGGATGAGATTTCAGTTGAACGTAACTGCAGTCAGAAAAAAATGAAATAAAACTAAAATACAAGAGAGATATTTGTTTGCAGGAATATAAACGTCAGCTTTTTCCACAAACGAACAACCAAACGGTCCATAGTACAATCTGCAAAGGCAAACTGGCGCTGGAACACTGATGGAATTAAGTCGAGCGGGGAGACAGGAGCTGAAATCGTGTTAATAAGTGTCCGGGGTATAAGAGAAGAAGCCCGCGATCACCCAAATAACCAGAGACAGGTCCTGTGCGCCCCGGGCGGCTTTTGCGCCGTTTCCCCTCAGCGCCACCGACCCCACTGCGTGCCAAACGGGCCTCACCCGCCCCACTCCGCTCCTTTACAATCATCTCCTCATGTCACAGGCTTCTCATGCGAGAAAATACAGAAAGTTGCCAACTCATTTTAGGAGGACCACTCCTTGAGGGTGAGAGCACGTGAGCAGCGTGAGAGGCAACAGTTTGAGTTTGCCTTTTTTTTTTCTCGAACCCTTCCTTATAATTTAGACACACGCATGCGTCAAAAAAAACATATATTCGTTTTCGGTTGGTTTTGGACTGAATACAGTTACACGCCAAAAACCTGCGCTAAAATAAATGTTTCAAATCATGATTTTAAATAATGAAAATGACATGCGTCTAATCGATTGTGACAAGAGTGTGTCCTTACTCTGCAGGTTATTAAACGTGCGCACGGCGTGAGTTTAAAACGGTGTGAAATGTTCATTGAAAGGAAGCAAACCGGGCCCAAGCATAGATATGTGTTTTAATTATAAAGACATATAAACAATATATGAAATCAATGTTGCAACACAAACAAAACGCCCCTTTAGTGTGTAGGCTGTTTAAACCATTAGAATAAGCCGGGCTTGGAGCAAGTGATTTTTTTCCCCACAGTTGTACAATACAATCATGTGAAATGTGCAATAACTTAAAAAATAAAATAAAAAAACAACCCTGATAACACGTCATCTCAAAAAATATATCAGCAAACATAAGACTTGTTTTTTTCAACGCAGCATCGGCGCGGTCAGTCGAGGAAAGTTCTTCCATAATTTCTGTGTAATATTAAAATGTCGAGATTAAGGGCGCATATTTGTTTTGGATTTTTACTTTTCTCAGTTGTTGTTGAATGTTGCATAGATAACAAATACGAACTGATGGCAGGACGTTTCAAACGTATGTTCCGACACACAACCCTAAGTCTCTGTAAAGTACAGCGATAGAGAGAGAGAGAGAGAGAGCGTGTGTTTTTGACTCCATCCTGCAAGAAGGCCTTAACAATTTGTTCTCTATGTAGCGTTTGTCAAATCTGAATGTAGCAGTGCCGTAAAGTTACTTTACCATATTATACGATTATATGCATTCGACTAGAATTGTTTTATTTTCCACAGGATGATTTGAAAACAATTAGAGTTGGTGGGGAGGGAGAGAGAGAGGGGGGAGTGGGTGCAGTAGATGGGTAAAAGTTCAAGAGAAAGAGGAGAGCGGTGTACGCCAAATCAAGGCTTGTCGTTGCAGTGTTTGAAGAGACTCGACGGTGTCCCGGAATAAGTCGTGCACTTTTCGGCACAGGTGGCGAGAGCCGAGCCCGAGAACGGGTAGACGGTGGCGGCCTGTCCAAAGGGAGCCAGGGCAGTGGGGATGGGGGAGCTTAGGGTCTGTCCCTGGTTCAGATAGGCCACCAGCCGCCTCATCTCCTCCAGAGCCTGGGCCTGCATGAGGATGTAGTTCTTGGCCAGGAGGAGAGTGGCTATTTTGGAGAGTTTTCTCACCGAGGGGCTGTGGGCGTAGGGGATGACGGAGCGCAGGCCGTCCAGCGCGTCGTTCAGGTCGTGCATCCTCCGCCTCTCGCGCGCGTTGATGCTGAGCCGCAGGGAGCGCTGCTCCTTGGACTTCTTGGCCAGGGGCCCCCCGGGCTTGTCGTCCCCGAAAGACGAGCCCCGCTTCCGGGACTCCAGCGAGTCGAAGCCGTCGTCGTCGTCACTGGTGTGTTCCCCTCCGCTCTCGTTGGACTTGGCGCCCTGCCCGGAGAGGAAGTCGGCGGCAGGCGTAAGCGGGAAGCGGCCGGGGCTCCCCGCGCCGTGACCGACGCCACCGAAGCCGAAGGCGGACTGCCCGTAACGCTGCGTCAGGTCGAGCAGCGCGTCGTTGCTGATTGACTTAAGCAGGTTCTCGTCGCTGGCGTTCATCTTCTTCTCCACGGAGTCTACGACCAGGGGGAGAAATTAAAAAAAAGTCTTGTGTTTCCGCGTTTGTTCCCCCCTCTGTCCTGCCTTAGGATGCGGAAAGTGCGCGCTCTCTCTATCCAGGAGTTTGCGTGTTTCCAGGAGTTGCTCCTCAATCCTCTGCCGCGCTCTCCGTGCTGTGGCTCTTCAGGAAGGAGGCTGGGACTCTTCTCTGCGCGCCCCTTGTTGCGCGCATAGCCCACGTTCAACACAACACTTGTCTAAGTGCGCCCGTTGACACCGCGTGTATGTGTGCGTTTGTGTGTCTGTGTGAGTTTGTCCCCTCTCGTACAGTCCGTGCCTCTCTCGCCCTCCCTCGCCTTGGGCAGATTATGACTCTCACTCGGTCCTGCTCGCGAGTTAGTAGGAGCACGAGACCCCCCCCTCCTCCGGGGATTATCATCCCGTCCAATCAGGGGGGCGTTTTAATTAACCGGGGAAGAGCGCAGCTCTGCTCCCAATTTCAATCATAACGTGATAATCATTGCGCTTCGTTCTGACAAGCAGCTCTGCTGCCTCTGTCCTCCTAACGGTACCTACAACCCATCTCAAATAAAATGTATTTGAAGGTAGAAGTGTATAATCCGTATTTTTGCTGTAAAATGCACAGGTGCGCGGGCTCAGTGTCAGTGACAGGAAGATGGATGAAAGCAGACCCACGTGTAGTTATCCGTCCAGATCTGAGACACTGAGAGGACATAAGGGTGTTGGAAGGTTTGAACACGCGACCTGTTCCGTTCTTTCTGACTCAGGCTGTATAGATTGTTTTCTCCAAAGATCACAGAGGAAAGTGACACTGAGGATCGAGTCAAGCTGCGGTGGCAGCTGGGGTCTGAACAAAGCCCAGAGACAATACGCTTACAGAGGAAGTGCTCCTCACCTTGCACGCAGGAAGAGTCGGTCAATGGCACCGGATGCTCAGCAGCTTTCTCTCGGTCACCTCCGCATCAGTCAGGCAGTGATGAGTCAAATACAGATTACGAAAGTGTTCCTGCATTAGTATGTTTACTTCCTGCCTACACGCATACAACGATGTTGAATTAGCAACCGTTTGTATCAGACTCAACACAATGTGCACACAGAGCAGTCTGCGTATTTGTATTTTTCACAAGTAAAGCTCCCAGCTTCCTGAAACTATTGAACAGGTGTCCTCACTGAACCCAGCGAATTGGTGAAACTTTATAGTGAAGGTAAGCCTGCCATCGTGTGTCCAGTATACGCATTACAATGTGATGAAGCGTTTCATAAAGTCATGCATACCTGGAGCTTTGTCCCTCTTTCACGTGCTTCTTCATGTTGTTGGGGAAATTGTTGAGGGGATGGTGTCAACATCTGGCAGAAAAAGTGAAACAATTTCAATAATCCATCAAATCCAAATTCGTTGTGGTGTTTACTGGAAATTCCTGAGGAACAGGCATTCATTTGGGTCTTGATTCTTGAGGTTTGTTTACTGCTCAGTCTTTATTAAGGTTGAAATAAATTATATAATAAAAATACAAATTTTAATTTATTTGGATAGATCAGAATTTGATTACATTACAATAAGTCTGAAAGCCACTATGATCAAATACGCAAATTATACAATTGCAAATTTAACTAATGCAAAAAAAATAAATAAAAGATTATTCTAAGCAAAATAAGTAAACATATGTCTAGTGAGGATCTTTAAATGTTGACATCTGTCGTTCTACCAGTCTCACTTGGGGTCTATTTGTGATTTTTCTTTAAATTGAATTATTCCTATCATGTTGAATATTCATACATTTTCATACTTTTTTTTAACATTTTAAGTGAACCAGTTTCCCTATTCTGCCTTGAAAGCCAACAAATTAAATGATGATTACAAAACTTTGTTTTTATCAAAACTGACACTCTTGCTAATTGGTACTTAGACTGATGCAATTGTTAAGCTGTCATTAAATGAGATTTAATTATTACCCCAATTGTTTAATGGCCTGAGGTCAAATATGTAAATATGTTAACAACAACTTAATGGGAAATCTTGCGAAATTCATCCTTATGATTCATATTCATATTCTCACAAATACAAACTCTATTTAACTCACACCACTCTGTATTAAGTCAAGGCATTTTCACAGTGAGAACACTCAAAGTGCTCTAGAAGGGTGTGAGAGTTTTAACGTGAGTCGACACAAGGACCCTCATACTATTAATGCTTCAAATATATTGATTTAAATATATTTACACCTGTACTTTTTTAATGTCTTCTGTGAAAAAAAAGGAAGAGAAAACAATTCTACTTATTCAAAACGTATAGGCTGAAGCTATGTGCCGCTTTAAACAACCCACGGCCTCTGACCTTTGACACCAAAATCTTCAAAACATCCAACAACTCTAGATGTGCGCCATGTGATGATTATCTCTTCGATTGGTGACGGTACAGTTCTGTGGCCAGCAGATGGCAGACAAGCCCATGAGTTGAAATGCCTTCGCCGATAAAGGAAAACACTATTGAGGCATAAGTCAGTAAAAAAAATCTAGTGTTTCCTGGCCTTATGTAACGTTATTTTTATCTGCCAATTTTATCCAGAGGCTATTGTAAAAAAAACACAATTTGTACACAAGATGCTGGCACAATAGAAGAAAGAAATGTAGCACATGCAATAATGTCACAATTAATTATAAATATATAGTGTTAAACCCAGAGCACTTCACACATTCACTTTTCTCCAGCAGGAGTGAACACTAAAGGCTTCCGATTTACAGAGAATAGAGTAAGAAATGCTTAAGTGTCAACACACTGCACAACTAATAATATATCATGCTTTTAAAGCCTGTGCTGCATCTCTGCGTTGTCCTGGCAACTGCAGCCTTAGCTACTGCATTTTACTGTGCCTGAGAGGGGGGGGGGTGGGGGGGCTCACATTGCAGTGATGTTAGAGGACCACCATGGGGCAGGAAAGTATTTTTCTATTCTGGTAAATGTGGTGGCACCATCCCATTTGACAGGAGCAGTTCATGTGTGCTCAAACACACACATTTGTATAAATACATGCATGCACTCAGACAGGAGGCTAGAGGTATTTATACTGTACATACATGTGCTGTATCAACCTCGCCCTGTCATACCTACAGTATATAAATATGTGCCATTCCTGCCGTTTGTATGCGCCCGCGGATGCAGTGGAATGAGCATTTTGTAGGAGCATGTTTAAGCGAATGTTGATTTTCAGAGTTCCACAGGGTCTTGATTATAGTTAAATATATCGTATACCAAGACCCAGCAGGCTCCACACATGAGGGTTTTGTCTCCAGGCTATCTCTCAAATCCTAATCTGACTTTCACCCCCTTTCTCACACACAAACAATCCCTCTCTCTTTCACACACACACACACACACACACACACACGCACACACATCAAAGTGCTGCTCCGAGTAAAGAAGGGAACAGGCTCCTTTGATCTCTCTCTGCCGACTCTGATTAATGTGTGGATTTACAGTGGAGACCTACGGAGACACAGGAGCCATGACACCCCTCTGCTGGAATTTGATTTACTTCGCACACACGATCCCTAGACCTTGATTTCATTCATTGCCCCAATCATGATGCTTTTTTGGGTCTCTGCACTCCTAAAAAAAAAAGCTGAAACAAACCCAAAGCCTCACATTAAACCTTGCCTGAACCAAAATCTCTCTGATGTTACAAATCACAGGACACCACGCGCTGTTCCTGCCCAATTAGAAGGATTTGACAAGTCTCTGCTTTGCAAAGCCCCCCCCCCCCCCCCGCCCCCCACTCCTTCTTCAAATCGAAAGCCTTCGCCTTATCTCAGAGGAGATAGTTGTGGGTCTGTGTTGTCAATGTTTCATTCCTCCAGGCAGTTATTTGCAGTTTTGGTGTATGGCGGTTTACTAACGACGATGGCGTACATTTTGAAAGGGTTTCTTATTTGGATCTCAAGAGGAGATAGTTGTGGGTCTGTGTTGTCAATGTTTCATTCCTCCAGGCAGTTATTTGCAGTTTTGGTGTATGGCGGTTTACTAACGACGATGGCGTACATTTTGAAAGGGTTTCTTATTTGGGCTTCCAAGCAGGGGTTGTAAGCCACAAATTCCACATTGTTTTTGAGGCACTGCATGTTGCCACCATGCTTCGTGGCCCCTTTTCACCCGAAACCTTCTCCTCCACGTCTCGCATTATCTCTCCCTCCCCATTTCGTCTTCCCTCACTGCAGTGCAATGCAGATTTTCACAGGGCGGAGGTATGGTAGAGTTAGGCGGGGTCCCATGAATAATTGTTGAAGATATTTTTACTCTGACCCACTTTGGAGTTCCTTTTGCCCCGCTTAAAGGTGCCGCTGTTTCATGTCAACGTATGATGTGGAAATTCACAAATCAATTTGCAGGTTAGTTGTGTGGTCGTGGCTGTCAAATTCAATTTCCACGTCTTCTGAAGTATGTTGACTGTGTAGGCCCAAAGTCTAATTGCCTACGTGACCACAGCGCACCAGTTTAAAAGACAATTTGAACTTGACAAAAAGATTTTAGGAAAAATGAGGGGAACACTTCCAGCTTCGCAATACTAGTAAGTCTAGTCTGCATTTTAAGGCACATAAAAGCCTTCTTTTAAACATTCACATAAGCTATGATACCTTCATTGACCCGTTGATACTCTACATTTATGAAATGAAAAAATGTTAAATTCTGGATCATAGAAAGTGATGAAAAGATGCCGGGTAGTGAGAAAGCATTGCGTGCTGCTGACTGTGGATTATTTGGGGAAAGCGTATACGTTTTTTGCAGCAAGTTTGATTGATAACACTTTTATATAAGGACATAAACTATGAAGCCATCGAGGAGTCAATTATAAAAAGCTATAAATAACAGGACTGTAAACTATTTCTTAGCTCTGGTTGTGTTAAGCAATGGATCCAGGTGAAGTAAGCTCATTTATCTCCAGTTTCACATAGTGATATGCATGTCTGGCTCTTATACATTCTTGTTAATAACTCCGCAGCATGTCATTGAGAGACAGCATGTTTATGAGTGAGACGTCAGATAATACATGGACGGCGTCAAAAAAACCTGACACTTGACCATTCATAGACATGGTTTATTTATAATGCAAAAGGCAGCCGAACGTACACAGTCTGATCACGGAACTGTTTGCAAAAAAAAAATAAAAAATCTGAAAAATACACAGATTTGACATAACTTTGACATAACTTTCTGAGAAACTGGTGGCAGATTTCAATCCTTTTTTTCAGAATTTGGAGCAGATCTCAGAGAATAACTCATGTTAAACCCCTTATAGCGGCTTCCGACTGCATCTTTATAGATCTATTTCTTCTTCAATCACAGTTGTGGTGTGTCTGTGATGGTTTGATGACATGTGTTGTTTTTGTTTTTCCTTAACCCAAAGTTATACTGTCTGGAATATAGATAACAATACCAAGAGACACACAGTGCAAAGCTGACCGGATAAGTGCTGCTGCAAATTTAGAGATCTGACAGATCCTCTCCATTCTCACCTCAATGCTTCTTTTATCTCGCTTTGCTTATCCTTTTTCCCCTCCAACCATCCTATATTTCTCTCCCTTTGTCTCTCTGTATGCAATAGTTTTTTGGGTTGTTGTTTATTATTTTTTTTGCCCGCCTCCACCCCCACTTTCTTCACCTCATTTCACAATGAAAAAAGTCACACAGAGTTTTCCTTCTAGGGTTTTTGCGAACAGGAAGTCCATATTTAATGAAGTGACTCTCTTGTTAAAATGCTTTTAAGTGCTCTGGCGCAGGGCTTCGGGCGGGGGGGGGGGGGGGGGCGGGGGGGGGGGGGGGGGGGGGGGGGGGGCTGAGGCTTTTTATTTATTCATTGGGCGGTTCAGTGCCTCTTCCCCGCTCCAACTCTGTGAAGAAGGGAGGGGATTAGAGAAATGAATCCCCCTCTCCAACACACACACACACACCCTTCCTCCCTCTCCTCTTCACTGGCCATGTTTCCTCCCTCGGGGGACACCCCTGCGTCAGTCCACATTAACATCCATCAGCGCATGGTGCTCTAGATGGGGACGAGCCTCTGTCCCACTGAGTCACACATACATGCATGAATTCATGCAAGCGCACACACACACACACACACAAATGTGCGCGGCAAGTGCACAAGCAAGATTGCGCACAGTGCAGCAGAAGCATCTCCAGCACCCTACTGCCGTTGCTGCCTTGAGCTACACTCACACTCGCGTTTATTTGTGTACGGCATTCAAATTGGACTTGTTTCCAGACAGCTCTCCAACGTTTGACTTACACAAGTGCCGCCGTCCCATACGTGATCAATAAGGCATATTTGAACAAGTTTGGAAAAAGCATGTGAAGACTGTCAGGAAACAGGGGGAGGAGAGGGGACACAGAGGAGAGGAGAACGTTTCTCAGAGTGAAGGCTGAGATTTGTTTTATTTATTTTCTGCGTTGCTCTGCTTCCTCACCTCTTTGTGTGAAGTTTGGGGCTGTCTGCTCCCTCGTTATCGCTCCTCGCTCGCAGATTGGGAGGGGAGCCGAGACTTGGGCTGGATGAGAGAGGCGTATCGTTAACCAAGAGCGCGTGCGTTCAGCAAAGCACAGGCTCCATCTAATCCCACTCATTCCCACACGCCTGTGTCACACTCATCGTTCTCCTGCACCGAAATGCTGGGTGGGAAAAAAAAAAAAGAGGCACACATCATATTTTTTGTCAGCAGGACTAATAGAAATTCCTTTAATATTTCCCTCTCTCAAATCTGTGAGAATTTGGGAGTAACTAATGCTCATATCCAAAATTGGATTATAGCTATTTGTTAGGGCTTGGCTGATGTGTAAAGTGTGAGTATGTGTTGGTTTTGCGTTGGTGTTGTGCGCATGTGAAAACGCATGGGGAGGATTCACTGTGCTCGTTTCTAATCCACCACGTTGACCTAGATTCGAAAATCAGGCACACAAAATGAGAAGCGCTGCCCCGTGTCAGCACGCACACTCCCATTCCAACACAACAGCCAAAAAAAAACGTATTAACCTATGTCTCACCCTAATGCATTAAAAAAGCCTCTCCTTTCCAGTCATCATTTCTTAGCTTGAAAGATCCTACCAGAGATTTGATCCCCCCCATTTTTTTTTCTAATTTCCTCCCCTGCTCTTCTCTCATCTTGGAATCTAACATCAAACTGAAATGTTAAAATGCAAATATTTTTTTTTCCCCAGCTAGTTCAGTTCACAGAAACTTATAATTGGATTCTGCCCATTAATATAAAAAAGTTTTTTCTTGATCCTCATCATTCAATCTCACATTAGTCATTCGATGACACATGAACTGGCCCCATTCTACGACTAAGACAGACAGAGGAGAAAAGCTGGAGAGGCAGAGGAGGTGGAGAGGACCGCCATGTCGTTACAGGGGGAAAGTGCATTTCTGAAACGAAGAAGTAGCACGGGTTGGGAATTCATTAGCAGATGTGTGCACATCGGCCCAGTTAATGTGCGGTCAGTGGTTTTCCACTTGGCTAAGTTAACTCTCTTTTCACCCCATTTCCTCACCCATCCGCGGCCGCATTCCACCTGCTGTATTGTGAATATGTTTGAGGCGTCTACGGAGGAAGCTTTGCTCAGAGACGCAGCTTCACTGTGACCCACATGTTCAGGTTCACACATCCTACTCTGCAACACAACAACGTATTGACAATAGAGCCAATTATAAACTATCATTCCATCTTTCCAAAGGGCCAGGACGAGCACAGGGAGCCAGTCGTGAGATGGCACAACCAGCGGTCTCTCAGTGCGCATGTGCGGATGCGTGGTCTGACGAATGGAAACCCCTTGGTTGGTGTCCACTGGTGAACAGAACCCCTCGTGTCAATGCCGTGTCTGAACAGGGCCACACAGACGGCCTGAGAGAGAGCACCAGATGCTGTGTGGGAGGATTCTTTAAGTGATGCTATCACACCTCTCCTTCCCTCTTTCTTTTCCTCTTGTTCTCCCTTTTTCTTCTTCCAACACATGCACACGTCTCCTCCCACGCATGCACATTCGCTCTCGTGCATGGCATATTTGCGAGTTAACTACTATGGCATTCCACGATTAATCAGTCATCTTGTCTTTTCCCCTTCTTGGCACAAAACGGTTGAAAGCATCGTCATTAGCAGAGGCAGAGGGCAGTGCACCACACGTGTGTCGGTCAAGGCCAACTCCCTGAGTCCACAACACTCCAGAGGTAGTCCGAAAACTTAACTGGAGCAAGAAGGCAACCCACTTCCGGTTGCAATGACCTCAGCCTACAAAGACAAACAAAAGAAACTAAACTCCAGTCACAAAATGGACTCCTTAAACCAACATGAAACAGAACTCCCAGGACGCCCCCCCCCCCCCCCCCCCCCCCCGCCCCCCAGAAAAAAAGTGGGGTACATCCCAGATGCACAACATGAAACAGAACTCCCAGGACGCCCCCCCCCCTCCCCCCCACCCCCGCCCCCCAGAAAAAAAGTGGGGTACATCCCAGATGCATTTAAGCAAGTAAGGCAGAGGAACCTTCATAAACTTACCAGAGTGTTCGTTAACAAACCCCTCCATTTCCACCAAAGGCAGCAACAACAAGAAACAGGGCAACTAAATGCCACCAGCTCATATAGTGGAGCAGACCAGGTGAGGTGAATCTCTCCGACGACCAAGCTCCTCCCATCAGGGAACGATTTGTTTGGCAACAAACATACTAAAGGGTGAACTGTAACACAATGACGTCTTTTCTCTGCTCTGTTAAATAATTTCCAATTACGCAGCCTCACAACATCAGTTCAGGTCACAGTTTGAACTCAGCCACACGTTTGGCCTTCATGGTCTCTTTTAACGGCTCGTTTCTCCGCACGCAGGTAGAAACTGTTCCCCGCGCTTTTTGCTGAAGTGGAAAAAGTCCCAGAAAATGAGTCTCATTAATTAGCTTCTCATTTGTAAATGCAAATGAGCTTAATTAAAAAATAGACTCTACTTTTGCGGGCTTCAAAGGGAGACAGTGAGGCCTAATCAGGAGGTTTGTTCAGCTGTGGCACTAATGAGACATATTTGGCCTAACAAGGGAGCAGTGCCCTAATTTGTTTATGCTAATGACATAAAACAGTGCTTGTCCTTTTGGTGTATCTGGGAAGGGATCAGTCACACACATGCCTCCGTGCGATGTACCTTCAGGGTTTCATTCGGCGCTGGAGTGGCGCGGCGGCGGCCTCGCCGAATTGCTTCGCTAGGTTAATTGGCTTAATTAGCCTAATAGAGATCGTCGCGGCGACGACTCAATGGCGGTGCATTCGTGGGTTCCCGAGGAGAATTTTTCCATGCCAATGTTCCGCTGCGAAAAAGAACGGACACAGTTTTCGCCGTGACACGGACGTTAGATAGGTCAACTCAACTTGTTCTTACTCTAAATATTCCTGGAGAAGCAAACGAAACAAAACAGGTCGAACTCATGCCAGCTCCAACAGCTTAAAATGTAATCTCCATTTCAGCCTGGCTCTTTCTCTCATATCGTTGTTATCTTTTTTTTTTTTTTAATCAGTAACATCACTCATTCTTATTTCAGAATGTAAGACTCTAATCTGATCTGATCTCAAGAACTGGGCATGCAGTAATATCAGATTAACACAGATTCAACTGGGTTGAAAAATAAAGAAAGGACAACAGCAGTTGGACAATCATAAAGATTTGAAAGATGTCATAGTCCTGACTCCAGGATGGTGCAGTCGCTTGCTTGGTTTGTCGAACATGTAAGTCGAGTCTCTTGGGAATTTAACAAATAGACATGATTCCTCCAGGGTGCCCCGCAATCATTTTAGTGGGCCGTTACATTTTAATTCAGCGATATTAGCAGGATCACATTTAAAATGTTCCAACATTTGGGATTATGACATTTCCATCAGATATACTGCACGTTTGCTGCTAATTTGCACGTTAAGGTGTGTGTGTGTGTGGGGGGGGGGGACAGCAAAACATGGATAAAAACTGAATGAGATTGGATTTACATTCTTCAGGTGGGGTCAGTTTCACAATGCATGTTTGATCAGGAATAATCCTAAAATAAACTCAATTTAACGCTCTGTGAATATAGAGTCATGTATAAATAATGTATATCGTACTAAGGTACAGTTGTCTGGGTATACATTTGCTGTTTTGCATTCTATACAGGCGTTCATGTACATGTGTGTGAGTGACAGAGATCTCGCTGCTATTTTGTTCATCGTTGACTGAGTGTGAGGCCGAGTGAGACGGCAGCATAGCTGGCCCTAACTGATAAGTAGGCACAGGCTGTGCTTCTATTCAACACACGCACGCACACACACGCAAGAGCACACACGCACACACACGCACACACACACACACACACGCACACGCACAAACACAAGAGCATTAATTAATCTAAAAATGGAACGGGAAATTGAAGAAGAAAAAAAAAAAAACACACACACAACGTGTCCACTTTTAATTGGACTGACTTTCGTCCAACCATAAAGAGAGAACAAGCTCAATCATTCTCCTCCATCTTGTTGCTTGTTGAATTATTGATGGACGGAGCAAACAGCGCTAGAAAATGAAATGACGAAGGAGCACCGGGCTGGGGTGTGTTTGAATGTAGTGATAAAATGTGATTATTCATGTGTGATGCATGCTGTGCGGACCGAGGAGGAGGAGGAGGAGGAGGAGGAGGACGGCTGCATGGTGACTGCAGAGAACCTGTATGTGCCAGACAAGCCAGCTGGTATGTTGTTGTCCAAGTACACAATGCTCCGACTAAAAACAAGACAGAAATAAAATGGATTTAGATGAGGCAGTTATCACAAGACATTAAATATTCAGTCATATTTAAACCCCTGTGAAAATTCTCATCCTCTTCTAATAATTATATATTGCTTCTGCGACCCTTTCCACTTTTGCTCAACCCCTTTCACACAGTATTTAATTGCCCTGAACACACTGTACATTATCTAATTTCTTTTTCCTTGCATCCTGAATTAGCTGCTCCTTGTGAAAAGCTTTTTATTTTTTTTTATTTACGTCAGATTATTCAGACAACAGTCACTGGGAGCTTGGCATCTCAGGATATTTGACCAGAACCAGTGGGGTTTCTTCCTTCTTTTTCACGAAACTGATGTGTTTAAAGCCTCTTTTGCAAATTATTTGACATACATGGTCTTTTTGTGACATGTTAAGTCACCTACCATTGATAATTATAGCCATGTAGAAAAACATTTTTTTTACAGTGTTGTACCAGAATAGAAAGATGATAACATGTTTTGAGCCCCTTTCCTTACCGCAGCCGGATAATGAGGGTGAGGAAATCCCCAAACAGGCTCCTGTGATTTGACAGTGACAAAACGTGTTCAGCTTAAACTTCTAGAGGCCAACGGGAGACCTTGAAATATTCCACTCATCAATTAATCTCCATTCAGTGACACACTGCTTTACTTAGCCAACCATTCAGCCTCCTCTGGCTGCGATAATTGTCCCAGTTAATTGCTTTTCAACTCCCTTTGATTACAAGGTCGGCCCTGAGTGACTGGTGTACATGGCTCAAAGTTGGGGGCTGCTCCTCCATGGCCAACAACCGCCCCTTTGGACACAACAGGTCTCAACCCCCCCCCCCCCTTCCCCCTCTCCTCTCCGCTTTCCCTGACCCCTACTGTCCAAGCGTTACTGCTCTGAGACATGAACCATAATAAAAGTGCCCACGTTGAGAATGTCCATGGTAACAAGGACTCCACTAATCGGAAAATAAGTAACACTTTACTTTCAGTCTCTCTCTCTCTCTCTCTATTCAGCATTTATCAGTAATTAAAAAGGTGGAAGGTGTTAATGACCCAGTATAATGGAGGTTTTATTAATGAACTTGTCCTTAAATGCAAGACCTTCCGTGGGTAGAGATGGGAGGAGACAATGTTGTACAAACAGATAATGCATTACATTGACAAAAACAGTCATGCTCAAAGTAATGGTGTATCTTTCTCTTTAGCTGTTGGGGCACTGCTGAGTCCTAACCTGAGTAACGGCTTCTCCTCTGTAGTGTCATGCACCTGTGAAGTGATTGGGTCGCTTCCCCCTTTTACAGGTCTGACCATTGCTTGCGGCATGGAAATATGTTGACCAGGATGCCAGGTAAACTTAGACCAGATTATACTCCATAAAATCGCATTGGACCTATTACATGTTTGAGGACAGGGGGTTCTGTGAAAACCATATACATTGTCAAACTATTTAACAATAAAGTGACTCAAGCGGTGAGAAAACTGCGCATAAGAGGACACGTGTGGAAGTAAAGATATAAGGCTGTTGGCCATTTAAAAGAGAGGTGCTCTACAACGGTCTCTGACCATTTATGTACGGTTGCGGTTGATTAAGGCGGCGGGGTCCATGATATAAAAGACATGGGGGTTGGTGAGTGTGTGTGTGTGTGTGTGTGTGTGTGTGTGTGTTTGTGTTGCTCCTGCGTCTTTCTCCTCTCCCTCCACAGCTCACACGGAGGCGACAGAGTCCCTCTCATTACTGAACAGCATAGCCCCCAAACAAAGGCTCACGCACTGACAGTGGCGCATGTTCAATAACGATAACTAGTGTGGCCTCTCATCTGAATTAGCATGCGGCGTAGGCATCGACACGCACGCGCGCACACCCTGTCCCTTCCAAAGACACACCTTCGTGTGCAATTATTCATACATGCACCTTCATCCCATCAACTCTTGTGTTGAACAGACAGCGATTATTGGATTACTCTGCTGTGGCAACTCGAAGATGCATTCGAGCTTTGCCTCGTCAGCACCCCCTTTTGTTCTCCAGGCGGAGACCGGCCACACCGAGCCTTTCGACTTCGAAGGCGCAAAAATAGCAAACTGCAAAATAACAAGCGTGGTTCTGAAGGGACGCGGGCAGGTCGCTGCACGGGAAGACGAGCGGCGTAGTGTTATTTCTGCTTCACTTGAATATAGATTTTCTCCCGATCTGGCCTTCTGCATGTTTCACACCTGGCTGGCTGAAGGTGCCACTGGGCCTGGTGGTGCCTGCTGACGGGTGAACAGCAATGAGGCAGCGCACGTACACACACGCCTGAACTCACACGAGCGCTCCATCAGGCTGACCTTTGCCCTTTCAAGTTCAATTTAGAGTCTGTGCTTTTATTGTGAGAAATATATATATACAATATATATATATATATATGTGTGTGTGTGTGTGTGTGTGTGTGAAATACAGATTTAGACCACCGGCAATATGTTATATTATTTGAAATACGTTTCCGATAGCTGAGCCAATTTCTAAATACATATCTTTTTCTTTTCAGGGACAGCGTTGAGAAAAAAAAAAAAAGCAAGACACGTTGATGTTTACCTCCTGTTGTGACCAATATCTGCAATGTTGCTCTGTCATACCTAAGCACCATGGCTTATGTATGCTGCCGCCATATGTGTTTGATGCTATGATCATTTCTGCTGTGTTTGAGCCAATAGTCGCTAACAGCAGGGGGCAAAAAGGGGCGACTTTTAAAATGCTTTTCGCTCCTGTGCAGGCTGCGGCACGCATTTATAACTTTATATTATTTAGCTTTTATGGCAAGCATGGGCGAAAGAAAAAGAAATCTGCTAACTGCATTTTCAAGGGACACTTCGGCGCAAGTGCCGGCGACCCGGTTTGCAGATGAGCTCGGGCTTGAGGAGTATTTACTGAACGGGCAGGCTGCGCGTCGTCTCTCGCCCGGATAATGAGGGGGAAACGCGAGGGGAAGAAAACATTGAAGAGGAGGAGTGGAGGAAGAGCAGCGAGGAGAAGTGGAGGACGGGAAGGAACGCCTGAAATATGCATGTCATCAGGTGGATGACTGATAGCTTTCTCCTGATGCGCGCGTCTGAGGCTTCTAATTGAAGGCTGCTGCCAATCACAAGCGCTCACAGCGAGCATGTGTGTGTTCTTTGCGGAGTTACACCCTCCCGGAGCATTAAACACACACAAACACACGCCGAAACACTGTGTCTTTGATTGGCTGAGTGAGACTGCTCTCTCCGCGTTCTAATTAACTCGGTGTTAAAGGCAAGAAACAATAGAGATCAACCCAAAATATGAATATCAGTTTACGCCCTTGAGGCAAATCATAGCATCCTTGCAGATGGACCACCGTGTTGACTCGCCAAGCAACACATACGAGATTTCAGAGGAGGCAATTGATTCCAATTCAAAAATCAAAAAGGAGGTGTTGTTTCTGTTTTTTTTGGCGCGCCCAATGCAAACCACAGTTTTCACTACCTTGATCATTCTCTTGACCTCAATTCAAAAAACTGAAAACGTGTTTCGGCTTGAAAGAAACGGGGGAAAAAAAACATTTGGGACCTTTTCCTGAGCACCTGCATACCTCTCCGTCTCATCCTGTGCTCTCCTGCTGCTGGTCTATTGTCTCAGCGCATACAGACACAGGCAGCTCACACAGGAGTAATATCAGTGACTCCCACCTCCCCGCCATCCTTTATTACCCTTCTTTTTCTAACTCTCTCTCCGTGTCTCTCCCTCATGAATAAACATCCCTTACATTCACTCAGTGATGGCATGAAATGGCCACACAGCCCCTGGCACACGCAGGAGTAATGCCGCAATCATTATTCCACTGCAGTGGTCCCACACAAGCATATTTCACCAATCATGTGGCTCTCTCCCCTGGCTTTTGTTTGGATGACTTAAACAAATGATGTGGCAGCGAGGAGGGCCCGCGTACCACGGCTCCCCCTGTTAACACGGCAACCGTTGACACGGACACAGCCGAAATTTGCATAAGAGCACGCTTGAGTGGTACTGGCAATTCCAACAGGGGTCCGCAGATCCCCACCACCCCCCNNNGCAAGGGGGGGGACACACACCCCCCCCCCCCCCCCCCCCCCCCCGTTCGGCGAGAGGGTGGGGTTGAGGGTGGCGCTGTAAATTGGGGAGGTGAGGGTGGTGGCGCTGGGGGGTTTATTTTTGGTTCTGCCGCTTTTCTTCTTCCTTTCATCCTGTTCTCCTTCTCGCCCGTTCCCTTCTCTGACTGCCAGCTTCTCCTTTCTCTGGGGTTTCCAGTTGAATTGGAAGTAATGAAAGATGCAGACATGCCACGAGACGGACTGGGCTTTCAGCAGCAGAGATTGGAGGAAGTCTATTTGGCAGGCCCATTAAACACCCACAATACAATGGTGGCGTGTAAGAGTCGGCCCGGTTACAAGTGACATATACCTCCCCGCGTAGCAGAACAGATGCTGAATGGCCACAGAAGTGCTGTGTAGGCGTGAGTGGGTTATTGTTTTTTTTTTTTTTACAAATCAATAGTAGGAATATTTGGGATTTTTTTTTTTTTTATATATATTGCCACGGCGGTCACAGGTTCATATCAGAATATCAGCCTAAAGACGATGATTGTGATGAGGCCGATTACAAGGGGGAGGAGGTTTAATAAAGTCTGACATTTGAAGCGGAGGGTGACAACCATTCTGCCGAAATAGGGCAGTGATACATTTAACAGGGACAGTGCAGCTGATGTAGGCGAGGGGGGAGGGGCAGAGTCATGATAAGGCTTATTTCTGTGTTGGCTTTTCTTGTTGATGTTCATTTTCTGAAAAGAACTCGAGCAGCGCTGCATTCCGAGAAGATCGGAAGCAAGCAGCCTGGAGGGCCACTGCTCTGTTCTTTCATGTCCCTATCTCGCTCCACATTTCTCCCATCTCCATCTCTTTCGTGCGCCATATCTCGCCCTTCTTTAATCACGGCATATCAATGTGACTGAAACATCTGAGGGATCTCTTTGCGAGCGGGTGGCTTTGTGAGGAAAGTTCTATTTGAATTCCATGAATTTGCTTTCGCCTGACTTGCAGACTCCTCACACAGAAAGAATCCCCAGCAATGAAAACAGGCCACAATTTCCAGCCAGACCTCGATCATACACATTTTCTTTAATAACAATAATAAGGATTTCTGGATGTGTTGAATATGTTTACGGGTACCAGTTAGCCTGCTGAGTCCATAGGGTGGGTGTGGCGCTCGGCCGCACAAAGGTTGTCTCCATGGTGATAGATGTGGGGTCATCTCCATGACGATGGATCAGAGGGGGTGTTGGCCGCCAAGGTTGTGGACCAAGGACAAGGCAAGAGTGATTGCAGCCACCCAGACAGGAAATCGAAGAGGAGCACTCCTAGGAAGGGGGGAGGGGGGGGGGGGGGGTTGGGGGGGAGGGGGCGGGCGCTGNNNGAGAGGGGGGGGGGGGGGTTGGCGGTTAGGGGTCGAGGAAAAAAGGTGCAATCTCACAAGCCAAATTACTTCTGGGATGGAGGAGAGAAAATATCACAGCAATAGCCGCATCAGGAATGAGAAGGAGGGAGGAAGAGGGCGGTGTGTGTGTGTGTGTGTGTGGGGGGGGGGGGGGGCAGGCAGGAGGCAAGTGTGTGTGTGTGTGTGTGGGGGGGGGGGGGTGCAGGCAGGAGGCAAAAGAAAAGGAGGAGGGACGTCCCAGACAAAAGCTCAATTACGGAAGTCATCCAACATGCATGCTCACATAGGTAAATAGAGTGACAACCCATTACCTCGATGCAATACAAACTTACCCCCCCCCCCACCCCCCCCCCCCCCCCCCCCCCCCACTGAGGTGCCTGTCAGAGTTTGGCAGTGATTTTCCGTGTGGTTCATCAAGCTCGGTTTATTTCGGAGACTGATGCCGGCTGTGACGAGAAAATATTGATTGGATTGTGCAACATGTTCCACTGCAGCCCTACTGATTTCTTTCTTTCTCTTCCCGGCCTTCAGTCCTCCTCTGCTCTCCGCGCAACATTAGTATGTGGAGCATCGGCGCGTCCATAAATTGTTTAACAAGAACAACTTGAAATGTCTGCCTGGCTGGCCTTTTCTCTTCCTGCGCGGGGTTTCCCCCATGCATTTTCTGTCTCACTCAGTATGCCCTCTTTTTTCGGTGCGCGCCTGTTTGCATGTGTGTGTGTGTGTGCGTGCATGTACAAATGAGAGCCTGTATCGGCAGGCTGAGTGCACTGAATCATTAAGTCCACAGTGCCACTGTGCCCATTGCCTCATTGCACCTAATTAAGCCCCTTTTGTTTCCTATCAATTAACATTGTAATTAAAACTAGTCGGGTTCCTGTTTACCCAGACTCTGCTGATTCAGGGGGAAATGACGCACCGCCAGTGATGTGCAGGAATTCAGCAGAGAAATGCATGCAACACATGCATTTATGCCCAAACAATACACACCCGTGCACAGAGGTACAAATCCAGAATGAATACGCCCGTGTCACTGTACATGCGAACGCCTTCTCGCTCTCACTTCTGCGGCAAGAAAGCTCATGGAGGCCTCTCAGTTCGCGCAAGAGTGCGAAACAATCTGTGCTGATGGAGCGGTGAAAAGAGAGCAGGATCCTTGAGCGTGTTGTGAGCATGTGTGTGTCGGTTTGTGTGTGTGCTTGTGCTTGTGTGTGTGTGTGTGTGTGTGTGAGTGATCGCGTGCAAGCGTCTGTCGAGTCGTTAACAGGACCAGGGGATTCACCTCCCGATAATCTCAGACTAATCACCTTATCCTCCATCCCTCAGGTGAACAGACGGAAAAGAAGCATTTGACATCAGTAAACCACCCCCCCCCCCCCCCCCCCCCCCACACACACACACACACACACACACACAGAGACACACACAGCCCACCCCTACATACACAGGAAAATAATATATCCTCCGCATGTACACAGACAAGTCCACCCTACGCTTCCTCAGCACGCCAATGTACATTTCACCCAAAAATATACACTCTTGTTTCCATGGCAACTGACCATAGTGCTGTGGGCATAGGAGGCGGCAGGCGAAACACCGGAGTGTGAGGCGTACCGGTCTGTCACCTCAGTCTCCCCAGAGAAACAACACATAATACTGTACGACTGTACTCTCTCCCCGCTGTTTCTGCTTTGGCATGTGTCGCTCGAAGTTGCGGGAATACAGGGATTCATCTCTGTCCGCGCACGCACGCACACCCACCCACGCATGTCTCATGCACTGGAGCTTGGGTCAGGCAGCACTACCACACCAGACATTAATGGGTAAAACGTGTAACATGGTTGTGCGCACCGTCTCCCGGAGACGCCACCCTTCTGCTTCTCCTTTTCTGTCGGGGGGTCATTGCTGCTGCCGGTGGAGGCCAGCCTGTCCTTGGGTGCAGTAAAGGATTACATCGGCACGCACCATGTGACCTTAATTCCCCCTGCCTGCTCGTTCGCACTCAGCCAATGGTGGACGGGCCACGCACGGGCGTGTGTGTGTGTGTGTGTGCGTCTATATGTTGTGTGTAGTTGTGTGTCTCTTGCCGGGTTTTGTCTTAGACATACAGGCACCGATGGGTGGATTAAAACAGAGAAAAGGGGGAACGCTGTGAGGTGCGGTTGTGTGTACATTTGTGCATCTGCTTAAGCGAGCGCGTGTGCCAGATTGTGTTCTTAAAAGGGCAGGGATGGGGGGAGTGGTAGGGGGGGGGGGGGGCGATAGTGTGAATCGGGGGGGGGGGGGGGGGGGGGGGGGGGGGGGGGGGGGGGGGCGATAGTGTGAATCAGCAGCAGCCACCCCGGCACGTGTCGCGCATTCAGACGACCTCATTCATCCCCAGCAACCTCAAATTCCCAAGTGCTCCTTCCCCTCACCCATAAGCAGACCTCAACCCCCACACAGCCGCCGCTGTCAGCAGTCTCAGCTGGCGGCTGAGGGAGGAGGAGGAGGAGGAGGAGGAGGAGGAGGGGGGGGGGGGGCGCACACAGAGGGGCGCACACAGAGACGGCGTGATGGATGGATGGATGGATTGATGCGAGGAGGGCAGGTGCTGAGAAGTCCATTTGTGAAGCAGCCTTGTTTTTTTTTTTCCAAAGATGAAGCCGCAGAATAGAACCGTAACAAACATATATTAAAGAAGAGAAAGATTGGATAGGTGGGGGGGTGGGGGGATCCAATCTGATAATGTGATGGTAATATTTGTCTGCGTGAAGTGGGGGTAGAGGTCAGAGTGCGTGTGTGCCGGGGGGTGTCAATTAGATATGGAGATCAGACAGAATAAGAGCAGCAGTTTAAACATGAGCATTACATCAGGGGGGGAGACGTCCGGCTGTTATGTCGGCTTGCACCCACAAGATAAGGCCTCCGCGAAGCTTTGTGTGTCTGCGCCAATGTGGGTGTCTTTGTGTCTGTGTGACGCGGCAGACGTGACAGACGCAGCACCTTGCGCCGTAAGACGCCCAGCCTTGTTGGCGACCTTTGACCTTAACCAAACCTTGACCCCGGCAGACGGCAACTGATTTACGCAACAAAGGCAGGTGACGCAGCGGAGCCTGAAGCCGGCGCTAAACTCCGACCTCCGACCCCCCTGTGCCGACCCTAAACTCTATCAGAAGCCAAGCGCAACCTGTCCCGGCGACACGCGCAGACACACCCCCAAGACAATGAAGCAGGGGGAACGCCACTCTCCTCCCACAAAGCAGCAGAAAATCTATTCCATCATATAACATACATATGCAAGAGAAGCCATTATTGTCACGCTAACGAGCTCCGTTTGCTCACAATATACGGGGCTGAAATGAGACATTAAAGTTTGTCTAATACATGGGGGGGCGGTAATTAGCTGTGGTTGCACAAATCCCACTGAAAATGTAAATCCAATATAACATTGGTCGAACGCCACTCTCCTCCCACAAAGCAGCAGAAAATATATTCCATCATATAACATACATATGCAAGAGAAGCCATTATTGTCACGCTAACGAGCTCCGTTTGCTCACAATATACGGGGCTGAAATGAGACATTAAAGTTTGTCTAATACATGGGGGGGCGGTAATTAGCTGTGGTTGCACAAATCCCACTGAAAATGTAAATCCAATATAACATTGGTCAAGTTGGCAGTTTGGTCTCCAGAAATAGAAAAACACTTGAGATAAAAAAAAAATCCTGTGAGATAAAGTGCAGAGATTTTCACAGCGCCCTCAATTTAATTCAAATGCATTATTTTCTGAAATGTTCCATTCAATTTATTCGATGCTGAAAAAAAAACCTTTTATATGTCCCTCATGTCAGGCAAGCGGGTTTGCAAACGAAGGAAAAAAACTGCAAATTAATTCACGCTGTTTCTGTAAAAGTGCTTCGAGTTTGGTCACATGGACAACCACATCTCACCTTGTCGTTAGCGCTTTTCTTTGATGTATTTTCTTTGTCGGTGACATTCAGCGAGTGAATACATAAACCTGTGAGATATTAAAAGGATTTTGGTTCAGACTTTGTTCTTTTTTCTGGCTTTTTTAAAACCAGTGTCGCCTCTGGTTTTGTTGCTACCGTTTGTTTCACAGTCGTACGAATTCATAGTCTTGCGTCCATGTAGATATGGTGGCAGGCAATGACCATTTAACCAGCCTCTCACAATAGGCATTATAGTCTATTCAGTTCTCATATAATTACATTATGGGACAATTTTATTTTTAACATGATTTCTACTCGGGTCAAACAAAGCCACAGTCTAAATTGTATATCTAATCATTTATGGGTTGTTCGACTTAAAATCCATCACTAATGACATGAGCTTAAAGAACATTTTATGGATTTAATGCATTTCATTTAGAACCGAGATTGTCAATACTTTGCACTGAATTGTTGTCATTTCAAAACATGAAATGTTGGCTCGCATTTTACTCAGACAAATAATGAAAACTAATGGAAGCTCTGGAGGTGCTCTCACACACTTATTTTTGTTGCTGTAACACATCGCCTTTTTGCCTCTTCAAAAATGTCATGAAAAGAAACTATATTTCAAATGTAATGTCAGTCCAATTGAGTTTTTTTCGACACAGGGAAATGATTTCCTTTGATTTCAAACTTATGTCGGCTTATTTCATGTCTACATGTAGGCCCTGTCATACGTATCATGCATATGGTCTCGATATGTTTCTCTCTCTGACTCATGTGAAGTTAATGTCTGGCTCCTGCACTGCCTGCGCGTCTGTAACAGATGGTGTGTGTGTGTGCGCGCCTGCGTGTGTGTTTGTGTGTGTGTCTGTGCGTGCGTGTGTGTCCTACAAAGTCTGGCAGAGGCGCCTTATCACATCCCGCCCAACCGCACCGCACCGCACCGCACCTTCCAATCTACCGTGTTCTTCCTCTAATTTTTCTTTCTGCTTTTCCTACCATGTAAAGCTCCAACTGGACCCAAAGAAAAACAATGGTGGATTATGTAGGAATGGTACAATATGCAAATAATAAAAAAATATATATACGTTTGTGACACGGTAGTGAATCGTGTAAGGCTCTAACCCTCAATCAGGAAAACAATATCTTCCTTTCGACACTCCCTTCAATGACACATCTGACGCAAATCTGTCATGGATGCTGTTGCTCCGTGGAAAATGACAGCGATAATGATATTGTCTGATCCTGCCAGGCATTTGCTCAGCGAGATTTAATAACGCTTCCAAGTAGGCCTGTAGCCACGACTCCATAAGAGGCTTGACGTTTTCCGCCGATGTTTCAAATGCAGCACGGAACACGGACAGCATAGAGAAGAAAGCCGGTAGATAGACAGGAACAAAGGCGACGCAGACGAAGCGAGCACGCGAGAAAGAGCCGCTCACGACTCTGACAATCTGTCACAGTAGTTTGGAAGTTAGGAGTGTTTCTTGGGCAGGACGTGCATGTAGATTTCAGTTCATAAAAGCGGCAAAAATGCAATACCCGGCTGACGAGCCACGGCGCTCCAGAATTCTCTTTGGCGACCCTTTGGTACCATCCAAGGGGCTGACTCCAAACAGCATAGCAACACTGAACCGACACACAGCGCCGGGTGGTTTTGTTAATACTTTTTAACCCCCCCCCCCCCCCCCCCCCCCCCCACACACACACACACACCACAAGCACCCTCACACAAAGGTCAAGTGTAAAAAACCTACCTAGCCTTTATTGTGCGTGGAAAAAAAATGACATTGTTTATCAAAGGCTGGATCGATCATAAAGTCATCATTTTTAGTGTGTGAAGCAGCGTGGAGACCTCGCATCACATCTCGGTGGAAGTGATTTCAGCTTCCAGCTTCTCTCTCTCTCTCTATCTCTATGTGGTCTGTGTGCAGACTTGGATACCCACGTTGTTGCTGCTCACCGAGCCGAAGGTGGGCTCGGGGTGGGCAGAATCCTCGCTCAGACAGACACAACCTCTCCTGGTGCCGATGCTCACGACATTGAAGCATTTCTTGACACCGACGGGACTTTTGCTTTGCGTTGCCACAATGTGCACGCCTCCGGCGAGTGTCCCGGAGAGAGGCAAAGACGGGACGAGAGCGGGGTCGCAGGGAGTAAAGCAACGAGGGATGCAGTGCGACGGGGTCTCGCCACCGCTTCCTTACAACGCCATTACAGTGGAAAGAACAGGCAGTAATGAGCGACGCCGTCATTAACCTCTGGCTGGGCAATAAATCAACAGCAGTTCACACAAATTAGACCAATTCCCCTCGATTTGCCTGTGAAGGCCCTCGCTAGGTCTATGCCATTAAATAAATCACATACAGGAGGGGGAGGAGGAGACTCTCCCTCTCTCACACACACACACACACACACACACGCAGACGGAGACACTTTTATCGGCGGTGTTTTACAGTGAGTCATATAAACGAAAAGAATTAAATTTCTCAGGCTTGCCCTCCGTGATGAATACATATTTTCATCACGGCTGCTTCCAACAGATAGCTTGCTACTCTGTCTTTGGGTTCAAAGAAATTAACATTACGTGCACCCATGTCACAGGAGAGGGGGAGGAGCGGAGGGGAAAAGGGATACGGAGTTTGAGGAGATACTTTCATGGGTTATGCAATTTCATTTTTTTTTTTGGCGCAGTGCAGCTCAGGGGACCGACTTGATTCAGCGTCACTTTTTTTTTTCTCTCCCTCAAATAACAAACGGTGAGTTCAACAGAAACCGAAAATAACGCTGGCTACAAATAGAGCACCGGTCTAAATTTATTTTCGAAAATGCAATCAAATAAATCCAACCAATATAAATATATACATATATATACATATATATACATATACATATATATATATATATATATCTATGTGGTATGATGTTCTCTTTGGTTTAAGCCACCTTTGGATTTTCGCTGTCACGGAACAGTGAGCTGGTGTCCTTGCAGGGTGGAGCGGGCAGAGGCGTGGACAGCTGCCGTCTCTCCGCGGTCGTCTGAACGAAACGAGTACATATTGCACGTCACAGGGAAAAAGGTAACAGATATGGCAGCATGTCCCCGCCATCTGTCGCCGTAGCTTCGCACATCCACGCAGACAAAGGAGAGCGAGGCCTCCGAGGTGACAACCAGGCCCCAGCCTGCTATTGTTCTCCGGGCTGGTGGGTGAACCTCGGGCCCCCTTGCGCCAGGCCCGCTGCAGTGATGCTGTCTGGCTGAGCGCAGCATTGTTCACCGCACTCACTCAGCCCAACAGACGTAGGAAACTTTGATTCAAGCAGAGAGTCCGTCTCAAACAGCAGAAATAATGCAATTAGAGCCCCAAATCAATGTTGTAAATGTTGTTGATAAAATGACCTTGGAATTTATTTCATTTTTTTTTTCTTTTTGTACAATTTTATTTACTGGCACCAGATAGCCACACATGTCTTTGCCCTTTCTGTCTCTTGAACAACCTCTGAGATGTGCATGCGCGCACACACCTCGATCTAGGGCACAATCCCACAGATAATGTACCAGGTTTAGTGGACGGGGTCGATTTTCCATTATGGAATTTTATAATAAAGATAAACTGTCACATCAATCAAAGCATCACTCAAGGTTGTCTTAAAGTAAGGCCAGGACCTCTGGTTTCATCCAGAAATGTCCCTCCATCCCAAAAAAATGATCATCCTCCAAGACTGCCGACCCTCAAAGTATCCCATCTATTCCTTTATCTCTCCCTCAGAAGAAATAAAAAAGGTGGCGAAGAGGAAGGTCAACAATCTGTCGACAGTAGATAAAGAAGGATGGAAGAAAAAAAGATTGGATGGCGAAAACTGTAAAACCAAATATGTTTTTGTTGTGAAAAAAAAAACAGGAAGATAAAGTGCTGTCAAGCTCTATATACTCAAATTCCTGGGATTCTCGGGTGGAGTTGCAATAATCTGGTTTTACTCTGAGAAGCATGTCTCTGCACGGAAACTCTGTGTCTCTGGCAGTGGACAGTTCAATGTGTTGCCACTCTGTGTAAAATGACTGAGTGCAAATTACTTATTCCATTTTTGGCCAGCCTCGCAGAGTAACATGTGGGATTACACTTAATCCCTGTGTAATCTGTGTTCCTGTGCCGCCTCGGCTGCCCTGGCATGAAGGTCCAATGGCCTTGCAAATCTTCTTTCTTTTTTTTTTTCATGCAAAAAAAACAAAGAGGGCAACAGAGTCAAGAAAAAGCCCAAAGGGGGATAAAGTAATAACTTTAATAAGATGCATAAATAAACCCAATGTTCTTTCTAAACAAAAAGAGTCAATCCACGAAAAAAAGGCTGAGTAGGAAAACGCGACGAGCCCTGTGGTGCTGACCAGGAAAGGAAAGGTGGCGCTGAAGGGAACCATCAGCTCCCCGAGTGTGGGGGCTTCCTCCATGTTTTGAACTTGGGATTTCCAATCAGACAGATTGGAGGAGGGGCCTCATTTGACACAAGGGCGGGTGTTTACTTGATGTGTGTCTCTGCGTGTGTCTCCATGTACAGTCAGAGGCGTCACAACGGGGCAGGCAAACTCGGCCCCGAGCTAGAAGGGGGCACACTGCAATGACACATTCAGGAACCCCCTTATGGGGGGGCCCCCATGGTACTTGCGGGCTGTAAAAAGCTCTTCTTTTTTTTTTTTTTTGCCTGGGGCCCCCAGAGTGTCTTGAATCGCCCTGTGTACAGCATGCCCCAGTGTATCCTGTTTGTGTGTGATGAGCTACAAAAAATAGCAGCTGGGGAAAGTCGATGCAAACAAATCATCGCAGAAGGCAGTCTGCGCCGAACACATATATGAGCGGGACTGATATCTCTGTACCAAAGCCCACGCTAGAAGCTGGAGAACAGGCAGAAAAACTCATTCTCTGCTTTTTCTCTCTACAGCGAAGACAGCAGGTCAATCAAAAAAGAGCACCAAGGAGAAAAAGTTCTACTTTACGTAACTACAGTCTTTGATGACGATTGTGGCGGCGCGTGGTTTGAGTCACAATGGGACTCTCCGCCCCGCCTCCGCTGGTTTCGCAGCGCTGCTCCTTGCATTCTCAATCAATGCCTCTCTGGCTGTGAATAGTAATAAAGTCCTTTTAAATCGTTTCCAGACTAAAGGTAAATCGTGTCCGCGACTCTTGAACAGCTCACGGTTTTAAGCGAGAGGCGGCCGCGGCCGCAGGAAGTCGCGAGAACCGCGTTGAGTAACAAAAACAAAACAAAAAAAAAACACACACAACAGGCCAATTTTCACTGGTGTTGTCGGTTTTCATACATTCGATGAGGGCCTTGCTCTGTTTGAGTGTCTCCGTAAGACCGCCGTGAGACAGTGAGCCAGCATACACAATGCCAGCACCCTGAGCCCACAACAAAGGCAGCGTTTTTCGTTGCCGGGTACGTTGTTAAGGAATGAGTAAGTGTCCTGGCCCCCTCTGGAAACCACTGACTTTCTCTTTGATGCCACGGCGACCACCGGCCTTCTGTCCTATCGCACCCAGCCGCAAGCTCATAGGCTGTCAACAGCCTGGACAGCGACAGCGTTTTTGATGGACACACGCGCATTTGCTTATTGGCAAATTTGTCAAATATTGCTCATTTACCTTACCAATTCTAATTGGTTGAATCAAATACCACCTTTCTTTCTAAATTAGAGCTTCGTGGAGGCCCAACATCTTCGTGCGATGGATTTGCATTACCTTTCTGATCAATTCATACGTCTAAAATAATAGCAGTTGACTGGGAGAGTTCAAGCAAATAGTGCTGCATGATTGCAGGATTTATGTTGTATTTATGGCCCCTCGTTTATTGCTCTGATCTTTGTTTGCTCATGTCTCGGGTCTCTCACATTAATGACTAAATCTGGCTAAATCCTCCATAGAGGAGATTGAGGCAGCTGAGCACACTTTTAAATGAACCCATCATTTCTCACGTGTATGTCCTCGCTAAAAATACACACCGGCATTGCCTAGAATGCAAACAATGCTTGTTTCATGTCTTGTGCAGAGACAGCACAGCGGAGGTGAGGTATGGTCATTTCATCTTCCTGGGGTGACGGCAAACTCGACGACAATTTCATTCATTATCCGTAAGCGCTTATATTTATTGGGTCACTGGGCTGCTGGAGCCAATCACAGTTGTCCCATGGCGGGATTCACCCCTGGACACATAGAGACGGACAGACTCTCACATTCACATTCTTTGGGCAGTTGGAGGAAGCCGGACTATCCGGAGAGAACGCGCGCAAAGACAGGGGAGAGCACGCAAACTCCACGCAGAAAGGCCCTGAAGCCAGAACCTCCTTTCTTGTGAGGCACCAGTGCTAACCACCGCACCGCCGTGCCGTGCCGCACTTTGGATCTAATGAAGAGAGGTGGAGGGAGGTCTCCTGCTGCTCTCCTCAGGTTAACAGTGTGTGTGCTTTGGGATTACCTGTTCATTGGACTGGTTCCCAGGCTGCTGCAGGGAAAGTCTATTAGCCACATGGTAATCTAGTCAAAAAAGGAGAATAACTGCACGTCAATGCACAGTGCCTCCTCAAACAATTTCGGCGTGTGCATGTGTGTGCGTCCGTCCAGCCACCCAGCGCTTCTGATTAGTATGCTTGGGTCATGACGCTACTCTGACAGTGGAGCCTCTGAGAACAGCAGCGCCATGAATTCTTTAGCATGAGCTTGCATGTACCCTTGCTCTCATCACGCCTGAGAGGACAAGTCCAATCAACGGGAGACACACACGCAGGCACGCACGAAATCCAGGATGTGGGGCATGGCTGCCAACCTTCTCCGAGGTAACTGAAGGTCCCTCTGGCCTTCATGCAAACGCGGTCTGCATTTAACCATCTCATCAGCACATTCGACACATTTCCCTCTGACTCACAGAAGAGGAGCCAAACATAGGTACGTCTGCGCGCACGCACGCACACGCACCACACACACACACACACACACACACACACACACACACACACACACACACACACACTCACACACACACACACACACACACACACACACACATACACGCAAATCTGAGGGAATTTTCGATTCTCTTCTTCTCCCTTTCTCTTTCCCTCTGCCTGTGGAGAACACTGGCAGGAATCAGGGAGAAGAGCACGGTTGCTAGGCAACAGGTTGTGGTTGCCATGGTGAATTTAAGTGGAACAGCTGGTCCAATCAGCATAAAGTGCGGGTAGGCGGGGGCAGAGCCAGGGGGGCTCACACACGCACGCACACACACACACACACACACACACACACACGCAAATCTGAGGGAATTTTCGATTCTCTTCTTCTCCCTTTCTCTTTCCCTCTGCCTGTGGAGAACACTGGCAGGAATCAGGGAGAAGAGCACGGTTGCTAGGCAACAGGTTGTGGTTGCCATGGTGAATTTAAGTGGAACAGCTGGTCCAATCAGCATAAAGTGCGGGTAGGCGGGGGCAGAGCCAGGGGGGCTCATGCCAACACAGACAGACAGGAAGGAGAGGCTGCTGAGGCATGCAGGACGGAGGGGGGGAGGAGAGGAGAGGAGAGGAGAGGAGAGGAGAGGAGAGGAGAGGAGAGGAGAGGAGAGGAGAGGAGAGGAGAGGAGGCTAATGAGTTAAAATGACAGTGATAACAGGACACTCAAGAAATGTAGGGATCAGGAGCAGGCTCAACTAAAAAAAGCCCAAGCTTGTCAAAGGGATAAAAATAAATCATAACACAAAATCCAGAAGAAACAATGACAATGATATTGTTCAGGGATACAATGTCACAGGACAGTGAGAAAGACTGGAAGGTCTGGGTGCCTTCCACAGTCAGGCATTTATGACTTGGCTTATCTGGTCTGCGTTCAGGAAAAGGTCAATTTCCGTGTTCACTACTGGACTGCACTGCCTGATACTTTATCTTTTATTGGTGTTACACTTCTCGGTTATCAGTTTATGAGATTGAACCTGACTGACACACATAGCCCCCGCAGAGGCACGCACGCGCACACACGCAAACAAACAAACGCATGCTCTCTTTTGTGCAGGGAGTTCTTTAAAGTCAATTACACTTGACCAAGAATGCAACAACACACACACACACACACACACAATAATTGCACAACACTGCAAATGTTGAGAGGAGAACGCAAAGCTACTCTCTGTGGACCCATACCCAGGGACATGCATATCGTCACCGGGGAGGACACACTCTCGCAGTGTCTCGCATGGCCAAGCACAGAGGGGGTTGGAATGAGCCCAGGCTGCCGTCGCTGTAACCAATCATGGCAGCCACTTATCCTCCTTCTTCCCCTCAACAGCAAAATGATGTCGGAGCGGTGGTCAAGGCAAAATGTGCACATCTTTTTACAGGGGTTCGAAACAGGAGAAGAACGAGGTCATGAGAGCAAGACCTGGAAGGTCACGTACAACATTCGCGGGCACCAAATGCTGGGCAGGGGTATGCGTTGTCAGCACATTCTAAACAGGCGTGCATGGATGCTAACAGCCAGGTCCCATTGCTGGCATGGCCATTCAGTGGAGTGTTCAGTAAAAATAAGGTGTAGCCACATTTACAGTGGTTGTGCTGGACAGGTTACGGGGCGCGTTGCAGAGGTTTTGTGCTCCGAGAGGCGTCACAGCGCGGAGACGGAGAAAAATGAGTTTGTCCTTCCATTCGGTTGAGGCAGCTCCACAGTTCATGTTTGACAGCGCAAACTATGGTGATTATAAATAGAATTATTTTCATGATGTGGAGATGCGAAGGAAACCGTGGTGCATTAAAGTGCTCTCTGATGAATAGGAAGATGAAGAAAAAAGCCTTAAGAGCTTGTCCGGTTCCCAAGATGTCCATTTCCACAAAGCTCTCACTCTGTCACACCTTCCTCCTGTCACTCACACAAAGCATGCTGGGAGGCATGGTTTCCAGGGCGACCGAGAGGCACCTTTCCTTGACGATGGATCAGAATGCCCGAGATGGAGGACATTAACTCGCACCTGAGGTGCGGCTGTGTCGGCGCCTATAGCTCAGCCACAGGCAGAACAAAGCAAACCGAGACCTCTTACGGGGAGGGGGGAAAACACGGAGTTTGACACGGAGCAGCAGGAAAATGCAGCGGAATACTAATGACAGCAGAACATACATATGGATGAAACGGCAGAGGAGCTGACATCACCAACGAGCAATTGCTCTTCGAGGAACTTTGTAGTTCTTGCAGATAGCGGCAGAGTTTGGTGTGACACAGGAGCCCACTGGGAGTCGCAACAGCTCCCTGGGTATGTCCTCAGTGATAAATGAACTAAGCTGCTTCACACTTACGGTGTGAATTAAAATTTCACACACACACACACACACAGAGAAAAGGACCCTCACACTCTGTCCTAAATATGTAATAACACACTCCTGAATCCTCCTCAGGGCTCCAAAATCTAGCTCTAAAGAGACCCTCAATCTGCTTAACACATTTTACACGCTGCCCATGCTGCACTCCAACATGGCCGGAGCTGCACACATGTCCACAAAGAACACTTTCACACACACGCACACACAGGCAGAGCGCACACTGATCAATGCAAGAAATGGGGAGACCTTGTGATGTCGTTTTTGCTTTCAGTGACGGATGGACACATGAAACGCATGAAAAGGGAGACAGAAGCCGGAATGGGCGCATCGTGTGCACAAAAAAAAAGCACACGCTGGGACAAGACGAGGCACAGGTGCTCGCACGAATGGGAGAGAAAACACTGCGCAGGGAAGGCAAGGAGAAAAGCGGGGCATGTTTGCCGCGTGTTTGTAGGTGTGTGTGCGTGGGCTTGAGTGAAAAGGAGACTGAGTGCAACGAGAGTGCAGTTAGTAGTGTTTCCCCCCTCGGCTGAGGCATTAACAAGCCTATAATGGCCCCTCTTAAAAAGCCGACTAGGATCTCCTCCAAAACTAACTGATTTAGAGTGGCCAGGGCCCCCGTGGGCAGTGGCCAAGTCCCCCTCTGTCCCTCCCCAGCACGGCCACAGCCAGCCAGCCAGCCCCGGTGGCAGGCGGCAGAGGAACACATTGTGTTTGTCTACTGAACCACAAGCAATAGCAGTTTATAACACAATAAAACACCATGAGGAGGCATTAATTGGATATAATAGCCAGGGAATGATTTAGATGATTTAACACCTCTTTTCCCCGAGACGAGTACATAAAAGAGGGAGAAGAGGAAGTAAAGAGGAATAAAAGGGAATTTGACTTGCACACCGTCCCTAACCCCGATTTCCTGATGGTCATCTGAGACGATTTCACACACGCACAAATGCACATGCGCACATTCACACATCAGCAAGGAGCTGTGTAGTTTAAAATGCTTATAGTCCGTGTAACACACGCAAAAATCAGAAATACCTCATTTGTGTTTTTGATCAGAGTTAGCGCCAGTAGGTTTGGGTTCCGTTTTCAAACAAAGATATTGCCATGGGTGAGTTGAGATACAGCAAAGTGAATAATCAGCCAATCGGACGTAAATGTAAAATAAAATTCATCTGATCTGTGCTGCGTTCAAAGCAATGTGATATACATGTTTCTGCAATCTAGTAATCCTTGTATTGATAAAAAATATATATATAATAATAATAATAATAATCACTCCATCCCAGATGCAGCTGATGCGGATTACGTTTGACAGGCTTGCTGGCAGGAAAAACACACCCACGTAACCTCCTCATCGCTCATCGCTGTCTCAGTGGCAGCATTTTATTGACAATATGAGGATCAGGAAAAATAACAGACTCCGGATTCGAGACGCAAATTAGCCCCAAGACCCACTCACTAACCTTTCAAGGTATTTCTCCACCTTATTTCTCCCTCACCTCTCTCACTTTTCACTCCGCGTGGAGCTGAAAGGGACCTGTGAACCTAATTCTACTCAATTCTATTCATCTATCCACAGTTTTGAACAATAATAACATTGAGGCACCATCACACCTGGAATTTGGAAAAAATGTCGGTCATTTGAAGGTTTTTAAGTTGAAATTCCAGATTTATGCACGATCAGATCCTGCTCTCTTCACTCATCTCTCCGTCCCCCCCATCCCTCTCTCAAATGGTGTTTGGCTGAGGTGCGGGTTAATTGCAGGGTTAACTGACAGCGCGGAGGAGCAGTGCGCCGCGAATATGAGACAAGAGCTAGGTTTAGTCACAGTGTGTGCATGTTAGGAAAGCTGTGCAAAGCTCCGCTGAATTGTTGCAGGTTTGCATTGTATGCAGGTGTGTGTGTGACAGAGCCCGAAAGTTATAAAAAAAATAAAATAAATAAATAAAATAAATGCACTGATAAAACTCAGCCGGGCATCGGTAGGAGCAATGCTTAAAAGGGAGGTTAAACATCTTTGTTTTCATGTGAACGGCTGACATGCAGGATTTGCGGGAAACTCACCTCAGTCGCGGTGTCGTCGCTGCTCTCTGTGGAATACAACAAATAAATCTTTACTGTCACAATATTCAGACACTCATTGGGATAGGACTTGCTCTAGTAATTAATATCTATGTCAGCAGTTAGTACTCCTGGTTTTTCAGCGTGTTCCGACCCCTCTCCAGTTTCCTGACTGCAGAGGCTGAGGAGCACAACTGAGGCGCACTTTCAGTAATGCACATGCTAATGTTAACTTTGAACTGGGGAGAGTGCCCGGAAGAAAGAATTGACCTAGGCCATGCGCTTGTGGCGTGGGTGCCATCGGCCCCACCCGTGCGATCTAAAGCCTCGTGCATTCTTTAATCCCAGTAGACATCAAATCAAGGCTTCGCTACCTTATCGGTGAACACACACACACACACGCGCGCACGGACACGTCTTCAGATGCAGACTCGAGTGTGTATCTAAACACCGACACACTCAGGGAGAGTCCACAGGACATCTGAGATTGGACAGCCTTTCAAAGGCACAATAACACACAGAGAAAGCGACGGCATAATGACCCTTTTCTACTGGCTGCATGACAAACAGATCAATGCAAACAACTCATGACATTTATTAGCTAGAGTCAAGGCCCTCTACATTAGTACTGACACTTACCTCACTGGTCAAGAGGCTCAACATTATTGATATGGACTGCAAAAAGCAAAGGACAAATGCAAATCACACACCATCCACATGAGGAAGTGCCAAAGGCTTGAGTGTGTCAGATAATAATTTAAAGTGCCATGCTTCTGTGTTTACAACCTGCCAGTGTGTGTGTGTGTGTGTGTGCGTGCGTGTGTCAATGCTCCCGGACACAGAGGTGACAGACACATCTTTCAATAATGTTTTCTTGTGAATTTTTTTTTTGGCCTTTCTGCTTTGTGCAGCCAAAAAGTCGCCTCCAACACAACTAGTACAACTTTGATTTCATTTGGTTTCATCCAATCGTGCGTGTGTGTTTTCATTTATTAAATATATTGTGAAATAATTTGGCATTCATGGCTTAGATTTAGCTTATTTTAGTGAAAATTAAATGAAATAAAACTGATTTTCTAAAAGCAAAACGTTGCTGGTAATAGAGAAGAAAACATGATGTAACGGGTCTAATGGTGAAGCTACAGTGTAAGCTACGCCTTAACTGTATCCGGTGCCATTCAATCAAATAATGTATATTAGTTTAGACGGTACTTGATATTTCTAAGAGAAAAAAATCGACATAGATATGATTTTTTTTTATTATTATTAAATACATTCAGAAATATAATTAAGACAGTACCTCTGTATCAGTGCACGCTTACCTGTGACCAGGATGATCACACATGCTCTACTGTGTCTCTGAAAGGGAAGAAAGTGTGTGGCTCATCCTGAGAGCGGCTGTAACTCAATAAGTTTGTACAGTAATGTTTTCCCTAAACTCCCTCCGTGTAACTTCTCTCTCTCGCTCTCTCTTTCCGGTGTGTGTGAGTGTGTGTACGGTTTGATATAGGCTGGTGTTTGTTATATCTTGCCGTATATTACCATTTCTCCTTGGAGGGGCCCCTTGCATTCAAATCAGCGGCCGGCTGCCTGATCGTGGAGGACAGCTTACTAGGCCCCTTGAATTGTTCGCCAGGAACAATGGATTCCTTTGTCAACGTGTTTCTCTTTCTCTCCGTGGACAATACTGGAGGGTCCTTCTGGCTCTCTGCACTTAAGAAATGTTTGCAAAATTACACCTCTTTATATGCCTCTCAAAACAAGGAGCAGTGCCAGTATAAAAGTGTGGGAGGTTTAGGGGAAAATGCACCGGAGATTCGTTTATTTTCTCTTTGATAAACTCCAGTCACTGTTTCAAAGAAAATGTCCTACATTTAAAAGGAAAAGTTTACCTTCTTAAAAAAAAAAAAAAAAATGTTTCGTTTTTTTCCCCCACTGCTCTTTGCTCATTTGAAATGGTTTAACCTGCAAACCGTAAGCTGTGAAAATGTTGTTTTTAAGGAAGAAAAAAAAAGCTAATTGTTGAACAAAAAATGTAATTTTGAAAGGGGATTTCTTTTATATTTTTTAATAATAATAAACGAAATCTAATATGCACCTGGTTATGGTGAATTATTTTCTATCAGAGGGGCTCCTTGCTGCTTCGAGCAGAGAGTCAGAAACATAAACTGTACATCTGCATAACGAGCTTATAGTGCGGGGCTGCCCACCGGGCCGCAGCGCTGACCTCTCCCTCCTCCCGATGAATAGGTCCATAAGCAGATGCCCAGCTGTGCCTATTCGGGCCTTCAACAGCATTTCGGAAATCGGTATGATTTCCCTGGGAAAGTTGGCTCTCCAGTTTCTACAACAATGCCCACCATTTTAACCTGGCATCTATATTTACCATATAAATGATTATTCATAATATTTAAAGTAATTATTAATAGCATTTCTGTTTGTTTTATTATGTTGTAATTACATTAATAATAATATGTTTGGATTGCAATTATTGATGTTTGTATTATTCTTATTATAATTCGTATTATTATTATTATTATTGTTATTCTTATTATTACTAATACATTATTTCTCACAGGCAAATAGGCGTATATAAGGAAGCCTTTAATGCTTTGCAGGTTAGCTCTTGTTTGCTTGCTTGCATTCTGTTTACACGTGATCAGGGTTACAGATCGAGGGGGGGCGGAATCGTATTTCTTTCATAAAAACATATTTTAATTTCTCTTGTTATTATTTTAGTTGTGTGCATTGTTTCGATTAACGATGGGAAACAATGCAATAGACATATCCCGCAAAGTTTGCACACGCACCGCCTTAAATTATTGTGTATCAGCGTTGTGATTTTGCGCAGAGAGAAAAACCTCCCAAGCATATGCGCATTTGGCAATAATCGTGAATGACTTTCTGCGGCCTCTGTGCGTGCGTGGGTTCACCTGCTTAACTCAGCTGTTTGCGCCAAGTCTGCAGTACATCTAGGGAAACGCCTTCAAACCAGCACCATGATAATAAAAAAAAATACAAAATAAGAATACAATTTGCTCGTTGTATTACAGCTTAATTTAGCTTTTATTTGAAATGACCAAATCAGCTTCACCTTGGTGCACTGAGGGTCCGGGGCCCAAGCGGGCAAACTGATTTAACAGAGGCATTACAATTTACTGTGAAATGCTTTTGCAGAGACTCCATATTTAATTCCACTGCGGCACGTTTCCTTTATGAATTCAAATGCGCAGGAATATTTTCCCAGCGTACCTCAAAAGCAGCAAGCACAACTGGGGCCGACTCTCCTCTCTCTTTTGTTGGGGCCATTGTGGGGGGCTGCGTGTTGGGATTGGGGGAGTAATGAGGGGGCTGCGACCCCCCGATGGGGTTGCATTTGCTACCCAAAGACCGTTAGACAGTGGCTGAATGAATGGGGCCTGAATGTCATTGTAATGCACGGGGACAACTCCCCCTTCATTCAGCCTGGGACGTGGAGGCCGCGCAGCGCGGCTGAGGGAAAAACGCGGCTGCAACTCAACTCGCCGTCTCGCTCTCTCGCTTCGCCTCGCCGTGCATGTGCAGAGGCTCGTCGGCTGCGTTCACTGGTGCTGCGTGCGCTTTCTGCACACACGAAGGCCCACGCTTGCACCGGCATGGAGAGGAGGTGTGATGGAGCCGCAGTGTGCAGCATGAGCTGCAGGATACACGCAACGACAGGAGCGAGACGCAGAACAAAGGATTGTGAGTGCAGGTCGTCGTGGATTTATCACCGTTTGGATGGAGGACGCTTCTCCTGTGGCAGGCTGGGTTACTATCACAAGTCGCTTTTTTTTGGGGGGGGGGGGGGGGGGGGGGGGAAACCCAAGGGGAGTGGGATACCAATAGGCCTAACAACGTAACTTGTATTAAAGCTGGTGAATTGAGGTAGATTAGTGGAGGAAAGAGCACGTTTTGACATGCAAATCGCAAAAGGGGGTAATATAAGACAGTAGGCACGCCTGCTTAAAATCGATAATAATTGCATTTGTTTGAAAAACAGCACATTTGCGAGTGTATGGGCTCCGTTATGGGAGTGGGCTAAAGGGCAGCGGTTTCATCCTAAACGCCGCCGTGGGTTCCTCCTCTCTGTCTCTTTGTTCAGTCAACAGTGGGAGGTAGACACAAGCTACGAAAGGAGGGAGACACATTTGAAAATCCAATGACATTTTCTTCTGAGACAGAAATTCATAGGTCTGCGTGTGTGTAGGATTTTATTTTATACGTGTGATTTATATGCACACGATTATTTCTTGGGGGGACAACAAACTAAATGAAAAATTATAGGTTGAGTTACTCTAACCGATGCCGAAGAAGAATATATATAATATAACAGAAGAATATGGGACCACACTTTGCTTAAATATATAATTTGAATTTATTGGCTATTAAAATGCCTTTTGGGAATAGATTACGTAGGAGAAATATTATAAAATAGTTATACTGCATGATTGAATCAGGAGCGTGGACAATGGGGTTAAACAAGCAGAAATATCTACTTTGCAAATTAAAAATAATAAATAAATAAACAAACCACAGCCAAACATGAACATGAAGTCAACAGCTCCAAAACCAACAAAATTATTGTTGTAGTCCAAAGTCAGGGCCCACAATGGGATCACTGTATCTACAATCATTCATCACATTATCAGCTAGCAGTTTATCATGTCATCCTGTGCCAAATGTAGCCTACATTTCAGGGTATCACACTGTATAACTGCACTATTTGCTACACCAACTGCACAAACTACATACTCATCTATCTTTATCCACTTTGGAAAAAAAAAATATATATATATATATATATATATATACACACACACACACACTGCAGTAGAATGTGGTATTAACACTGACCACCGGGGATGACAGGTCACAGTACCCTATGGCAAATTAGGAAAAGATACAGTTCTTTTTGCATGTCATGTAAAACTCTATTCAAATAGAACAGATATATTAGGGCCTGTTAGAGCAAGGCAGGTGGTAATTGTTTGTTGGATTGCAACTGTGGTAATATTTCGTTACAAACTAAAATGCGTTTTGTGATGGCTTTTGAATGTGAGAAGGGGGAAAAAAGGAAAACAATATTTGGCGCGTTTTGGAATTTAGGTTTTCCACACAGAGATCACAAAGTGCAAATCATATCCACAGCCAAATCGTTGAATGCCACAGGTCGAGCAACATTGGTTTGAAGCAGCAATTAACCATTGGACCTGCACCTGTCTGGGTAAAATCTGCTGGGGGTAGGCAGGTGCACACCAGCCACAGGGGAAGTGGCTAGTGGTCATTTTGACTTCCTCGTGCCTGCAGGCTGCGTTGCGTTAGTTTTAGGCCATGGTTATCTGTATGTGTGTCCGGTGCATGCATGCATGACGCGCTGCAGAAAGTCAGGCCGGTGGTTTCAAGGACGTTTGGGGCTGATGAGGATTTGGTTTTAATGGGGGAGGTTGAGGGAGGGGGGGGGGGGGGGGGGGGGGGGGGGGGGGGGGGGGGGGTTGTGCTCGGAGCCATGACGTCATTGTGCGCCCATGTAATCCTCTTGCGCTGAAGCCCAATCAGCAGAGACTAGCAATTGTCCAGGATGGGAAGAGAGGGGCGCTCTAATCCGGGAGACAGTGGATCACACAACCCGAGAGAGAGAGAGAGGGAGGGAGAGTAAGAGAGAGAGAGAGGGAGAGGGAGAGGGAGGGAGAGAGAGAGAGAGAGAGAGGGGGAAGGGGGGTGCGAGAGAACAGGGGGCATGCATCCAGGGTTGGATTGTGCCTGAAATGGGTCAGATTAAAAAGACACGAACCGAGAGGAAACGGCTGACTCCTGTAGGAGAGAAGGATCTTTCTGAAGACAAAGAAGGCTTGTTTTTTTTTTCTCTCCATCTTCCTGCACGTGAAATGCAGACTCCCGACAACGGCGACGTTAGGGATACACGCTGTAGAAAGAGCAGGGAGGGACGGCATGTGTGTTTTCTACACACATTGCACTGTCGTTGAATGCACATCTAGCATGTAGTTTGACAGATGCATAGGGGGAGAGAGGAGGCAGCATCGCGCGTTCTGTCCGAGGGCGTTGATCGTGGACAAGTCGGGGAACTGCATTCAAGCCCAGTTGAATGGAACGTACAGTGCTCATCGCAGTGGGATGTACATCTTCAAAGCCGCCAACGCTGGTGTCTTCGGTTTCTCACTCTTGCCTTTGTGTGTGTTTTGGGGGTCAGTCTAATGTTTTAATCTGACAAAAGGGAGAGCCTGTGTGTAGCCTCGGCTGTCATTCTGTGCAAGGTAAACCTGCCAAGAGATGCGTAAAGACGCGCATCCGCAGAATGAAAGTGTTTTACTCACATCCCCTGATTAAGCTATGTCTGTGTGCGTGCGCGTTATTGCGTGTGAGTGATTATGGGGTTTAACACCGAGCGGTGGCGCAGTGGTATCAATATTCGTATACGTGGAGTCCAAAGACGCGCATGAGAAAGAAATGTGGGCGCGCGCAAAATTGCTGGTGCTTTAGATTTCGAGCGTCTTCCAGCGCGCGTGTGTGTGTGTGTGTGCGAGAGTGTGTGAGAGAGAGAGAGGGGGGGGGGAGGAGAGAGAGAGAGTCCGAGAGCGCACACGGAAACGGGATCTGCAGCCTCTCAGATCGCAGCCCTGCAGTCCAGTGTCCTCCTCGGTTGGAGCGTGTGGGAGTCAGACAGGGTCAGAGGCTGGTGGCTGCAGGCTGAGGAGGCCACTTCTCCACGGGTTGTCACTCTGCGTGTTCACAGCGGACCTTGATTTAATGTCCATACAATTAAGGCACGCGGTGAATGCCAAGAGAGGAATCTGCACAGCATCATCACGCTCCACGCTTCGCCTCCGCCGTGCGTGGCCAGGCCGCAAGGCTTCACCACAAAAACGGGGCCTGGCTGCCAACCACAGCTGCAGGATGAAGCTGACTGCTGTACTGTCACTCAGCTGCGCGTGCTCGGTGGCAAGCAGGGGACGCGCCTCTGTGTGTGTGTGTGTGTGCGCGCGTGCGTGCGTGAGTGAGCTTCTTTGGCAGTGTGGGTGCAATGCGCACTTTAATACGCTGTGGAAGTAGGTTACCGTTCTTCAACGTCTATAGTCAATGACTGTGTGTACACGTATTAGTGTTGTCCGAGTTAACCGGAAAAAAATGAAGAAAAACGACGTAAGTTTACGAAACAGCTCGACTTTTCTCCATGCGAGGTCATTGGCCTTCCTCCGTTATATCGACTAAAACACATTCTTAGTATTCCATTTTTTATCTGACCTGGCAAAAGGTTTGGCTTATTTTTCCAAGTACGTCATTATATTATCTCGTCGAAATCCAAATCGGTCTATCGTCAGCACGAGGTCGGTGGATTTAAAAAGGTCTCGGCGAGCAAATATAAACTGTATGAAAATAATATATATCGGATATTAAAAAAACAGACGAATTATTGGGACGCACCGGCCGCAGACCTGCCTTCACATTAAATCGTGTGTGTGTGTGTGTGTCAAAGTAAACATCCGCAGCTCTAAGTATTTTCCAACTAATCTGTATTATTAGTAGGTGGTGCGGTACGTTGATCCATTACACTGTTATTGTGATAAGGTGTAATATTTTACAAAATTTTATGAAGGAAATAGCTTCCGTCTTTTGTCTGCAATGTTCGAATTATAGAAATTCATAAGTAAAAGTATAGGGCCGCAGGCCCACCGCTCTGAAGGGACATAATCTGACCATGTCTGCAGAGTGGGATGGAGTCAACGTATAGACACTTAAGAGATTTAATGCCACCTACAGGCCTCTCTCTGACAACGCATGGGGATGTGGGATGTGACTAGTCCAAACGGAAAGAGTAAGATTAATTCAAATAAAACAACGAATGGTCTTTAGACAAACTACATAAGCGGTTACTGCAGAATTTGTACTTGTACTGACAAGCTGTTTAACCTGGTGGATATATGTTTGCAGGCAGTTTAAATTCATCTCAGAGCATTGTGTTTTTTTTAAAGGTCTTCAACTAAAATGAATGCATAAAATTAAACACAGAGAAACATTCGATCTTTCCCTTACACACTATAACCACAGGTTCATAATTGTTGGCTTTCATGAAGCTGGGACACTGGCTTATTGATGGCAAACTAATGATCTTATTGTGGATGCGAGTGTTTGTAACATTCTGTAATGATGTTGCACACAATATTTGCTTCAGAGAGTGAATGCTTGTGAGTATACAGCGCTGAATGTGATGTTTACAGAGTTGGATGCATATGGTTGTAATGATGTGAGAACAAATAAAGCCTGACTTCCACCGCCTTCTCTGCTTGTTCTCGTGTTATTTAAGGACAAACTGTACCTATACATCTGTACTGTTCATGCTAAGAGGGACATAGGGGAGATTAAACCAATCCAAGCCGATACTAGCAGAGCGAAAATGAGAAAATCTGCCTCTGACATTTTCACAATATTGTAAGGGACATCAGTAACCAGGAGATTAGCACTGTTGATCCAAAATACTCATACGACAAATATACATTCATATACATTATATTATATAAAACACAAGGCAATTATAGTCTCCATTTCATATAAGATAATTGAGTGTTTATACTTAAGTTTGTTGTCTGTTCGTGATGTGACCATCGTCCAAGCAGCAGTAGCTCCAGACCAGGAATCAGCACCATGGAGAGCTCCCGTCATGAAAAAAAACCAAACAAACAATTGATTTCACAAGTTTTGAACAAATATTGCAGATTTTTAAAGAAACCATGTTAAATTCAAGCCAGGTTGAAGAGTTGGCTTTACAAACTCAAAAATAAATAAAATGTATAAACATTTCAAACTGAGACTACTCTTTTTTTCACCGCTACAGCAACCTCTATAACAATGTATTGTACATTTTTTAATTTTATAAACTATAAATACCATATTCTTTAAACCAGGCAACTTCACTTCCATTCTTCTGTGTTGAAATGCTGTTGAATACTGTGGGAACAGAAGCCTGCGTAGATAACAGATTTAGACACACACACGCACACACACTTGAACAAGTCATTTGTAACAGCGTGGTGAAATAAGACTACAGATGGAAAGAACTCGGTGACATTTGAGAACAGGGGGTGCCGTACAGAGCTTCCTTTCTGTGTATAAGGTCACTAATGATGGATGTTTACTTAGTGGAGAATTCAAGAGATCAAGACAAAGTCAATTCTTATTGGACAGTTTATTAAGGCTTGATTTCTTCTATAAAGAAAAACCAAGATAGTTCCTTTGAACAAGTTATTATGCCCACTACAACCGTGGTCTATACGATAATCCATTTTTACTTAATATTTCATGTCATTAAACCTTTTTGTAGTGTTGAGACAGACACTTGGATGGCAGGCCTGACATCCGTCCATCGCAGTGTACTTCTTCTGACATTTATCATTAACGTGCACGTAAGCCCTGTACTAAAATCACGACCAGCTCATGCTTCCTAAGGCAAAGACGGCTGAGGCTGCGACATCAGTGGCATCCTTTAGCTTCTCACCTCCCCCTGACTCTACGCTGGATGGAGAGAGCGGTGTTGGAGAAGGCAAACGTGTGAAGGGTGTTCACCATATTGCTTGGATCAACCGAGCTATAGATAAGTGCAGGCAAAAAGGACAAAAAAAAAGAGATGGAGAAGAAAGGATCCTATCAGAGGGGTGTTCTCTAGATTACAGGGGAATGCACTGGCAGAGTAGAAAATACAATGCAGTTTCACACATTTTCAAATACGCACTCACGCAACCTCAGCAAAGTGAGCTCTGCCATCTCAACGCCATAAATGAGTAAAGTCCTGACAAATTCAAGAACGTATAGCGCAAACACACCACCTAACATAATGTGAATAGACCAAAAAACTTAAATCCCTAAATCCAGGCCACATTACCTAAAGTGTCCATTTTAACACTTTCAACTAAAACATTGTTGAACAAGTGACAAATCATCTAAACTGCGAATTGGGATCTCCACATCTGATTTGGTTACTGGATCGGCATCATTTCTAAACTTGGAACAGAAAGAAAACGTAAAGAATTAAAATAAAAGGCAAAATGAGAAAAAGTCTGTCTTAGTGTGACAGAGACACGTCTATTAGCAGCATTCCTCTCTGCAACATGGTTATCACACTATTCACAAAAAACCGAAGTAACTATCTCAAACTAATCAGGAGAGAATCTGCCGCCGACCTCAAACGCTCGTTAACAAATACACTGCCCTCTGGCTTTGAATGCCCTAAAATGACTGACACGAGAACAGGGGGACACTCGTCCTTAAGAGGACTCAACAACATTACCACTCTCACCTATTAGCTTCAACAACTCCAGCAGACTTACTATATTGCAGCTTGCCATGCATGGCACATACACATCTATTAGTGGCTGTTCTTTTAACTTTTTTTTTCCATGAACATACCTGAAAGTACATCCTGTATCATGATCAATGGTTTCAATCTACAACATACGTTTTTTTTTTTTTTTTTTTTTTTGCAACAACCAAAAAAAACACAGAAACCACATTTCATTCTTATTTTTTTTCTTACTTGATAGTAAATCAGTTACATTAATTTTTAGGTTATACATTTTTAGGCTTTCTCCATGAATATATAGGCTCCTACGTTAAAGCTTAGCATTACAACCAACATGATAGACTTAGCAAAACCAAATTCGAGAAAAAAAAAACAAAAAAAAAACAGAGGATTAAGACAGAATGATGGTGAATGGACAACTATGTGAACCCACCCCACCCCATTTTGTGAAACAGAAATGCAAAAACTCATTGTGAACCGATTATAAAACAATTTAAAATGGTGGATGCAACAGTTCTCTCAGACTGGGGTGCGTACACAAGCAGAATCTCCCGATGATACATACAGAAGACCCTTCAAGACAAGCAACAGAAGAAAGCAAAGCAGAGGGGTGTAGACAATGTCATTAGTACAATTTTTGATTTAAATGGTGAGAGTTCTGGTTGTGGACGACACATCCGCTATTTCTTTCCCAGAGGCCTTTGCAATTCCTCCTCTGAAATGTCTCGAGTCCCGTGTGATTTCACACTATCCCTGATTTCTCCAGCAGTGTCACTGTTTTGAGCAGTTCTTTTGAGAAGTCACTAATAATTAGAAAATAAAACATTAAGGCTCCAGAAAACAGCTTTCTGAAATGAATATTGTCAGTAGTAAGCCAAAAAATAGAGATTTTGTCGATCTGAATGAAAAATAGATAAATCATTGAAGTTTTATTATCGCACAGTTCCAAGTCCGACATTGCCTTTGGGATCCTCCAACCCTGTTGGCACGGTTAAAACTCTGAAGCATGGCAATGTTGCCCCCAAATGGACAAATAGGGGCAGGACATATCCGTTCCTGATTGTACTGAAATATAAAGTGGCAGATTTTTTCTCCATGGTGCAGTGAAACCCTGATTCAATTGGAAAAAGGAGGGTTGGGAGCAGGAGAGATAAAAACCAGTCGGGTGAGAGAATATTACGAGATAGAACGGGAACAAAAAAAAATGAACTAAAGTGTGGCGGTGGCTTGGTAATACATTAATTATCAGCTTGTTATCCCTGCACAAGAAGTGGGTGGTATATGGGGCAAAAAAGCACAAGTCTCAACGATGGCAGAGATTCACCAGGATTAAATAGAAAAAAAAATGAAGGGCTTGGGTGCATTTTCATATTCTTCTGTCTCTTAAATCAAAGGTCCTAGTGTAACTGTTGATCAAGCCAAGGATAAATGTCTTCTATTGTTTATTCCTGTTTTGGCGCTCCTGTTAGAAAAAGACAAAATTACACATGTTTAGAAAAACACATTTTACACAAGAGTACAGTAACCTGCAAGTTATTTATGAACAGGTCTGCATATGTCTATTTGAAACAGTGTTTAAATATGAGGTAATCCTTAATTTTTCATCTTGTGTGCACAACATATTCAACACCAAAAATGCATGACTATCAGAAAAAGGAAGACAGTGATTTCTGACAGTGTAACATTAGCCAGAGCTAGTTACAATGTCAGCAATTTTGATGTTTTCAATTGTGTTATTGTTTTTCAGTCATTAGTTTTTTATTTATCGTTTTTATGGTATCCAATCTCTGTATGCATTGCGTGTGTTTAACCTGATGCCGGCCACATACAAATAATAGCAATCATTCAACAGTTGTTCAAATACATTTTATAGATGCACTCTTATGCATTTAAAATAATGCACTATACACATGTTCTTTATAAATGTTAGTATTCATATCTGTTATTATGCAATGTTCAGGTATCAGAATCAACCTTGGAAAGAAAATAAATGGTAGTTGAACATCTCCATTACTTTAATTATCAACACCAACAAGTATGACAGTTGTTTACCTGGTCCAACCGAGAGCGGTTCTGTATCTGAGGAGGTTCATAAGTCTGTCAAGAGGAGCAAATAAGAAGAAACAGATAAGAACAGAGTTAGTCTCTCACAAATAACAGAGATAAACATTCAGTCAATGAGCATGGACAAACTTCTATTGTAACACTACTTGACACAGGTAGAGAATTGTACCCACCTTGCGCACCTCCTCCTCTTCTTCCTGCCTCTTCTCGTAATGGGTGAAATCATCAAAGATGGAGGTGGTGTGTTTGTAGGTGGCGATGATCTTGAGCACCTGCTTGGCCTTCTCCATAGGAACCTCCTGGGTGTCGCGAGAGTTGGTCACTGGCTTGTTGTCGTTGTTCTCCAGGCGGATGTGGCGCAGCTGGCTATTGGGCACATCCTTAACGAACAACCAGTCCACATCGAACTTGCCTTTCCACTTGTCCTGTGCCCACACACCGGCACTGGTGCCATAGTCCACTGGTGAACGCATCTCTGCCACACCACAGAAATGACCACTGCCATTCACACTGAACAGCAGATACACAGGACCTTTAGCATTCATGGCCCGGAAGGCCGAGTCCAGCCGCTTGTTGCCGTGCTCCGTGCTGCACCAGATCGAGTACTTGATGGAACGATGGATGTCGTCCTCAGAGTAGCTCTTAATGATGAAAACGCGACCATTCTTCAGGTTCCATTCAAACTCCTTGGGATTGTAGCTGTTGGAGGCACGCAGCTTGTCCAGCACTGGATGGGACTCTCCACCAGGTCCCTGGCCGGAAGAAGACTGGGGACCACCGTTCCCACCCCCAACCACACACATCACACCACTTCCATCGTGGCCAGGGCCACCCTGCCCATAACCTTGGTTACGGTTGCGTGGGGCAACCCAGCGGGTCTGGGGTTGTGGGGGCTGAGTGTGGTTTTGGTAGGGCTGGGGTGGTGGTGGTTGGTGTTGTTGGTGTTGTTGTTGTTGGTGGTGGTGTTGTTGTTGGTGTTGTTGTTGGTGGTGGTGATGTTGTTGTTGTTGGTGGTGGTGTTGTTGTTGTTGTTGTTGGTGGTGTTGTTGTTGTTGGTGTTGTTGTTGTTGGTGTTGTTGTTGTTGGTGGTGGTGGTGGTGGTGGGGGGGCTGTAAGGCCATAGGCTGCATCTGGGGCTGCAACAAAGACTGGGGAAGGGGGGGCTGCATGGGTCCTTGCTGCAAGGGGGCTTGATGTGGCATACCATGAGGCAGGCCAAGTTGCTGCTGCTGCTGCTGCAGTGGAGCTGTGGCTACTTTATGCACTGGGCCCTTTTCCCAGGTCCCAATGTTCATGTTGTGTTTGATGGGTGGTGGGGGCAAAGCTCCCCCTGGGTTGGGCATACCTGGTTTTACCTTAGCTTTCAGCTGCTGCATTTTGGCAGGCTTGCTGGCAATGGCCGCCCAGGAGGTGGGTTTGGGTGGGGGCATGCCAATAGGTGTGGCTCCATTTCCCGTGGCTGCCACTGCTGGGCCACCGATCACAGATCCCACAGCCTTTACACCGGAGCCCTGGCCTGTCACATCCCCTCCAATCTTCAAGCCAACCATGCCCTGCTCCAGGCTGTTCATACCAGGGGCTTTGTTGAGGGTGTCGCTGTGAAAGCCTGTCTGACCATCGGGCACCAAGGTGCCCCCCAGGGAACTGGGAGGATAGCTGTAGCTGCCACCATAGGCTGAACTTTGAGTCTGATGGCCCTGGGAGCCACTTGTGCCCCAAGCAGAGAAGGCAGGATTCTCGGGGAAAAAGTTAAACCGGTGGGGGTAGATGCTGCTTCCCAGGCCCCCTGGCTGGCCAAACACCGTGTCTGGCATGAAATGATGGTCTCCATTACTCAAGGGTCCATAAGGGGTGAGGTATGGAATAGGGGGGTCTCCACCTGTGGACCAGGGAGCCTCACTAAGGGGGTACGGAAATCCAATGGAGGGGGCATAGTAGCTTGATAGGTAGGGGTCGGTGATGGACTGGTAGCTGTTGTTCTGAGTGAAGTCAGCAGAACCACAACATGAGCAAACGATATATTAAGCTGCTGGTTATATTTTGTATAAAACATCTGATGTAAACATTGTTTTCCCAATTACACTTAAAATTAGGCTAAGTAATGATAGTGATTGTTGATTAGAATCTCTCATTAGCCTCTATTTGTTTCCCAAATTCAAGAGAACATCTAGGGGAAACATGACAGAACATGAATTCAATTTTACTCAAATTATTAAATCATTTTATATTTATATACTAATGAACAACTTTCAGTTTAAACGTTTTACACAGTGTTTTTTCAGTGTTTGAACATAATTTCTCTATTTTTAAATGCACACCCACACATCTAAAATAGTGAAAATGTTACAAGAATGGTGGTATTGATTTTAAACATTATATCATATGGATAAATCTATACTTAACCTATTAATTATATTTGCAATTTTCCTTAGATAGATGTTGAGTTTTACCTGAGTAGATTGACCAGTGAGGTAAGGCTCAAAGTCATTGTCATGGACAGCCTCCTTCTGATGAAGAGAACCATTTTGCACTGTAAAAAAAAACAAAATGATACCAATCAAAAAAAAAAAAATTATGCAAGGGTGAACGAGTTCTGTTTTAAAGAGATAGGTTGCAAGTGCAGTTTTAGTTTCATTGGAATACACAATAGATAAGCCCATGATTACTCAATTCCATAAAAAATATGTTAATCACATTCATTTATGCTGAGATTAGTGTCCGAGTAAACACAGCCATATCCGTGTGAAGAACTAAGCCTGTGGCCTGCTGACAGACAGACCTGCAGGTAAAGAGTGACTCAAAGCCTGATGGTCACTCCAAAAGCAGCAGTAAATCATCATAAAAAACACAATTAAATGTCCATAACAACAGTTGCCAGCATAAACAGTGGTGAGGAACTGACAGGATCGGTGGGCCTGAGAGAGTTTGAAATCAAAGCTGATCATTAAGGAGTGAATCATTTATGTTGAAAAAGTTTGCAGTTTCCTTCTTCATGGAGAAATTAGGCTGTGGTCATTTTGGAAGCAAGTTTCATCAAATTGATTGATTATTCAATTGACCGATAATTTATTCAGTAATTGTTCAGTCCGTTAATCACTTGAATCATTTACAGTATAATGCTCAACTACCAAACATTCATGCAGCTCAAATAATGTCTTAAGCACCTCTAAGCTTTTTAAGGTTTGTGCAAAAACAGAATATTCTGAGGTTTCAGACTGTTGATGGGACTAAACAGCAAATTGAAGACATCCACTTTGGGTCTAGGAATCTATTCAGGGACCATAACGATTGAGCAAGATATCATTCTCTGCCTAATGTGGGGGCAGACCATGCGATGTGTGCAAATCAGTAACCACCATAGAGTAACGGGGGAGGCTGAGAACTGTACAGAAGGAAGGCAAATTATGTTATTCAGATTACAACTGATACCCAAGGTGATAACACGACATCCAGTGTTGCAATTACAGCCTTCTCATGGCTACATTAGTCTCTGCTGGGCAGATTTGGGTGGAATATAGAGAAAACCAAGATTGTATGAGACAATCCACTGCAGATCCATCCATCCTAAAGAGATGACATTATCGAGTATGTTCTCATCATGGATATTGTTAATCAACAAAACTATAACAACAAAAACGATGTTTCCACACAAGCCACAGTATTGAAAATGTTATTCAATGTTACCCACAGCGGGTTGAGGCATCTTAAATTCACCTGCCCTTTTAATGACATGGTTGATGTCTTTTTTCAGTAGGCATCGGCAAACATTATTACCACTGGTGCCCCAGCTCAATATTGTTTGCGCCCAGCGCTCATGCTTGACATTTGAAGAATATATTTATGATACAATCATATTCAATCACTTTCATCCAAGTATACTGGATTAAGATAAATGTGATTGCCTTTGTGTTCTCATAATGTGCCAAGACCCAGCAGATTTTAAAACAAAATACAATTTACAAAACATTGCAGTTGTGTAAGAGAAATGTCTGTCACAGCCTGAACAAGAGCGGTTGTGTATTCAGTGGGAAATAGGCCTAGTAAAGATAACCAAGCAAATGATCTGGCTTTGGTCTGCATTGATTCCGCAACTCACCTTTAGATGCTTGTCCCTTTGATCTCTGCATCCAGGTTGAATCATGAAACGGAAAAAGAAAGAAAAAAAACAGTGTTATTTTCCATCCGATTGAGATTAAACACATACATCGAAAGACTACATGTCTATGTGTTGCTCGGCGTCAGAAAAGTCTGAGAAGAGAAGCTTCGTACAGTCGCTGCCCTGATTTACAGCAGAGTTTAAGTTAAATATACAATCAGGTGGCTACACATGGTAGTGACGTTTATTCCATAAATGACACACAATGATATGTACAACTGCTTATTAGTAATTTAAGAGGCTAACGTTGGCGTTAATTCGAGCCCAACTTTGCTAACTAACGTAGCTCCCATTAAACTGGCGCTCTACATGGCTATGGCCTTCATACAGCTTGTAACACAATAGAACACAGCATGATCAAAACATTTGAACGACAAACAATCGAGTATTTGAGACACATTCCAATAGAAGTTGTGATACACTTAGTTAGCTTGTGGTGGTTGAAAAATGTTAGCTTTAGGGTCCACGTATTGTGGTGCGGAATGTGTTTCTGCTACGTCGGCAGCACTAGCATAGAGTCACACACTAATGACATTTGACAACAGTTATCGAGCAGAGGTGCCGATGTCATTTCCCCCAAATGTCCAGGTAAAAAACGACAAACCGTTTGACGGAATGTTGCTAACTTCCTAGCCACACGCACCGGCCAACGCTGGTGGCTAGCTAACTAGCACTTCCGAGGAATAGCCGTAGCCCAGTAAATCGTTTTCGTTAGCAAGTAAGCTAGCATGCAACTCTCTCGCAGACGAGGCATGCCGTGCTTCTTACCTGAGGGTCAATGCTTGTGGCAGACATAATTCATTAAGCAAGTCCCTAGATTCTCACAGAGCCTGAGCTTGTGACCGGATTCCAAAACCCCCGTGGAATGAGAGCAACTTCACAGCTCAGTTGCAGTTAGCTTGTGTGGCTCAGCCGCGCCGCTTAGCGTGTGGCTAGCTCAGCTGTGGGTTTTCCGCTGTGTGCACGTCTCCCAACTTCCACGGCTCAAGTGTGTCGCCTCTGAGCCTCGGTCTGGAAGCAGCCGGTACACGTTTTAAAGTCAGTGTTGGTGTCTGAGTCGGTGGTTTCTTGGCTGTTTCTTCCTCTCCTCGCTCGCCTTTACTTAGTGAGTTTTTTTTAATTCCAGAGACAAGGAGTCCTCCTCAGTAGCGTTAATGCCCTGTACACTTCCCCAATGGCTGCTCCATCCGGGCTCCGAGCCGCTGCAGTTCACGTCTCTCCCCGCGGGGTGGGTGAGGGGGGCGCACAGGGTGTGGGTTAGGGTGTGTGTGTGTGTGTGTGTGAGAGAGAGAGAGAGAGAGAGGGGGGGGTGCAACCTCTCCGTTAGAATAAAAATAAAAATATTTTGCAATCAATAACCGATGCTTCTGACTGATAAGCATCGGTGAGAGAAAGAGAGAACGCTCTCTTCCTGTGGCTGTGCGCAGCGCCAGATGATCAGCAGACTGTGTGTGTGTTTGTGCGTGCACGACTGTTTGTGTGGTTTTTCTGCAGGGCCTCTCCCAGATCTGATATAGTTTATTTCAGCACTGTGCTCATGTGAGGCTGGGTGGAATTCAAAAATGAAAGGAAAAAACACGAGGCAAAATAATTCCCATCCAAAGGCATCTGTCTCATACATAAAATCACTTTTTTGCCAGGTGACCCCAGGGACAGACGTAGAGATACAACCTACTTGTTGCAGATTTGAAAGTGTTATCAGGGTGTGACCTTTGAAACCTTTGTAGCCGCAGAATAACTCTGATGTCAGGGTAAGATTAAGTGTGACTGACAAGCTGATTAGTTTCTGGCCTGCGCTACATGACAGTAGTTGTTGCTCTCTTTCACCACTAGGAGGCAGCAACAATGCACCCTCCTGATTTCTGCCAAAGGTCAAATGGATAACTTACTGTAAACATGTTCCAGATTAGAGTACTTAATGAATATCTAGCTATAACTATTCAAAGGGATGTGTTCAAGGATGTATCTCACATGTATTACATCATATCTCAGAGGAAGTAGTTCATTTACACAGCTTATTATTCTGTGTATTTATGTTATCACTCCTCATCACCACTTAAAGCTTGTAGGCACTTTGAGACACAAACATCCTATAGAGAGGAAGGACGTGATTAAGATATGCGGCAAAGGAAGCCACTTTTGTGCTTCTAATACTTTTGAAGGGGTCAGGTCTCGGGGCATTTGTTGAACTCCAGCAAACCCAAAACAAAAGGAACAATATACACGGTGAATTCAGTTGAGAGTGTATTCTGGTGTACTTTAATATCCCTTTAATATTCCTATGATCATCTTAATGTTTTGTTTAGGTTATAGTATGCTTCTAAAACGATTTGCATGTTGGATCCTCCCCCCTTCCAAGAGACAGAGTAACATGTCATGGCCAGGCTGTCATTCATTCAAGCATCAATGAGCATACATTCTGGCATTCAGCGGATTTTCTGGAAAGCAGTCTCCTGTAGGCCAATGTGCAGGCCCCCACAGCTGATCATATTATTTCAGTCAGTGTCCTGCACTCACCTTCAGTGTGTGCTCCACTATGGACCGCAAAAGGGATGACTGGCACAAGGCAGGAACAGAAAGGAAAACCTACATGCCACAGAATGACGGGTGACAGAGGTACTATGGTTCACATCCTCGAGGAGCCTGAGATGAGAGGAGAGAGGGAGAGACTTCGAACTTACCAAAGCTGGCCAGCAGATGCACCTGTCACATCTGGGGAGCTGGCCAAAGCGGGTTTCTTCTTTCTGGGCTCCAGGGATAACGTCCAGTGTTTCTGTTGTGGAGGGATTTTAAGATGTTGGGTCCACGGGGACAGCCCAGCCGAGGAGCACAAGAGGCATTTCCCCACATGCAGTTTCATACTGGGTCAAGCTGTGGGAAATATTCCTCTTCAAGCTGGATCCTCAGACTCCGTGGATGGCCAGTTGTTGACTCAACTCCAGAGGATGACAATGGATGATCAGGGGACAGCGGGACAAGCCGTGTACCCGGAGATGGAGGCAGAGGATTCCCGACTCACCACTTTCCACAACTGGCCCACCGAGGCCTCAGTCCAGCCAGATGTTCTTGCTCGAGCAGGATTCTTCTACACAGGTGGTGACAACCTAATAATCTTTCTCACAAGCGTTTGTTTTCTTTTATCCTAATTATTAGGAGCGACATTACAGTTTTCATGAGTTATATTTCAGTGAAATATTCAGCGCTGGCCTGGTCTCTGCTAGAGTGACCTCTCTTTGTGAGAGAGTTCACGGTACAATTGTCCCGCTGAGTCATGATGTTGTGGACAGAACAACCTGGACAAAGCTGGGGCTACTAGAGAAGGAGGGTTCCACAGCTTCAGGCAATACACAGTGTGGACTAATCTATACATTACAGTCAATACAGTACCGCCATTAAATAAAGTAACCCTACTATTAGTATTGTTTCTGTGAAGCTAAGCTAAGCTGTTAGTTTTGTCGTCCACAAGGGGTGGATTGACGCTTGCTATATATTTTTTACAGGTTATAGTGTGTAAATTAATTCCCTGTAAAACCTGACATTTTTATTTCTTTGGTTAAGAACAGACTGTAAGGTGGTTTTCTTTCTCCAGACTGTTTCACAAGGCTTTTCTCACAGTGCACTTGTTCATCCCGACAGGTCACGGTGACAATGTCAAATGCTTCTACTGCGATGGAGGACTGAGAAACTGGGAACCAGGCGATGACCCCTGGCAGGAACATGCCAAATGGTTTCCACGGTAACAGCAGGCACACACTGTACCAAGATATCTGTTGAAAACAGGATTTACTTATTTTCTTGCACAGGCAAAAAAAATAAAACTTTTACCTTGAAATATACTTTTGGAATATGCAATGTTCATATCTGATTAAAAGTAATCTTTATGTTTCTCAGGTGCGAGTTTTTAATCCAGTCAAGGGGGCAGGAGTATATCAGTAACATACAGGATGCTCATTTCCATCTGGGTGACACCGTGGTGAGGACATTTATCCCTTTTATCGAAATAAAATCTGTGTCAATCTGCAGACAGAATAGTATTTCCACATGAATAAATATCAATTTGAAATGCCGTCATTTAAATCATTCATGACTTTCATTCTGAATTCTAAAATCTCTTTCAGGGCGGATCACAGACCTCTACAAGTAGAGATATCGGCACCAGAAATGGTGAGTAAAAAATGGGCTTTTAATTGCAGTGATGAAGAATATGGACCAATAAATCAAAAAGCATAATTTAAACCATGCCAGCCGGGACAACAAGATGGCAGCATCCTTCATTGATGCAAACCATCAAAGTGTCAGCATCCACTATTGCTTGTTGGCACAACAGGTGAAAGGTAGCGCAAACATTTTGAGTCGCACCGCAGGCTGCGCTAACAGACGGGAGAGAGAGGCCTGGTTGAAACGAGGATTTGACAGATAAAAGCAAGCGTTTCACCGGCACCAGCTGATGTTTGCCCAGGGAGCGCCATGGAAATCATTTGACAGCTGTTAATGCATGCGGGGGAGTTTTGAGAGGGCAATTATTCCATACAATAAAGGAATCACTATAATAATCCATTTCGGCAGTTATACAGAAGAGGGAGCTATGGGTTGAAATGGTAATACATTGGCAGACAGAGGTAAGCTGCACAATTGGTCATTATCTTACCACTTAGTTTAGTGGATGGTTGTGCTTGCTCCCTGCAGTGTAAAATTGAAACGCATGACCGGTGGCTAGTCACAACTATTCCTCACCTCACCCTTCCCCTCATCTCCCAGATGTGGTCGGAGGTCTGGGGGCTTCCTCAGCCATGCTTTCCCCTGTGGTGCAGACGGTGCTACAGATGGGCTTTGAGGCCAGCCTCGTGGAGAGTCTGGTCCAAACCAAGTATCTTTTGACTGGCCAACATTACACTTCTGTATCTGACCTCGTCAGTGATGTACTGCAGGCAGAGGAGGAGGACAGGCAGAGGGGGCCACAGAACAGAGGTAACAGATCATGGTGGAAAATGATCAAGTCCTTTATTTTTTTCGTGACGAGAGGAAGTACTGTCCTTCTCCACCACATTTACTTTCCAGATATGGTTACTAGGTCCTTTTAGTATTATTTTTGTACATCAAAAGGTCCTAGTCATTGTGTCTCTGACCCCTGAAATTCCAGCTGTGACCCCAACAGTGGAGGCCCTTCTCTAAACCCCTGGGCTTAAGCACGTTCTACTTGTTAAATATGGGATTACAATAGGCTCGGCAAGGAATGATATGTAGAATCAGTACATTTATTTAGAATGATTTCCCTATCGTCATTTTTTACTGGTACAACTAGGGAATGTGACTTCCTACGTTACCGTATTTATTATGTTTAGGTTGTCGGAAGTCATAACCTATGATTTCATTTTCTTTGTGCTTGTTCACCTCAGAGACAGAGACGAGGCAGGGCTCCAGTGCTGGAAATGTGAGGACACAAACACCCATCAGGGGGAAAGGTCAGAGGTCAACATCTATATGACTAACTCATGAAAAAGGCCTCTTTTGTGCTGCACATATTATTATACATTTATTACAATATGGAAAATGAATGACAACATTGACCTGCTGACAAATGCATGCTTTATCCTGCGGACGATTAGCATTAGCTTGTCTGTTCATGTTTTTCTTCTTTCTCCCCTGCATGCCATTTGCCCAACAGTGAAGGACCCCACCCCAGAGGAGCTGCTGAGGCAGCTGCAGGAGGAGAGGACCTGTAAGGTTTGCATGGACAAACTGGTGTCCATCGTCTTCATCCCCTGTGGTCACCTGGTGGTGTGCGGCGACTGCGCTGCCAGCCTGCGTCACTGCCCCATCTGCAGAGCCGTCATCAGGGGCAGCGTTCGTGCTTTCATGTCCTGAAGCTGTAGTGAGGAGCCACGGCTATACAGGTGTTACACGAGTGGCCTTGAGTTTTCTTCTGTGCTCCGCTTGCCCTTGTACGGATGAGAATCGCGAGTGCTGTTTTTTTTTTGTTTAAGGTTTTATATTTTCCATAATAAATATTTTAAGCTGTTCGATTGGCACTGTTTTTTTTACTGAAACCAATTTTTACCAAATGGCACACGATACCATGAAGGACTATGAAAGCTATGGTTACACTTCGGTGGTATATCTAACATCTAACGTCCCAGACCTCCTAGAGAGTCTGGGTTAGGGTTAGTCTGGTGTCTGTCGTTGTACATCACGTGCACAAGCAGTTCACAGTAAAACCCGCTGCCTGGTCAGAGGAGAAATGAGTTGTGCTGTAGTCTGTGACTCTCCCTTAACCCTAACCCTCCCCCTGAGAAAAGGAATGTTTCCCTGAAGCTTCACGTTTGGATCCCAATAAGTTCGGGACAGGGGGTGAAAATGCAATATACTTTGGGCTTCTTGAAGTTTGACCCACTTCGCGACGTCAGCTCGACACAGACCAAGACCAGACCAGTCTGGCGTCCATGACAACCCCACGGGACCAATTCCAATCTCTCTAGCAGCTCCCCTTCAGCAAAAAAAAAAAAACCCTAACCCTAATTTCACTTGTGTAACCCTAAAAAGTGGAATCAGGGTTTTTGTCCCTATTCTGATATGAAGGCTAAACTAATTGGGATCCAAACGTGAAACAACAGGAAAATGTTCCTTAACTCAGGCTATATATAACTTGTTTCTCATGTTCTACCGTTCAAGCTCCTGCAATTCAGACATGTTAATCGGTGTTGATAAAAATGAAAAAGCCAAGCTTGTTTTCCCTATTTAAAAGAGCATTCTTTTATAAACAAACATCTATGTACATGAACACAAAGCACGGTTCTGGATAAATAGGAGTACACAAACAGATCACATGGGGACAGGGCAACACGGGACACAAAATAAAAGAAAGAAATACAATTTTCTTTCAGTGGAGACTAACACAGAGACAACCACCACAGGTTTTCAACAAAATCCAGTCACCAGGTTTTAGGCTGAGTATTGCACCGAGGGAGACACGTTTTTAAGAAAAGTCTTAACAGTATTCTACTACCAATACTGATTATGTTACAATATGAGGTGCTTTTGTGTTTTTATTAACCCACACACCAGCTAGCCTACAAGGATGTGGAAACCTTAAATAAAAAAGACAGTATTGACATATAAATTATTATTGCAACTTTGCGATAGAGAAGTGACCAAAACAAATCACGCTCGTCATTCGCCCCAAAACACAGATGACTCGAACACCCATCAGAATATTTTTGGTGCTAACAATGGAGCAAACTAGACTCAAAGCAGACTAAACAAAAGCCTCTTGTTTCTTGGCATCGTTTTAAATGACAGAGAAATAAAGATATGCAGTCAGTTTAAACAATGTGCACAGAATAGTACTGCAATAAATCAAGTAACACACAGAAAAAAATATTCTCGATTCAAATTCACTGGCTAAAAGTAACACTTACCGTACATGATCATTCCTCAGTACTATTTTATGGTGCACTGTTATGTGCAATTAAAATGATGCATTTATGGTAAAACATAAAAGATTGGTGGAAGGGCAGGCATGTAACGTGTACATAGACACGCCAACCACCAGAGGGAAGTATTGACCCACACACCTCAGTGAGTCACCAGGGGTAGCTGAATGTAACTGAGATTTAGTCCTGGTAGTTCAAAGGTCAACCAAAAAAAAAATGCTGACAAACTGTTCAGATGAAATGACCCCTGTGTGTGCACTTTTGTTAAAATCAAATTATAATGTTACTGGATCAGAGGAAAAATAAGTCTGAATAAGAAACTCCACAGCAGAAGCCTTCGGTTACAGCCCCTAAACTGTAGAGCCAGCCGACACCATCAGTTTTGTTATTACTCAATATGGTCTACACATACTTAAAATACAAACCCCGTACAAAAACAACATGCTATAAAACAATCACAACTGAGACTATTGCCGAGGAGCTCTAAAGTTGAACTGACAGGAGACCAATGCTCTGACCCGCTCACGTGTAGCCATGCTACTTCCGCACAAAGGACCATACCCCTACGCCTCAACACTGTTGAGCAAAAATATTTATAGTAAAACAATTTCTATTGCTTTCTTAAAGTTAAAATTAGAGTGTGTGTAATGATCCCTTCTGACAGCGGCTTGATTTGCCGTCAGTAGCTGGAGAACACAAGTAAAAACAATGCTTTGAGAGCACATCATCTGAATCGACTGTAGGTGAAAATAGTCCCAATAATTAGACTCCAAGAATAAAAGTAAGACTTGCATGCCCCTTTCTTGCCTTTGAAAAACCTCCTACAAACTACTGCTTTTTTGCATTTCTGACATGTCAGACGCTCCATCCAAATCCCACCCTCCTCCTCCTCCGCCTTTTTATTATTTACATTTTCTATTTTTGACAGATGTCCCGATAGGTTTTGGTGCTTTTGTTCACTTACCCCCCCGCCCCTCCCTCCGCTCCCCTGCCTCTTCCTGCTCTACTTGTGTATTTATGCACACCCAAAGTAAACTGGGAGCACACACAATGGCTCATTCCACAGTCTCCACTGTAATTCAGCCCTCCGGCCAAGATCTGAGCCAAACCGGCGATGACATGCTAAATCACTGAGTCCTCTAAGACACAGTACCACAGACTGGGAATGCTGGGCAGTCCCTGATTACATTCACCATGTATTTATATGCTGTACATGTTCTATACAGTCAAGGTTTGGGGCTGTATTGGACCAATCTGGACAGGTCACACCCACAGGGCCTTTACAGAGAAATCAACACAAAGCAAAATGATTGATACTTCTATAAATACACAACACTAAGGTTTGTTCCAGTGTAATCCCTCCCGTTCCCAGAACTCGCCATCACCAAAACAATGGACCCTCACTGAGAAGTGTTGGCTTTGCTGGGCAGCGCACCAGTAAATGACATGTTGAAAGTACAGAAATCAAGAAGGGGAGGAATGTCTGGCATGGCCCAGTGCACTGGGACGTTTGTGTCAAAACAGCCATTCTGTCTCTGTGGGAATTTGCTGTGTCACCTCCCGGCAGGACGCCCTCCTATTTACGTAGACCTGGAGAGGAGAGAAACATGGGAAAGGAGAGCAGAGTGTTAGCAGTTAATGGAGACACACACACACACACACACACACACTCACGGTTGAATTGACCCAGCATTAAAACTCCCAGTACACTGAGGAGACGGAATATTCCTCGCTACCATTAGAGAACGAACTGATTAAACTGTCAAGAAGCTAATAAAACATTCATTTCATGTTGGCAGAGAATTATTACATGAATTCCGAGGCTTGTCATTACATTTTCTACACTACTTAATTGATTAATCCACTCTTAGACAGACTTTTGTATGTCCTTCTGTATGTTCCCTCTGTCAGTTAACAGCCACACACACACACACACACACACGCACACACACCATACACAACAGTACCATAAGAGGCCTCTATATTCCACAAAGCCCTCTGACAGGATGTAGCATGTTTCAGAGTGCTTTGCTCTCCACACATGACTCAAATCTCCAGGTACTGAGTAAGACACCGTCTGCCCAGCCTCTTATTTTGTCAGTGTTGTGTCCTAAACTACTATATCCTGATCAAATAATACACATCTTGAATAAAGATCATTTGTGGCAGAAAAAAAATATATATTTGTTTTGGTTATTCACAGGCGTCCGTTTTAACACACGGGTATACACATATGATGGAATGACAGCACAGTCATACTTACAGGTACATGGGCTTTAAAAGTAGATGAGATGGTTTGTCATTGACATGGTAGAGTGGGAATGGGTCAAATCCACCAATAAAATCAACTGAAAACACAGAATTAAACACATAAATCATGGAGCAAATCAAAAGACAGACACTGACTGACACATAACTAAAAACAGATATGCATGAGCACATAAAACAATAAACCGCAAGCTGAATTAGGGGTGAAACGGAAACACAAGACAAAAGGAGTGATACAGGGGTGTTGCTTGACAAGAACAGTTCAAAGGAAAACTCCTCTTTTCATTTTAGTAATGACAAAGGAAAAGTCCTCGAAAAAGATATCTCCGCTTAAACTTATTTTCATCTGTGCCTATGGAGCCGGGGGCAAAGCTTGGGAACAGTTGAAAGCTGGCCAGCTGTCAAAATAGCCTCCGCCTTTTTATCGCTCAGAAACACAGGTGACCTTCAGCCACCGACCAAATGCTCAACCTTTTCTGTTTATTTTCTCGCTTTAGAGGTCAGACTCTATAGGCGGGGGCCCCGGATGAGCCAACGCGTGTTACGCCACGAGAGAAAGGGGGGAAACCCGTGGGCACCAAATTTTCACGGAGGCGTGGGGGATATTTTTGAGAAGAAGAAAAGCGCTCGAGGCTCTTGCGGGGACACAAAAGGCCGAGTGGGAAGAAGGAGGGAGGAAACGGACGGGAAGGGCCTGTGAGACTCCTGTACACATCGTGAAACGTGGAAAAGGAGAAACCGAGATTGAACATGACCCGATGGAAAAAGGGGCCCGCCAAACCCAGTACAAAAGGAAACCTCCAAAAAAAACAAACACATCTGTCACTTTTTGCAGGGAGGAAAAAAAAACAAAAAAAAACACAAGCCACCCGTGGAAAGTAATCCAAGGCCAAATCGGTTCCATCCTGATAAGAGGAGGCAGGGGCGGTCTGCTGAATACTGATAGGTAGACAGGATGAGCCACAGGGGACTGTGGTGGGCTGTGGTGGGTGGCAGTCCCTTTCCTCTGACCCTGCCATGGATTCTTCATTTCATTCATACCACACACACACGCACGCAGGCACGCACGCACAAACGCAGACCAAGACCTCATCCCTGCTCTATTCTGAACCAGTGATTTTTCTCATTATAAGCTGTCGGGGATCCATCGCCTGGCATGATAAACTGTGCTGAGGAATACAGTAAGATGATAATGATGGTTATCCTTTTTTGACAATCTAGCAGCTCAATATATGCCAAGGTCGGTCAGTCCCTTCCGGTGTCACTGTGACAAATCCAACAAACTGTTTTGAAAGTGAAATATCACAACTTCATAGGATGGATTTTTGAGGAAATGTGCCCAGAGATATTTAAGGCTCCCAGAGTATGGATCCTAAAGACCACTGTGGTCCCCTGACTTTCAATCTAGCACCACAAAAGAAGGCAAAACAAGACTTCAATTTAACTCCATAACATGGAGGATAACTGTCATGCGTCTTGTTCTGCATACACAGAACAATCAGCAATTACCTTCACAATCAGCCAAGGAAAGAGTCAACACTTTATTAAATGTCAGAGCTGGTGACCTGTAAGCTGATGCTTAAATGAAAAAAAAAGTGATGACCTCATGGAGATGAATACAATGTACTAATCCTAAAGCTCCACATATGCAGTTCTGGGAAAAGTAAGCACCTGAAATTAAAAATAATTCCCACTAGGAATGTATAGCAACCAGTTATCCAGATTATAATATACAACCATGAATGAATGAACAACCTATATGAAAAAACAAGTTCCGAAATATTGTAATCCACATAAGATTTTGTGATGAAAAATTGAAGCTACACGTTAATAAAACCCCACGTTGGAGGGCTGTACTTTCTGTACACACACACACACACACTCGTTTCTCCTAAAAAATTTTTTTTTGATTGATTAAATTGAGAGTATGGATTGAATATAATCCATATTCACTTTAATATTACTGAGGGCATGCTCACTTTATTCGCACCACACTTTATATCTACTCGTATCATCAAAGAAACCAAATGGAATTCAGCCATCGTTAATATTGGAACATTTGCACCTGTGCTTTTCCGACCGTCTATTCTGTTTTGTTCCATTTGTTTGAGGCCTCCTTTTGATAACATTGAGGTGATAACATTAAAACAGGATGGTTGATGTTTTGACCTTTCCACTCACGCACTGCCACATTCACCCATCCGTCCGGTTGCACTGTCTACGGCGGAGGATTTTCTGGGGATGTGACTCAGCACACAGGGCGGTAGCATAATTAGCAGACATGCTAAATCGAGCTTATCCCAGCGCTCGGCGGCTAACTCCGTGACCTACTTTACAAAGAGGATTTTCCTCACCGCTCACTCTGCCGGTGTGTCTGCTCACCACCGATAACTCTGTGTAACTAACAGCGACACTCACACAGTCACACGCAGACGGCTAAACGCACGCGCGCATGTATATACGTACAACATATACAATGGTCGCCAAACGTCTAAGAGCACTTTCCCACTTGGACGGGTCTTTTGGACCTCACTTTGAGTGTACATACACGAAGACACGTGCACACATAAAGAGACACGGGAAGTCGTGATGTCAGACACACACACACACACACACACAAACACAGAGTCCTCGAAACCATATCAAACTCTGAGCTCAGGGTGTATGAGGCTTGTTATTCTGCCCATCATGTTTTGCCTTTGTGTGTGTGTTTTGCATGTTTGTGTGTGTGTGTGTGTGTGTGCGCGTGTGTGCGTCTTTCATTTCATTTCTTTTTACGCAAGCCTGAGCACTCAAATTCAACTCACCCCTTCTCTCAGGAGAATGAGGTAGTGGTCGCCGTGAGAGGATTTCCTCTCTCATCTCCTTAGTTGAAAAGCTCATCGTGTTGTTTGTTCCTAGATATTCTGGCCTGGTCCCGATAAACATCTCCCTCTGCTCCCCTCACGCTCTCCTTTTTTTCAAGCATACTCTTCTTCTTGCCTGGCTTTCAGCCTCTCCCGAGGATCCTGCCGACCTTTCTTCTCTCGGCGCGGCGCGATCAACTGCGAAGCTATTGACCAGCACGGCACTTAATGAGGCCGATACAACGAGCGGCCGGAGACCTCTAACTTTTTACAACAAGAACACCTCACAAGGCTTGGAAACCAGAGACCGGAGGAGGGACGGGCAAGGACTTTTTTTTTTTTTTTAAACAGACTAAAATTGGCTTCTGACAAACGATAAAGCCATATACCTGTGAAGAAACCATCAGGCGTACACGGGAGAAGTGAAGGGAAAAGTTATGAGTGGGGGAGGAGAGATGCCAGAGCAGCCAGAAGGCTCAATGCAGAAACCTGCTTTAATCTAAAGATCAAATGAGAGGAGGAAATCTGAGGCGGCAAAGTGCCTTGGCTGTTTTTTGTGTTGCGTGTGCGCGGACAAATGAGTGTGTGTGTGCGTGCGGGTGCGGGCTAAAGGCCCATTACTGTAACAAAGAGCCCGGAGTTGGAAGCCACGCGGCAGTGTTTTACTCGAGTGCAGCCTGAAATTTTGGAAGAACTATGAGATAATTAAAGGCAATAAAAAGCACAACATGTTCTGTTCTCATCCCAAGCAACCTTTCCGTATTGCTCACTTGCTATATTTATTTCAGTTTTTCAGTGCGGATGGGGATTTTTAACAAACCTCACTGGGAATTAAAGGACCTCAAAGTTTACAGAAACAATTAATAAAACATTTAAATTCACTCCATTCTTGATGAATTGGTACTACCCTTTAGGGATTAATGATGCGTGACTGGTGATTAAATGGTACTGCCCTGAGCTGGGAGGGGAAATCGGTTGGATGGAGACGCTAACCCCTCACAGCCAGTGAATCTCTGGTATGTGACCACCAAAGAACCGCACGCACCCCACCGGTACTACAGGAGCACGCACAAAAACCGCATCAGAACTCGACCAAATGATGTGGAATAAAACCTCAAGGACGGTTCATTGTGCCTTTTTGAAACCACATGAGGGCCTTGGTGTCGACAATGGGATGCACGTGACTACAGCCAAGAGCCCTAGATTCCTTGTAAATTGCATTTTAACACACAAGAACATGTATATGACAAGCTCCCAGCTAATCCTCGTTCATACAGCCGTTACAGATCCCAGTGTCTGACCCTTTTTTTCCCCCGCATTTGGTTTCAAAGCATTTGTGAAATATATCAGTAAAGGGCACATTCTCATGCATGTAGATATTTATGCGTCCTGGAGAGTCCTGCAGTGCTAATCAGATATTTATGACTCCTGCGACCCTTAGATCAAACGTTTCCTGTCCTCTGATTGGCTCACCTCCCTCAGGACCTCTGACCTACTGCTGCCAATGAGGTCACGGCTGCTGGGTTATTAATCACAAGTGTCAGATTCTGGCATCTCCTTCTTCTCTTAACTCTAACTCTTTTCATGTTCGCCATCTTTTCCTTTTGGGTTTTTTAGAAAATGTTTATATTTTTAATTTTATTTCCAACCCAACATAAATATTAGAACATGTGCATTAATTGAATTGCCTGGTATAGAATGCACAGTAACAGGGTAGCTATGTTAAAACATGGCACTGGGCCCTGTTTAAAATAAAACATAATTTTATACATAGTATGGGGGCCCTACTCCATTTCTCCATCTGTCTGGGTGTCTATGGCCTGAAAAATGTTGACCCCGGATGTTTATTAATATCTGCAGTGAATATACAAAGAATAGACACTTGGTCAACTTCATCTTCATCTGGTTCAAAAATGTGTCCAAGAACCTCTCTGACAGATAATCGCCTAATCGGTTGTCTACACCAGTGTTTTTCAACCTTTTTTGAGGCACGGCACATTTTTTATATCCAAATTCATCCTGGGGCACACCACCAGCCGTTTATTTATTTTGGTGGTCAATTTCGACCGGGAACACTATAGCTGTAACAAAGTTGACTAAAGCACTCAAAATTCAGTGAAAGTGGTGATTAAAAAAAATGTCATAAGGCCTTGAGGCAATCAAATGTAAAACACAATATTAATGAATGATGAAAGTAGTCAATCGGTCAGATACAAGGTCTTGAGCTCATCTTACTTCATATTTAAGGTTGAAGAGAGAACGATATAAAATCAACACAGACAGGTGCTGAGGTTCCTTGCTGAGGTAAGGAAGTGGGGAGCCACTTCAAAGAAAGTGCATACATGTTTGAGTAGCAGCATTAGACAGACGAGAGGAGGGAGGGTGTGTTTGTGTTTGCCTACAAGACGGTGGGGGGAGGTGAACTCCAGCGGTACAAAAACTCTCCCCCCTACCCAGGCAACAGACAGCTGGAGTTACAATCAAGGGCCACGGCGGAGAAAAGTGAAGGCCAGAGCACATTAAAGGAGGCAAGTAACAAATTCAGCAAAGTGAGGACCACACAGAGCATTGTGGAGGAGAGATGAGGCGGCGAGAGTACATGTGAAAGAGAAAGGAAAGAATGGGCCGTAGGAGGTGTGGAGAGGGAACACATGGCTCCTTTGGTTCTGGAGGGAGAGAGGGGGGGCAAGCTGGTGTGCGTCTGTGGTGGGGAGGGGGGGGCTTAGGCAGGGGTGGGGTACTATGGGATGGGCAGAGAGGGTAATGAAAAAATATGAGTGTGTGGGTGCGATTCATTCATTGTTGCATGGCCTCGGTTTCACAAATGATTGCGTCTCCGTGCGTGCGTGCGTGTGTGTGTGTGTGTGTGTGTAAGGCTGAGGTTAAGCGACTCACAGCTGTCCTCCTCCTCGGTGATGGCGCTGACAACGTAACAGGCGTACACGAAGCCCAGGAGCTGTGGACACACAAGCAAACAAGCGAGGTTAGACTCCACGGGGCCGGTGGTGTGCAGCTGATAAACAACAGTGGGTTTGCTTTGATGGACAAAGATACTACAGAAAGAACATCTGGAAGAAGCGGAAGCTAGTGGGACAGCAGTTCCGAATAGATCGTTTGTTGTCGGGGTCCTGCGGGTGGGGGGGGGCTGGTCAGTGATTCCAAAAATCTTCCTACGCAGCACAAAGACTTTGGGACTAGCTGGTCCCCCCCTTTTAAAAAAACAAAAACAAAGCTAAAACAACAGGGGGATGTAACACTGATACTGTAATGTCTGCGTTGGCAATGCTTTAGAAGTGGACAGGGTTTCTGCAGGGTACATATAGTAGCTGCTCGTATGCACAAACATGCCAGAGAGCAACAGAGTGAGCACGCGCGCGGCTGCGAACAGCCCGTGGAACTGGCAGATGGCCGTCATCGACTCGGGAAACAGACACGGTGAGAGACAGACACCGAGAGAGCCAGTCATCCATCCTTCACTTGGCACTCGGCCATGCCAATTAAAACCGCGTCGGGCCCACTGCCCTCCGCACGCACTGGGTACACAAACACAGAAACGCAGGGGGGCCAAGAGTTGGTTATTTACACAACATAGATTCGACGGATAACTCGGCTCGGCCTATGTCATTATAAGAGGAACAGTTTGCAGGTCTTCTTTTTGGAATAAATATTATATTATATACGGCCTTTGGTGAAGTTCATCCAAGTGTAGATTGAATGTTTTATTTATGAACGAAACGCAGCTGTGGTGTCTACCAGTAAAGTGAACGGGTCTGTCTCTGTGTGAGCCCGATACCATGCGCAGCTCCTCTCTCACCTGTTCCTCTCGCTCGAGTATCTAATTGCTGGTCTCACCCCATCCATTATAGTGGTGCTGAAAGAGAGGTAATTAGCATATGTATAAAGCCAGTGTCAAACACAAGATGGTCTTAACAGCGGGGGGTGTGTGCATGTGCTTTTCCTCGGTGCACAGAGTGTGAGCTCTTGTTTATGTTAATATCCATGCCTGAGTGCACATTTGTGTCACTTTCATAAAGGGCTCTGGTTGCTGTTGTAGTCTGGGATGAGTCAAACACAGTACAGGAAACATGCCAACATGTCGGTTGAGGAATTGAAGGAAAAAAACAAAGTTAAGGGTTTCAGTAAAGTACTGGGTCATTTTAGTGAGATGGCCATGTTGATGTAGATTGGGGCTTTCTGTGAAATCCAGCAACAAAGTTCAACTTGCATATGAGCTGCTATGCAGAAGATAATTAAATGGCAACTTGGTTTTGAAAATCAAATACATTCATTGTCAAATTTTAGGCAGAGAAAAAATAATTGCTGCCATAACTTATAAAACCCGGTCGCAATGTATTATAAAATGTCAAGTGCACTGGTTGAAAATTTCCCTTCAAGAAATTTTCTTTTCAACCAGTCCAGTTGCCTACTTGAATCGCACTTGATATTACCATGACCTGGATGACTGAGAACCTCCACAGACGTATTATAAAATGCTGTCATTGATCATTTGAGAGGGTATTCATATTCGTCAATCCACCCTCACAAAAGCAGATTTGCAAGAACTGGCACAAAGGTCCTGCTGGCATGATTTAAGTCAATCATAGGAAAAAATATATATATGTGGACGTATGTGGATTTATCTTTTGCTTATGAGAATGTTTTGGATTTTAAGAGTGCAACTTGTCACAGTTAATATGAGAATAAATCCCAGCAAATCCCCAAACACCCACACCACTGCAGCTGTATTTGTTTTTTGCAGATTCTGGTCTGAAAATCCATGAAAACAATGGTCTACAGTCTAAAATACTGGTAATATAAGAACATGGCATGTGATTCCCATCAATCACATGCTTTTCGTGTACTTTTAGGTTGTTGTTTTTTTGTGACTTTTCAGTATGTGTGTGTCATCTAAAAAGAAATGGTGGAGAGGAAAGAGGGCATCGTGGAAATGTTGCCAGAGTGTCGACTGGTAAGCCACAAAGCGGTTGAGAGGGTAATGGCAAAAAACAATAGGAAGCCAGATTGGAATCTTAAGCTGCACCATAGCCCCGAAGACAAAATGAAAAAACACACACAATAAAACGGACACACTGTGGCTACTTTTAGCTTCAGTGCACAGTTATAAATAGCAGTTGAGAATAGACAACACAGCGAGCATTTGCTGAAGCTCAATGCTTTTAATCAGAAAACGCCAAACCCTGTGGGAGAGCCTGTCACTGCGCAGTAATGTGAAATCACTGCCATCCCTCACACCGTCACTGAGAACGATTAAGTCCGGACACTGAATCAGGAAGAATGCTCGATACGTCTGCCTTTCATGAGGAGTCATGTCCTCCACAGGCTGATCCTAAATGTCTTTGTCTTACACTGCTTCGGTATATGTCGTGTTACGTAAAGCAGGCTAATAAGCCACTGGGTGTTTTTTTCGCTGGAGGCGCCTCTGCCCTTAAGTAATATAGGTCAGCGTCCTCAATAATAAGTGACAATTCCACTTATATCTCCTTGCATATTTAATGGCCACCCACAAAGACACACGCGCGCACACGCACACACACACATTCCATAAACGGGCCACTCCAGCTCCTCCTCTGTCAGTTCAGGGATACGTTTAGAAATTAATGTCATATTAATTAAGCTCATAAAGCCCCTGCATGTCCTCTGAGATTTGATCTGTCGTCTGTGAGGATATGCCCCAACGTCCCCACCCCCCGCTCCCATTCCTCACTCCTCCTCTGTCCTCTGCTGGACAATCAGCGGTGACCTGGACAACTGACTTAAGGAAGCATGAAGGCTGAAACCCAGGCACAAAAAGTCCAGCCACTTTTGTGGAAAACCCTTAAAAGCCAAGTTATCCTCCAGTGGGCCTTCATTGACCACTTATGTCGCAGAGGAATCTAAAGAAGGTATTTGTGATAGCGCGGCATTATCTGTGGCTCTTCTCCCAGAAAATGGGCGCGAAAAGAAGCTGAAGGCTCAGGCATTCATTTGTGTGTGCGCGTGTGTGTGTTTGTGTGTGTGTGTGTATTTGTGTGTGCGCGTGTGTGTTTGTGTGTGTGTGTGTGTGTGATTGTGTGTGTATTTGTGTGTGCGTGTGTGTGTGTGTGAGAAGGCCGGCAGCTGAGCTATAAGAAGGAAGACTACTTGTATTTGCATAGGCTAATGAAGGTCAGGTGTAGTGAATGTGCCAGTTCACAAAGACACATTATCACCTTTGATGACTTATTCTCATCTCATCGGAGCACCATGCATGGCTCTACTTCATTTTATTCTTCCCGGTTATTCTCACAAATCATTTAAAAGAGAGAAAAGATAATAATATATATATATATATATATATATACTTGGCTAAATACAATTTTCAGGCAACCAGAAAATGACTTCATCTATGAATAAAGTCATTTAAGCCAGCTACTGCTTCTCATGTCTTATCTTTTGAGTTTGGTAAGTTGAGGTTTTGGGATGGCTCACTACTGTCTAAATTATAGGCAATTGATCAGTTCTTCATGACAGCTAAATTGATTATGACATGAACTGCGAGTTTCAGGTCTGCTTGTTTTTCTCCCACATCTGGAGCTGCCTCTTATCCACAGCTAACTGGCCTGTGTTAGTGTGCACTGATGGATATCTGAGTCAATCTACAAGCTAATTAACCCAGTATTGATCGTAGCTCAGCGAAGAGAACGCCGAGCGCGGGATTCATATAGGTAAAATATTTAACACGTCATAGAGGAAGAAGAGAAAGGGATGGAGCTGGTGCACGTCTTGTAGGTTAATTAAACAGGGCTTTCTGATTGACAATATGGCACGGGTTCCCCTGCAGAAAATTGTGTGTGTGTGTGTGTGTGTGGGGGGCCAGCTGCACGTTTAATGACAAAACATGATGAGATTGGGACAACGCGGGCCACGTCCACCTGTTCTCTTCCCCACGCACCCACGGAGAAAAAGGGGGGTTTCTGATCCGATACACACATTGACCGGTCACACTCAAAAGGCAAAAAAGGAAAAGCAAGCATATCACAAAAGGTTTTTCTCCTTTTTGACGTTGTACTTTTGACTCAGGCTCCTCATGCGCTCATGCAAAACGTACTAGCAATTAAAGCGCTTGGCATAGACTGTTATCTGACACAATATTCAGCTCGAGAGAAATTCTCTCTCCTTTGGCCTTGAGGTCTTTCACTTTTCTTCCCTGTACGGGCAGCAGACCTAATGACCGCTCACTACTGCAACGCAAGTCTATTCATGCCGGGACCTTTATAATCCGTTTAAAGCAGATGCTGGAATACTTACTGTGAGGTCAAAAAGAGACGACAGCCCTGAAACACGACAGATGTAGTCCGTGCAATTATTTAAAAAAATATCTCACTCCAGTGGGGATGAATGTTCGGTATGAGAGTTTGAAAACACGACACAGACTCATCGACCTATCAAAGTGCAGCCTGAAAAACATCCTGACCTTTTCTGACAACGGTGGGGGGTTTGGGTGACCATGCTGTTTTCATGCTGCTGAACTTATTGAACCTAAAAAAAAAACCCCTACCAGGCACACAACTGTGAGCAAGCCCGGTCTAAGCTGCAATCACAGGGGTCCGCACGCACCAGGCCAGCAGAGGGGACCCCTCTAAACAACAGAGGACCGATGCCACAGGATCCCAAAGCTCTTTAGGAAAAACATGGGAAGAATCAAAAAACGGGCAATGAGGAAAAGGCAGGGAAATGACAGATCGTCATTTTGGCCGTTCAAGTCGGTGGGAATTTGATTGACATGAAGGTCAAACCGCCTGAGGGGAAAGGAGACAGGAAGACAGACGGAGGCGGGAGATTGCGACGGGGAGGAAAAGAGACCAAATGAAGAGGAAATGAGCAAATGCAAACAAGAGAATAACGCAAGCTGACGTTGGTCCCATTGTCGACCTGCGCACAATCCTCCCCGTGCAGGGAACAGAGGCAACAGACAGAAAGCACTGCCTGTGGCAGCAGTAACCGGTACTAAATGATATATGTGTGTGTGCGCGTGTGTGTGTTAGATGCAGAAAGCACCGTCTTTGGCTGTTTTATGAGACGCTCAGCAGCTCAGACATCTCGCACTGCTCCCTTTAGCGTTGTAGGAGCTGTGTCTAGATGTAAACTGAATCTCACATCCTGCACCATTTATCGTCTTCGCTCTCGTACCTTTCTTCCTAAACTACCCCGCGTCTCGCCGGAGATGTTTTCTCAGGCTCAAATATTTTATTTAACAGGGAAGGCGGTGAACAGGGGCGAACGCAGACACGAAAGAGAGAGAGGAAGGAAAAAAAAAAAAAAAAAAAAAACCCAGTGGATATTCTGCTGATTGTCAAGGAAAGCATGAACTGTTATGAGCACAGCAGGAAAAAAAACAATTCAATGGCAAAATGCACTGTGGAGTGGATGGGTGGACAAGTTGGGTTCCAGCCCAGGCAACAAAGAACACTGTATAAAGGCAGACCTGAAGCGAAATATTCCCCTCGGATATAAATGAATTATGGTTGCCTCCGCGTCAAGCTCATCCGTTTTGCCAAATTTCGCCCAAAGCGTCAATGAGCAAAAACACGGGTCCGACTTTTCCGGAACAAAATCTTCGCTTCCATCTCACTCCTGACAAATCGGAGAAGATAAATGACAGTGATGCCTCCGTTACTGGCCCGCGGGCACACATTTTTCGTCGTAATGAAACGTGCTTCTTGGAGGCTAAACTAAATATTTAATGTCTTTCCACTGCAACCTTGAAACCCCCGTAACAAAGACAAAGAGACACCCCACTTTTCTTTCCTTCCATTCATTCGTCCCTTCAGTTCTCGCTTTCCGTCTGTCCCTCTCTTCAGCCAAAACAAGAGTGGGCATCTCAAAGGAGTCCATTTTCTTAAGCAACACTCTGCTATAAGCCTGCGAGGAAGCGAGACTATATGGTTAAGTGGTGCCAATTGTGACCGTGGGATTCCAGTACCATTTTCTCTGCTCCTCTGTAGGGAGCTACTCCCACAGAGTAAATAAGTTAAATACTGAGGACATTTTATTTGGAGGAGCAGAAGCCGAATCAGAGTCAGAGTGAGGCAATGGGATAAACCAGTGAACTGCCTATAATCTAAGGGTTAAGGTTCGGCGAGCGAGTAGGGGCCCCTTAAAGTGATGTCGGCCTTTTTATCGCCCACCTTTCTCCGCAGGGGGAGCGACGGGGTGAATGGTACAACCCACTGCTCCCGAACACCGGCCTCCTCTGCCCGAGTGCATTCCCGCTGCTCTGGCGGGTGCAAATTAATCCGAGATGTAATGGCATGAATGAAAATCAACAGGAATCCGAAAGCCAGTGCGAACCATAGTTCGAGGCTCGCCGGGATACTGTGTATTAGCTCTCTCTTCCTCTCAGGCACCCGCAGCGACCATTCAATCCACTCCACGTGTATTAAAGAGATACAGAATGCGAAAAGGGACGCGCTCCTGTGTGTGTATGCGCGATACTTGGGTGCAAGTGAATGTGAGTTTAACTGTGTAATGTGAATGTCGGAAAGCAAACCCCGCTGCCCCTGTCAGACACAAGGTCAGCCGGTTGAAGGTGAGTGTGTGCACACCTGAATGCTGGCGGGGTGAGAGATTCTAATTCTAACAATAATGGTACTTCCAGTGTTTGAGTAACCTGTTGGCAGCTGGCCCGTCTGAGCCTCAGCCAGACAAAACAACGGATCAATTTTTTTTTCATTCAGCGGGCTCGGGCTGGCAATAGACAAAATAACAGCGCCGTGGAAGTGTACTTTGAGACGCGACGGAAGGGGGGGGACGAAACAAAAACACCACCTTCCTTTGCGTGACGTTTGATTTCAGGCGCACACTTCCCGGGGGGAGGTTGCTGCCGGCGCCCAGCACGTAACGCGAGGACTTCCTGGTCATGCGTGTATCGGCAAGCGAGAATGACGGTGCTCGGAGGACACGTGTGCGCTGCTAGCGTGTACTCACAGCAACAAGAATCTGCGCGCCGCTGTGCATGACCTCGATGTACTGGTAGTCCAGGAGGCAGCCCATGACCGTGATGTAGGAGTGGCTCTCCGTGGTGCGGATCCCCGGAGCCTGTGGCATCTCTCGCCTCACGCAACCCGGCCCGTGTTCACTCCACCAGGAGTGGTGGGCCGAGATGTTAAATGTCAGCAGGTCACTGTCCTGAAAGGAGAATAAAAGAAGTCAAGATGCCATGCATTATATATTAAGTATATTCATTCATTATTCATGAGGAAACCAAGGCTGGATCAGGTGGTGCGAAAATCAGGGAGCCTGGACTGTACTCGAGATAAATTCCCAAAATTCCCCAAATTTGTGTTGTATTGTATACTTTGCTCAGCGTTTGAGTTCCGCGTGCTGTAAGTGAAATGCTGCTTAACTAGTGCAAAGGTTTAAGCTGAGGCTATATCATCACATTCAAACAAAAGTTTAAACACAAACTCCAGTATTGAATAGTGAAACTGGAGCATAAGTTAAGGGACCACCAAAGTGATTCCAGTATGCTGAGGGGGATATGAATGATAAATAAATAAATAAATAAATAAAATGTACCCTCATTACTGTGCAAATACGCTGAACTAAAATTACAAAAAAAGACAAATGTCTGCGGGGAGCATAAATGCCTTCCAAAATTTCGTGGCCATTCATATCTTACCCGGTAAGATACTTTATTCTAGATCAAAGTGATGGACCAAACTATCCTGAGTAAAATTCAATTCTCTTCTTTCTTTTCTTTTTTTTTTTTTACTTGCCACAAGCAATATCTTTCCATGTGATAGTCTCGATTTTATTCGCCCTTCTTTTTTACTGACCCTTCTTTTAAGACTTCTGCCGTCGGCCCCAATGACTCTGAGGAGAACAGAATTCTATCTACGGAGCTGCAACGACGAAGAGATATTGCTGTAGAGATAAGCTACCGCAAGTTTTGGAGCCAGCATTTTATACGCGTCGACGTTTGAGCACCCTGTCGATGTTCAATTTGCACACATCCATATGAGCCCAGCAAATACAGAAATGCAGACGCTCACACCAATCAATACCCAAATAGAGCAATCTACCCCTGCATCTGCTCCACTGTGACAAGACATGCATTATTAACGGAGCCAAGAGAGAAAATATCTCGGGTTTCTATAAACCACTACACACTGGTGCATGGACATATTAACAACACATACGATATCACATTTGCAGCAACAACTTCAACAACTTTCCAGTTCAGTCGGGGGGAGAAAAAAAAATCAAACACGAGTGATGAACAATGCTACTAACGAGAGACACCTCTCTCCTTGTTGATCAATCCCGATCAGCCATTTTTCTTATGGTCCTCTTTCATTCCGTCGTTCGCTCACACACAATCGCAACAACAAAGTCGACTGAAGGTCAATAGAGAGGGTTGCAAAGACTAATGACTCTCTTGATGCCATCGATTGAGCCCGTGAGCTAGGGAGACCATCTCTACTCCGGCTGTTGCCTGATTCTGGTTGGCTGCCGTGCGTCAGCAGATGATAGTGAAGAGGCTTTTGGCAACTTTTCTATCTGGAGTGTTATTGTTATGCTCCCATGCACCCCGGAGCACAAATCAATCCCCTCCGTAGCATAGATTCAAGGTGACTCCACTGTTGTTGTCGAAACTACTTTGTTTGCCTCAACGAGGAAGGCAAACTAGGCAATTGCCTAGGGCCCCGAGCTAGAAGGGCCCCCCCAAAAGACGGCTGTTTACATTGGTCCACAGCAACGACAACCTGAAAGCCCCTTCAATGAATTGCCATGAGGGGGCGGTGCGATGACACGTTCAGGAACCCCCTTGCTACTTGCGCACTGTCGAAAGCGTCGTTTTTTTTTTTATTTACATTTTTTTTGCCTGGGGCCCCCAGAGTGTCTTGAAACATCCCTGGTTTGTCTAGAGCCAATAGGCGATCCTGGAGTCACCAGAGGTGCGAGGCTTTCTATAAAGCTAAATGTCATGGGATTCGCACTGCCGAACCCGATAGGCTAACTGGATTGTTTGGAGTCTAAAGGGCTGCTTTTCTCATATCCACTGAAGTCCACTTTGCTAAACCTAAATGGATTTTCTTTTTTTAAATATATACTGTATAAAAAATATAATATATATATAAAAAATATTCGTATAGATTTTTTTTTTCCTTTTGAATTCTTCCTGGTTCAGACAAACGTTTGGACTGTGGGTGGAGGCAGTTCAAATACAAGGGCCCAAATAATGGCCTGATCCAATAAACGGCATCAGCCTTGTCTCATTTGTTTGGTCACTAATTTGGGTCACGTTTTGTTGACGGTACTTTCAGCAGAGATTTGTTTAGTTGGCTTATTTCAGTGGGTCCAGACTTCCACTTTATTTTCGCTCATTTATGTTCATTCGCCCTTGACTGCTTGGTCCAAAAAGGGCTCAAAATGAAAAGTCTGCCACTCAAGGCATTAACGTTCGAAAAGCATGTTGACTATTTATACAAGCGACTGCTTTGTGCGGAGGTTTGCAATTGTTCTTTGCTAATACCAAAAAGCAATAGTACAAAAACAATTTCTACATTCGAGTCGGAGGGTAACACATTTGCGGGTTTTTGATGACTTCCTTTCAAATTGGCAAGGGAGAGAAGCCTTTTTCAAATTCGGACAGCTTCGTGTGGACATGTCCAAAGTCTGCAAATGTCTGTGCGGTGGTGTGTGAGCTTGAGTGAACAAAAAGAGGAGCAGTGATTTGGGAGTGTTTAAAACAACGGTGTGTGTGCGGGGAGCGGGGGTCTGTCTGTCAGTCTGACTGTCACTGTGGGGGATGGGATCCGCGACACCCATAGGAGGTGACAGAGCATGTGGCATACGAGTCTGACATCCTGCCCCTTGTCGCACGTACACACCAATCATACACACATATAAACACAAACGCACCCGTCAGCGTCAGTCGAGGCACCCAGAATTACTTGACTTTGCTTCTTGACAAAATGAGTTTGGTTCCTCTCAGAAAGTGGCATGTCAAGTGTAGTCGTGTGTGTGTGTGTGTGTGTGTATTCCATTAGCCTGCTCTCCTCCTGGCCACCATATGCAGAGCTGGGAGCCCAGGCTGGCTCCATCTGTCGGGTTAATGCCCAGTCTCGGCCCCAAGCAGCTGGCCCCTACAAGCCTCATTATTCTAGCAGGAGCCATGCACGCAAGAACACACCACAACAGACACACACACACACACACACACACACACAGCGGACACACGTAGACATGGGCAGTGAGGAACCGGCACACTTGACGGAGCCAACGTCTTTCACGCAAAGTCACCAAAGCTTGGGAGGGTGTTTCTGAAATCCATTTTGGCCGTCTGAAGGGGTGTCAGAGGACTGCTGTCGACAGAAATTCATTATTGTCAATGGTCAGATCAGGCAACTGGGCGAGACAGCCATCAATAACGGGAGATGTGGCGGGGTGGGGGGAGTGGGAGGAGATGAGAGTGTGCTGAAATGAAAAAAGGGAGAAATTGGCAAAAGAAGTGGGATAAAAAAAAACAAGGGGGGAAAAAACAGGGAAAAGTCAAGTTGACGGGAGGGAGGAGACTTTGAGGTGACAACCCAAACACTTCTCTTTGTCTGGATAAAAAACACTTTTAATCTTCCCTTAAAGGAGCCACAGGGGAGCACAAACGATTTAAGGGGGGGGGGGGCGTGGGAGAGAGGTGGGAGAGAGGATTTTAGAGAGGATTTTTTTCAGATTTACCCATTAGGCCTTCACTTGAATCTCAACATGGAGCTAACTGCACCCCCCCCCCCCGACACACACACACACACACACACAAAAAAAAGGCATAAATGCACCACACAACCAATAAAAAAAACTCTGATGATACGAGTAATATTTTCACACCTTGTCGCTGTAAAGTGCCTCATCAGAAGAAATACATTTTCATTGGACACTGATTTGAAATTCACTTGCACTCACTTTCGGACATGGACCAGATAAATGTTGGAGTTGAAGCTGTGTTTACAGTTCGTGAAAATACCTTCTGGTCATTTGACACACCAGGACATCTATCTGGGTACATTTGCGTTTCTTTTTTTTTGTTTATTTATTAATTTTTTACAGACAAAGCCACCGGATTTGACTGAGAGATGAATGGAGAAAAAAAAAACAATAAGGTGGCGGCTCTCACCTTGGACAGGCCTCCGACGTCCAGGTAGAAGCAGATGATGAAGACATTCCAGGCTACCCACAGAGCGGCCCATACCGTGTACTGGAGGACAAAGACAGAGACAGATTAGCTCCTCGCAGACCCGATGGACTGACAGGAGCAGGACACGCGTGCTTCCGACATACGGTAACGCCGCACATGCCTCATCATTTTGTGTGTAAAAACCCTACTGTATTTAAAGGTGCACGGAAGTTCAACCAGTGCACCCGGGGGCCCTAAGGGAGCTGCAGGTTTCGCAAACACTCAAGGAGAGGTCGTGACACTACAAAATTGACAGCCAAGTGTTGACAGACACCGAGTGCTGCAGAGGGGCATTCGCCGTCGAGAGAGGGAGAACATGTGCAGCGCGAAGGTTGCGAAAGCCTCCGACTCATGATGAGTAGTGTTTACAATGTCAGAGTTGTCAGAAAATACGTGTTGAATCCTGTAACCCCTTTAGCTCGCTCTCTCTCCAATTTTTCCACTTGTCATGTGCTACTTTGCCCCCCCCCCACCCCTCGACCCCTGCTTCCTCTGTGTCTTCACACACACACACAAAAAAAAGGCATTAATGCACCACACAACCAATAAAAAAGACAGAACTCTGATGATAATACGAGTAATATTTTCACACCTTGTCGCTGTAAAGTGCCTCATCAGAAGAAATACATTTTCATTGGACACTGATTTGAAATTCACTTGCACTCGCTTTCGGACATGGACCACATAAATGTTGGAGTTGAAGCTGTGTTCGTGAAAATACCTTCTGGTCATTTGACACACCAGGACATCAATCTGGGCACACTTGCGTTTTTATTTTTTTTTATTTTTTTTATTTATGTATTTATTTTACAGACAAAGCCACCGGATTTGACTGAGAGATGAATGGAGAAACAAAAAAAAAAAAAAACAAGGTGGCGGCTCTCACCTTGGACAGGCCTCCGACGTCCAGGTAGAAGCAGATGATGAAGACATTCCAGGCTACCCACAGAGCGGCCCATACCGTGTACTGGAGGACAAAGACAGAGACAGATTAGCTCCTCGCAGACCCGATGGACTGACAGGAGCAGGACACGCGTGCTTCCGACATACGGTAACGCCGCACATGCCTCATCATTTTGTGTGTAAAAACCCTACTGTATTTAAAGGTGCACGGAAGTTCAACCAGTGCACCCGGGGGCCCTAAGGGAGCTGCAGGTTTCGCAAACACTCAAGGAGAGGTCGTGACACTACAAAATTGACAGCCAAGTGTTGACAGACACCGAGTGCTGCAGAGGGGCATTCGCCGTCGAGAGAGGGAGAACATGTGCAGCGCGAAGGTTGCGAAAGCCTCCGACTCATGATGAGTAGTGTTTACAATGTCAGAGTTGTCAGAAAATACGTGTTGAATCCTGTAACCCCTTTAGCTCGCTCTCTCTCCAATTTTTCCACTTGTCATGTGCTACTTTGCCCCCCCACCCCTCGACCCCTGCTTCCTCTGTGTCTTCATCACGCGTGGCCTCCACTTATTCTCCTCCACCTCCGTCGCCTCCCCTCGCTCACTCTCCCCGTGTCTCGCTGCCGCAATCTTTTCCTGCCATTAACGTCGCCATCTGCGTTTCCGCTAATGCTGCTCAAAAGTAGGCTTTTAAATGCCTCCGATGACTGTTACGGTGTCAAATAAAAGCTGAAGTGCGCAAAAGCACAGCTACGAAGCTTCACAGGGGCTCTTTCCAACAAAAGCAGTGAAGCAAATGGCAGCACGCGCTTTGCACCGTGTTTTTTTTTAGAGAATGACCTACTATATCCAGCTAAGTAGAGTTGAGCTCCTTAATCAACCCCCCCCCCCCCCCCCCCCACGCCCCCCCCCACACACACACACTCAACACCAACCCCCTTTTAATTATTCCTAATTACCAAGGGATTTGAGAGATTTGACGACGTGGCAAAACGCACATGAGATTGCGGCACACTTTGCAATTAGAAATGAAAAGCAACAACATGGTCCGGTCTACAGCGCGGCCCCCCCCCCCACTCACCACCACGATGTAGCGCGGCCGGTACTGGATGGTGCCGAAGAGGCCGAGGATGACAACGATGATGTGGAAGAAGTTGGCGAGGATGGGGGCCCACTGGTAGCCCAGGAAGTCGAAGACCTGCCTCTCCAAAGCCAGCACCTAAATGGGCGAGAGAGAGAGAGAGAGAGAGAGAAAAGGAAAACAAATTCAACCAGGTTTCACCTGCTCTGGGTGGAAACAATGCCTCTCCTGCTGCGAGAGTGAATTGCGAGGAATGTTCCGGGGTCGCCGAAGCTACACAGAGCTTGGCGCGGGGCTCGGAAAAATGGCAGCATGCATACGCAAAACTGGCCACGCCGACACGCGCTGCTAATAGTTTATTGAAGACATTATACCTCAGAGCAACTATGCAACAATCCGACATTCAGGGGACCGACACGAAAAGCTAGAGCGCTTCGCCTCAGAAGACTGTGTTTTACCTCGAGGTCGAAGACGAAAAGTTTTATAGAGCGAGCAGTGACAGATTTATCGATTCATCCCCTGCTGAGCTACAGACAAGCTCACTGTTTCCAACCTTTCTGCCAAAGGCCTCCAGGAACAACAATGCACTGCGGGAACTTTACGGGAGGCGAGAGCCCTCCTTCGTAATACCACCGCAGCGAGCTTAGACTCTTATTAGAATGTGTGCTCGCAAACAACGTGTGTACACGCGCACGCTGTGCAAGCAAAGTTAAACCCCGTGCAATGAAGAAAGGCATTCCACGGTTTTATGACAGGCTTACCTGTTCCACTCCTACTTCGACAGTGGTTTTAGGCGATTTCGTTTTTTTTTCCACGCAGAGAAGGTTGAGAATTCATCATCATGTCATCTCCAAATTAATTCATTTGAGATCTTTGCAACATTTTTGGGAAACCGTGAGGAAGAAAACGAAGCCATTTGAACCAAAATGGAAAATTTGGCCTAGATGCCGCTTGAAAACTCCAGGGTTGCGCTTCGGATGGTTCGAGATGGACTTTTTGAAACAAGGACGCAGAGACTTCACTTCCCTGATGGGTCTCATCTGTCACAACGTATCCTCCCAGATCTGCTAGGCTCGAGTAACCTTTTGTCTAAGAAAACCAAATGCCTCACCTTTGACGACAATTGGTGAACACAACCTGGATTACAAATGACTGCCAGAGTTCCACCTCTCTTTTAATCCCAGCTCAGAAATCCCTGGCCTTGCTTTTCTACCCTCGCCATTACTCCATTAATTTTTTTTTTTCTACAGCTATGCAAACAACTGGAGAGAAGACAATCTTCCCGCTTGCACTGGCACACACGTGACCGGAATACACGATTGGTCATGTGATATATGGCTTCAGGATGGGAGGAGATCTTTCCAGGGATGCAGCTAAAATGAGCATATGGAAATAGTATTAATGTGGAAGTAGCCTATGACTGCGATGCCTATTTGCATCAACTCAATTAGCATGTCATTTGAGGGAAGGAACGAGGAAGGGGTGCAAACCATTTAATTAAAATTCCATTGCCAATCCAATTCCATTCCTTTCCCAATGTGTGTGTGTGTGTGTGTCTCAAGCAAGGATGTGTTTTGTTGTGCGTCGACATGTCATTTCCAGCCAGGCGCTTGAAGATGGATGGAGGGAGGAATCTCGTCTCTACTGCAATGATAGAAACGCACCAATGAGCACATTCTCCCACACACTCACGCGCACGCACACACGCTCGCGCGCACACACACACGCACACACAGCTGCGGTTCCCTTTCCAAATGGAATGGATACGTTACCAGCAACCCGTGAGACATTGTGACAGGCAGTGGAGGCAGATGATCAAATGCTGAGTGATAATTAAAAATGAACACTCTTTCACACAGAGGGCAATAACTCCAGAGGCAGGGTGTGAAGCGACAGAAGGCGAGGTGAGTGAACTGCAACATGCCGGTATTATTATGCCAAAGTCAAAAAATGCAAGGAGGGAGTAAAACAAAGGTAGAATATTTGCCGGGAAACAAAGCTAAGCTAAAAATAAAAAAGGCCCAAAAAATGATCAATAAAATATAAATAAATAAATACAACTCAAGACAGACCCTTTTATAGCAGACATGTTTTATCCTGATAATTATTTTATATATATATATATATATATTAAAAGGATATTTTATTATATAAATATGATATGGCTGAGAATTTATTTGGTTGATCTGAGGTGAACATTCAGGCGACACCCAAGCTAAAGACAACAAGCAGTCCACTTAGACTTTTTTTTAACCTGAAATATTAATTAACCAGATGCAAAAAATCATGCATCGGTGCATTCTATGCGGGTCGCTGTGATGCTTGCTATTTTACTGTGACTGGATTGCCCAAATAAGGCAAATTGACCTTGTAAAAAGGAAAAGGAAAAATAAGTAAAGAGAACGCATTCGTTTTCATACTGTATGGTTGGTGTCCTATGTCCATCTGTCGAGGTCTGGCTGTGGCACACGATAAGCAGATGGAATAGTTTTTATCTTTTTGTTTTTATAGAGATAGATACTGGACACGGGAGCTCAGAATGTCCTCTGGTAAATCCTGCTAGGAAAAAGGGTATCCAAAGCTCAGCAAAATCTGTTTGTCTTTTTTCTGTTTGTCTGGATGACCGTATAAATGGCCTCCGGGACTTACCGTATGTACGAGTTATATTTTTGAACATATTTGCTCGAAATTGAATCAGCAAAATAGAACTTTGAAGTCCTCATTGAATATATTCATCATGATTATGAATGGAATTGTCTCCGTCTTTAATTACATATTAAATTACAGTTTAAATAATGAACAGTTTTTGGTCAGGATTAAAATAAATTGCCATTATTACATTTTCATGTTAATGCGCGTGCACCCCCATTTATCCAACACACATACTTCAGTTCCCCTCATTCATTACGCATGACCATGGACCCTTTCTCTGAAATATATTCCCAACAGTTGTCGAATTAAGGAAGTGTATCAGCATGAGGGATGTGTGTGTGTGTGTGTGTGTGTGCGGCCCGTGTGTGTCTGCGTGCACGTTTCCTATGAGACGCTGCAGCAAGCCTATCACGTTCGCTGCTAACTCAATAATCCACCAAGATGACAACAATCAATCAAGTAGAGAGAGGACTCTGCCCACCCGTACACACATTCAAGCGCCCACTCACACACACACGCACGCATGCACGCACGCACACACGCACGCACACACACACACACCCATATGGCACAATTAGCCCACAATTCATAGGGAGCAGGTTACTGGAGAGTGGGGTAGAATTTAATAAAAAGATACCAATGCTCTTCCAGGAATAGTGATCCGACTATAACGGCCTGTAAAAGCCTCCAACCGACCTCCTGCGAGCACATGTGACTCCCACTGGGGTGACGGAATCTCTTAGTGTGTATTTTGGTTTTTGGGTGTGTATATGTGGAGAAGTATGCCGCCCGCACATACCACTCCCGCCATAAATACTAAGCAATTAGGGTGTAAGTATGACAGCAGGAGGTAACAGGCACCTCTTGCCCCTCTGCTACTGCCCCTCATTTTGGTCTGCTTCCTTTTTTCTCCCTCAATACATACTCCAATTTCTCAGAAACCACAAATTATTCTCTCCTTAAACAATGAAAGATCCGATGATCAACAAGTATCATAGGACTCAATCCCTCGCCCTCCCTTCTGTTCGACGATTCAGTTCCTGGGACCGAAATGGCCTTCTTTTCCTTAATGTCCAAATCGGAGACACAGAAAACATTTCAATCAGGGCCACCTTCTTTAACATGCCACGAAGAAGTGATAAAAAGGATTAAAATATGATGAGAGGATCCGAGGGAATGTGAGAATAAAAATGTTTGAGCCACATCATTTCAGAGCGAAATACGATGTGCATGTGTGCTCAAGATAAGTGGCTGAAATGCATAAAAATGCAGTTTGAATTGAGTGTTATCATTTTGATGCACACCGACTCGCCTGAAAACCCTCATCGCGTGAACGTTGGCGTAGACGGTGCAACAGCGGAAAAGTATGCAGAGCGGGTTAAAGCAGGAAAGGGCCCACCATAGGTCACAGGTTGAGAGGAATAAACCAGAGAGAAGGTATGGGAAAAAAAAACAGCAAGGGGTCGCAAAAAATAACAGTCCATTCTTCATCAGAATCAGAGAGGATATGTTGCGACGGAAAAGGCCCAACCAGTGTATGGCCGGCTTTTTTTTCTTCTAAAATGTTGGCTCGGAAAAAGGTTGTGGTGTTCCCAAATGTACCTCAAATGTTCTCTCTGCCCAGACGGAAACATTGGAGTTTTCAAACGAGCATACCCGTGTGGATGCGGCCACTGTAGGAGTAGGACTGTTTTGATGATGGGCCTGGTCACCCCCGCCCCGCCTCCCCACCCTCCCTACGGAGAAAGAAAACAGCGATGACATAAATCACATCGATGTGTCCTCTGCGAAATGTCTCCTGATAACATGCTACTCAATGCGTCATCAGGAACTGGGGATCTAAAAAGCAGGTGTGTGTGTGTGTGTGTGTGTGTGTGTATTGTGTATGACTAGGCAGCCGCATGAGTCTGTCTCCCCTGCGTTCACGCCTTTCACTGTGAGTCACACCGTCGAGCATAAGGACGACATTGAGGAGTGCCGGCACACGTGAGTGGCCGAGATTTCCCATTACCACATTATCTCCCCTTGCCTTTATCTCGGCGGCTCCACTAATGCGTCGTTTTTTTTATTTATCTGGAGGTACCAACCATCAGCTAAGCCTGACAAAGCGCTACGATACAGCGAGGCAGTCTGCATGCGGCACCTAAATTAGCACCTCGCTTTCACCATCTCATTGAGAGTCAGTGACTTTATTGCCTTGTCTGGAGTCACTGAGGGTAGAGACAAGCCAGGGCAAAGCAGCGCACATCATAAAAAGCAAGCCGGCCTCTGATTCACGGTTTGTCTTTCTCGCCGTCTTTGTCCCCGTACAGTTGGTTTTTCCTCCGACACAAAAATGGAAATTACATCCCTCCGGGGGAACGCCACACAACTCTGAGGGATCGTGAGGGGATGGAAAAATCAGTTCTGCCTCTCAAAATCTGGATTTGTTCGTGGACTTTTATATTACTTTTGTAAATGTATTTATTTATTTATTTATTTTCTAAAAACAAGATATCAAAATTAGAGGAGGAGAGAGTCAACCTATGGACGGAGTCATGCAAATTTTACTGGAGGTTCAGCCTCGTTTCACTGCCACAATTATCTGGTTAACACGTCACTTTAAAGCATTTTTAAACGGTGAAAAAGTCAAATAAAGTACCTAATCTGTCTCGAGCCCATAGCTTATACTGAAAACATGCTTCCATTCCATATATAAACGGAGAGAAAGACAGAAACAGAGCCAGGCTAGTAATCAGAGGCTGGCAGTTTTTTGTGTTTTTTTTGTTTGTTTATGTGCTATGCTTTGTGCTGGCTGGTCTTTACTCTGTGACTCCCAGCCGGCACTAAAGTGTTTCTCCAAAACTTTCTCCAATCCCATTTTTCACCTCTCGCCTGGGTTAAGTTATTATTCCCTGGTGCCTGCCTGATCCTCGTGTAACGAAGGGTGCCAATCTCAGCATGTGTGTAACGGTGTGTGTGTGGCTTTCATTGGGTACAAAAGAACAGATCTTTTTGCCCGGTGTCTACCAGAGCTGAGACAAGGATTAAAAGGTCGGGGGCCTTTGCTGAGACACGCTCTTCATCTTTTTTTGTTTTGCGGAAATTTCATTTTGAACGTGAACTCCCAAATGTCTCCTAAATATGGTCCAGACATGTTTCCTTTGCCGTTTGTTCACGGTCACACACGAAGAACTAAGCTGGGCGCTGCTGAAAGAAAAGCGGTCGAACATTCAGGTGATGGGGGTGGCACCTCCGGGCAGGACGTGACGCATAAGTGTCTGGCCGTGCCGTCGCCCACGGTGGGGGGGGGGGGTGTTCTGCAGTATCCTCTGAGCAACACAGCATTGCCAGATCGCCTTTGGAGGTCATTCGTCTTCTCACATACAGACGCTCCCTCGGCACAAGTTCGGGATAACGTCCGGACTCCAGTGCACAAGTCCGAGAGCAGCCTACACCGAGCGGTGCAACGTGACGACCGAGAGCCTATATGCTTTTAGAGCTAATAACATGCTAATCTCACAGCGCTGCTGGGAACCCCACAACAAACAAATCCCGCCGAAAGAAATATAAGCCAGTGCTTTGAAGTGAGTTTCCCTCTGGACACTGGCAGGCTACAGTACTTTCCCTCCCGTGGTCTTTTCCTGCGGTGTGATGTTTTCGCTGTTGCAGTTACTTTGAGGTGAAGACACAAACTTTTTTCAGCTCAGTTGAATCCCGACTGTGTACCGGGCACTGGACCTTAATCGGTGCAGGTGAATGTAGCTCTCTGTTCTTGTCCCCACTTACTTCATCCCACATCGCCTGGCTGGTTTTCCGCTTTGCATTTCCCTGTCCACTTACTTTCCTTTACATCCAAAAAAAAAAAAATAAGGACATCCTCTGGAGAATTGTTCAGGTGGATGCAAAGCCAGAATTCAGGGCGAATATTCTTGAAATTAAAACAATATATCCACCCCTGCCAGGACACTGAAAATGCAAAATAAAAAAAAAAAATAATAAATGGAGAGAAAAAGAATACGTTGGCAAAGCTAAGCCTGCATGAAAGATTTTACCACTGAAGTGCTTTGCGAACTGGCTTTTGCAATTATCCCCTCAACTAGAAATAATACACAGGGATGGGTGTCTGTCTGCATTACGCTTTTTACAGCACAACGTGAAAAGTTGGCATATTTTTAATTGGTTAGAAACTTTCGCGGTATCTCTTCAACCCGTGGACATTTCACAGTTGCTGCGTTGGGTCAGGGGTCGCCATATGTTATTCGTAAAATCGGCCTGTTGTACATGTACATTTAGCAGAGTACCAATTATCAGATATACTCACTAAGAGGAGAACAAAAAAGGTTAAAACAAAGAGCAGAAATGGTCGATTTCCATTTTTAGTCTGCACATAAGCCACACGTGCAAGATGTTCATCTTATAATAAAATAAAGATGTTTTCTTCTTCTACATTGTTGCCTATCTTGTCATCATTATTAAATGCTAGAGAGACATAGTGACAGTTTCGTGCCACATATTTTAGGAGCCTGGCATGCTGAACGACTGCATAAAGGTAATGTTTTTCATAATTAAAACATTCCAAAATCAATTAAGGGTGGCTGAGACACGCTGACCAACCTAGCACTCTTTTTTATACATTCAATTAAACATTTTATGGACCTTTTAAACATTCATCCTGTCCCACATCTGCCAGTGCCTGGCTGCTTCCATCCCAATGTTTTCGGAGTTGAGTCTTCGTAAAAGTGGTCAGGCAACATTAAGAGGATTTCAGCACAAAAAAAAAAAAAAAACACGCTGATGTGACGATGACGCACTGTTCGCCGAGCTTGTGACCCAAATTTGTACACTGTGGCGGCAAACATCCCTCCACACATGGCTGATATCTCTCATGAAAAGCTTATTTTGCTCCCTTCTCCCTTCATCCTCCCCGTTGCCGTCAGCCAAGTGTTTATTTTAAGTTGATCTGCAAAGGTGGCAGCCGCGTTTGGATTATTACAGGCCAATTTAGACTCTGCCGCATCCACTTGAAGAGGAAGCGGCGGCGCCGGATGCAGTGTTTTCAGCCTGGGCTCAAGAGATTAACGTCACTTTTGAGGTTTTCCACTGCGTTTGTCTCGTTGCGTGGGTGTAATGTGGAAAAAGAGCGGCGGAGACCACGGACGACATCACACAAACGGGTACTTGTCAACAAAGTATATCAGGTAACATAAAAAAGAAAAAAAAAAGGTTCCTTTACAGAAACACAAAAGCACACCGACAGTAGAAAAGCAGCACCAGGAAACAGTGACATGCCAACAATCCCAAGAAAAGTCCCAAATAGAGAAAAGCTAAAACCAGCCAGTCCTCTCTCCATTTCTGTTCCACCATGTCCCAGATCGTACAAAAAGAAAATCTGTTTAAGTTTCGCCCCAATTAGAAAGTAGAAAAAAATTTAGCTGCGAAAAGACATTCTCTTCATGGGCAGAAAGCTGCCGTCAGCAGTCTATAACCGCTTTTTTTTCCCAATAACCGAGTCTGTAATGTTGTTCTTTCCATTATAATACCATCGCTCTTATTCTTTCACCCACCGGAAGCGTAAGTCACACTGTGTGCATCCCTTCTGTCCAACCGTTTGATCCCGCGACAAAATGAGTGCAAAAGCGTCCAAGAGGTCCTCCGCCTCTGGTAAAACAAGGACTGAAAGCCCCAAAAACAGCACGGTTCGATTTGACTGAGATGAATATGCTCTGAAGTCATTCAACTGAATGCGATCTGTCAAGATAGTCATTCCGGCTGCGGTGCTCCCAAAGCAATTTACTCAATGCCACAGTATAACAAACGACACAGATGGAAACACTGGAATGGAAAGAGAGAAATGGGCTTGCAAATAGTTCTAGTTTCATCTCCATTATGGCTTAATATTCCAGTGTCACTGATGTGGAACACACACAGGCGCACTCACAAAAAGCCTGTGCACGGATGCATGCGCACACGCTCCAATCTGCCAGCCCAAGGTTTTTTCTACGATAACCACATAATTAATGGTGTGTTAAATTGAAGACATTAAAATGGTGAATCGTAGTTTAAAAAAAATAAAAAAAATGCCACCAGGAGGAGATTTATTTTTTATTTTTCCCCACGAAGAGCACACATGTTATTCAAACCAACGCGTTCACGCAGCAAGGGCGGTGACTCCAAACCCCGGGGACGACCTGGAAACAGCAGGAAGGTCGTCACCTTTTCTCCATGAGCATAAACCCGGCTGCTTTTATCTGTTCAACAAGTACCCTCAGACTAAAGTGGAAGATGAACAGATTTCTAATAAGGCTGGTCCCAAGTAAACCACTTGGTCGTGTCTGACTGGATGTTATGTTGCATTTTGGGTGGGTCGTTTCTGTGGTGACGTGAAGGGCTATGCATGCAAGTAGAGCTATCTTTAGAAAGACAGTTGTCCTCAGAGCGAGACGTCTACCGAGCCTCGTGTTTGTGCAGCCCAACCCCGATGGTTCCTTTTTTTTATTTCCTGCAGGCTCTTCAGCATCTTACTTTTATACGCAAACAGGTTGCCGTGGCAACGGTGTTCCAGAAAGAGGGAGGGAGACAGAAAGAAAGAAATAAAATGAAAGAGAGAGGGGGGGTTAAGGAAAGCTTAACATAGAGATCTCAGGTCTCCGGGGGTCATGCTCATAATTGGCCCAGACCGAGAGGTCGAACCTCCACCCATCCCCCTTTCCTCTGTGTTCTCTCCACCTTTCCATTTGCATTTCCCCCAAATCTCCGGTGGCTCCGGCCTCGCTGATAAATCAGACGGCAATCAATAATTCAAACGTATTCCAACCTGGAATACAAGCAGGGGGAGAAACCCAGTGTTATGTGGGTAGATAACGCAAAGGCGTGTTGCGCTTTCACAAAGGATACACGATAAGGGTGGAGCAGGAACATTCATTACACATTCAAGCAGGGCCTCTCATCCCCGGGTACCCTGGTTGCATTAGGCACTCAGGTGAGATGACGATGACGCAGTGGAGGATGGGGGTTGCTCCCAAACCCTTGGCTTTAAGCCGGGATTTAATATGCAGTCACCTTGCCTCGTTGCCTCGTGACCTACAACACACACGCACACACACACAGGCTTGTTGTCTGCTGTAGGCTTTTGTTCGTCTGCTGTTGTGTTTTTCGATGGCACTGGCACTTGCATCTAAGGCCAGACAGGACCCGTCACAGTCAACTCTTTTGTGAATGAGCGCTGTTGGGGCGTGGCAGTCAACACAGTCTGGTTGAAGACCACAATCAGCATCACACAAGCCAGGAGTCCGTTTGAGAGCAGAGGCATTGCACTCGCGCCAGAAAAAGCATAAGGCACGTACAGAGAATATGAGAAAAATATAAAGTGAATTCCTGGAGCTTCTGTGGCCCACGATCACATCATGTCCGAAACCTCTGCCCTCTATCACTTTCACAAACTTTATTTCAGACGGAACCTCTTTGACAGTCTTGTAAATGGACAAATCTTAACTAGGTCCAAATGACTAACACCACTTTTGTCTGCGATCCTGCCCTTACGTGGTCCAGGCTGCTGAAGGGGCTGCAAAAGGCTGGCTGCACTAAACGCACTAACATGGCTGTGCAGACTGTGCAGAGACAGTGCCTCGGGGACCTGGAGTAATATATGTGACTTCAAATGTAGGACAGAAGAGTTCTTGTATGAAGATGATTTCTTTATTTTCCATTACATCCTCACTTATACTCTATTTTGGTTACAATAGTAAATGTCGCGGGTGGCATCCCCCTCCTCGACCTACACACACTAAAAAGGATAGGTTTCGTCAAAGATCAGATTTTTGTGCAATCACAATGTTGACATTCAATGTGAGGTACTTCTTTTGCTTGTTTTGTATGTGTGTTTTAGCCAACACCATATTGAAAGGGCTACAATGGCTGCATCCCAGGGTTTTCTGCTGCCCGGGATGATTGTGATGGGCTAAACAAGCCACAGTGTTATCCCCCCATGGCCGAGAGGTAATGGGTGCAGCCAGACCATCATATAGCACTGACACAGCACAGTGGAGATGGAGCTTTGGTCACGCCACTCTAGCTTGGCTTATTATTGTTATTAATGATGGGGTGTGTTGGTATACCACACGTGTATATACGTTTTTATGCCACAAATAGATGTACACCCAAAGCCAGCCATTACATTGTTGTTGGTATCTGCTTATATTTGAATAAACTGAGTTTGTGGGGGAGATGGTTTCTCCACAGCAGGCTGCGTGACCCACACTGCCACCGCACTTTTGTTTCTGCATGGATAATTCGGATAGGGATGCTGTCTTCTGCTGCCACCATCTGTGCAAGCCAAAGCAAATAGTAAAAAAAAAAACGGTGATATGAATCACACTCCGTAGAGGCTTTGTGAGAAGGACGAAAGACGAAAGTGCTGTGACCAGCCACTCTATCTATTCCTGCCGGCCTATCGCTTCCACCAGCGGAAAGGCAATACAGTTCACTATCACTTATCACAATGGACTCAATGCTTACACAGACAGAAACTACACAAATAAACTTAACAAAGCACCCACGTAAGTCGCCCCGAACAGATGTCTGCAGCATCTGTGGTTGGTTAAAAACCGAAAATCCTATAGCCCTGGCCAAGAATAGCTTTCAGATTTCACTTGTTACCTAATTTTGATACATCACCGCTGTAACAGGCTTGTCTGACAGCACACAATGTTTCAGCGACAGTAATTACTCTTAATTACAGCTGTGTGAGGCATTAATGTCTGAGCTGTGGGCCAAGACTTGGCGTGTCTACGTGTGCGTGCATGTCGTTGGGTGAGGCTGGAGAGACCGGATGTTGACAGACGTCCAGCATCTCTAAGCTGGCAAATGCTCAATGAAACATTCAAATGTTAGTGCTTCTCGACAGCAAGCGTTTGTCGTGGAAGCAGTGCAACAAAAAAGAAATCTCTTGTAATGTGTGGGAGATGATGTGGAGCCTGCCAAGGGATAATGCCGTGCCCTCAGAAAGAGGCAGTCAGCTTAACTGCGAAAAACTTTCTTGGAAGCACTTTGGTTGAACCCGTTCTTCTTCTCTAAAGCATACACGCCAAAGTTAGTTCCTTCTCCGGCTATGTCATCAAAAGAGTAGAAGAAGAAGAGCAGGAAAAGTGGGAGGTGTGATGCAAGATATTACACACACGCGCATTGTGCTTCTGGTTGGTGTGACTGATTCTGAGGTAATACTTTCACATCTCTCCCGTCTCTCTGCCAGGGGTCACACCAACGTTGACGTCCCTTCATCTCACGTAGGATCAAATCAAGCCACTCACTGTTACACCACAGACCCCTATTCACTCTCTTCCTGTGATAAAAAAAATCCCTCCTTCCAGCTCATTCCTTTACTTCTCTCATCTCGTCAGAGGTCCACATAGCCGAACTTCTGCCCAGGGGCTACAATCTTTACCCCGCACCATACCTATTAAACTATAACTCATAGAATGTGCAGCTGTGTCTGTGGGTGTGTGTCTGCGTGCGAGTGTGAAGAGGGGAGCATGAAATAATGTCTGAGGTTGCATCCGTCAGTGCTGCTGGTGCAGTTACGGCCAGACATTTTCAGGGTCACTGTTCAGTACTGAGCTCATTACCCTTGTTCAGTGGGATAGTGGGATAGTGTGTGTGTGTGTGTGTGTGTGTGTGTGTGTGTGTGTGTGTGTGTGTGTGTGTGTGTGTGTGTGTGTGTGTGCGCGCGCATGTAAGTGAGTTCGCCCTTTATTGGAACACCACCATGACCAATGAGGAGGCCTCCTCCATCAATCACCTACTGTCCACGGAGCCGCATTAACCATCCACTCCGGACCACGTCTCTCCTCATGGCCAATACCCGACATCCACTACGGCGTCTGGACCGGGTCTCACATCTGACCAATGGAAGCACATCCCCGGCAGGTCAGCTGTAGGTCAACACCCCAAACGACCGGCCCGAGGAGACCAAAAAAAAAAAAAAAACGAGCGCGCGCGTGTCTCGCAGTACAAACAAATCATTAGACAGACAGGGCTTCCTGCCAACGCTTGCCATTCTCTGGGGCTGACCGGCATTCTGACAACCATCCGGCAGAGAAGAAGCGGAGGCAAGAGGGAACAGAGGCGTTTCAATCAATACCGGCTCATTATCTGTTGCCTTCTGTCCCAGGGAGTCGAGTCGCACCGCTCAGGCCCGTTGATGAAGAAAGCGCACCACAATTCAATTAGGGGGATGGCCCGAGATGCCAAAGGAGGTTTGATCAAAGCACTCTGCCTGGCTAATTAGCACACACGGCGGTTCACAGGGGCTATTTTTACATCTGAGGAGCGGTGCATGTTGTTTTGTTAATGGTAGTTTTAGCCCGTAATGGACTGGGAATTACCTGGCTCATTTTCAACGCATAGGTTTCAGCCTGGGGAGAGTGCGTGCCCCTTGTGCTGCTCCACACACACCCACACACACACACACACACCTACACACACACACACACACACACTCACACACACACACACTCACACACTCACACACGTGCACATTAGCACACGCCTGTCACCAAATGGCCTTCCGAAAGCTCTCGTAGGGGTTAATGCGACCCCTCCTCATCAGAGGCGTGCAGGTGTATATGTGCGCGCGAGAGTGTGCGTGCGTGTCGGCAGACGGGAAGCGTCAGGTCATCCAGAAATAGTGCCAGGGGAAGATAAAGCGGTTTCAAGGAGTCTGCGGGGACTTTTTATGCAGCCCACTTGAACCTTTATAAACATATTTACAAATGGTCAACCGTCTTCCCTATAATGAGGTAACAAGGTCTAAAGTCTAGAAAGGAATCACAGGCGTGTACCTCAATGTGGCTCCGCAGTGCTCCGTATTAGTGTGTGTGCGTATTTCTGTGTGTGAAGTCCGTGAGCATAACCAAACAGACTTCTGAGTCCCCTGCCCCTCGCCATTTAATGTTGGAACATTAAGGTTACATAAATGTGACACAGAAATGAACACCGCCCCTTCTCTCTATTAATTTTGGAGATGAAGTTTGGGGAAGAGCAGCGGGATACTAAGCCCGGAGGCCATGAGAATTCGCTGACATGACAGGATGAAGAACTAACTGCAACAAAAACTTGTCTTCGTCCTTTTCCTTTGAAAATCTATTTCGATACGGACAGTGGTTCATTTCCAATCTATATCAACAGCTTCTGTTGTATTTCAAAGAGTATAAACTTGAGACAGCGTGTGCCCATGCCCAAACAGCAGCTTAAAATCTTTAAAGCAGCTAAGAAATGTTGAGTTGACGGTTAACACACCAGTATGAAACAAGAGAGTCCACACCAAGTGCCATCCCATGTTTTTCATTTGTTATGTGTCGATTTGTTAATTGTTTTCAGATTCTAATGGGTGCGCTATAGCAATATAATCAAAAGATTTTTTTTTGCTCCTCTGTAGCTGTAAAAAGTGACATTTACTCAGGGGAGGTTCATGGTGTGAGCAAGATTTAATCTCATCGTAAACAACATCGTCACACACTGACTAGGAAACTCCACACAGGGACAAAGGCACAGGCTGGCCTGTGAGGCCATGGGAAGCAGCATCCCAGGCCGCAGATTCAGATAAAATGTCACAGACCACCCTTCCCTGGTCAGGGGCTGAAATGCTCCAGCAACGCAATTTTTGGGGTTTGCTATTTGGGGATCAACACTTCCCGAGATCCAGCTGGCTTCTGTTCTCCTTGAGCAAATGCCTCCAATGATCAGATTACTCAAAGATTAAGGCAATACCAGACGTCGGTCATGTTTTCCATCTTGGAGCAGAGCGGTCGTGGTTGGAAATGTACAAAACAAATAGCTGATGCCTTCAACAATGACTGTGACCATAGATATTAGATCAAAATGACAATATATAGAGCATCGATCATTTCTCTGAGGCACTTTCATCAGGAATCACACTGTGCCACTTATACTTGAAGCTCTTGGAGAGGAGAAGACTTTCAGACTTCAGAACACCATATGTTTTCTCTGACAACATGGATTCCCTCAAGGATTAGACCACTACAACTACACAACATAGCTATTGTGGAATAAGTGATTCGGGTTTGAGGTCAAGTGAGGAGAGATGTCATAGAAAGAAAATGTGAAAACATGTCGATGTGAGTGACGTTCAAAGCGCGTTGCGCAACTTTCTATAGCCACCGATAGGTCTGGAACGTGCCTTCAGCTCGAGAACGTGGCAAGCCCTTCACTGCCCAGTTCAAACAGACATACAACTGTCAAAGTACGATTCTTGTAAACAAAAAATGAAAGCACACTGCCAGACATGGAACACAACTTGTTCGACAAAAGCAACAGCAACGAGCAGACAGAGCACGAGTGGACTGACCAGCTGTAAAGTGCAGATGAAGATGAGGGTGCACCGTCCGCTGCAGCAGCCCATTGTGTCCGCGGTGGAAACGGGAGATCGGGACTTGGAAAGCGGGTCGCAGCAGACGTGGATGTGCCGGCCAGACTCAGTCCTGATCCGGGCACCCGGGTTCCATTCTCCTCCTCCGATCAGCCCCCTCTCGATTGTTGTGAGTGCGTGCGCGTCTGTGTGTGTGTGTGTGTGGTGCGTGCGTGCGGCTCTGCGCTCCCTCCAGCCGGCCGGTCGCACTTGAGGTGACTGGCAGTGTGGATGGCTGAGAGCCGGTGTGTAAAAGTGGGAGGGGGGTGAGGAGGAGGAGGTGGTGGTGGCTACGGTGGGGTGGTCCCGGCTGGGAGCGAGGGCGTCAACTGGTTCCTGGAAGCAGCGTGTGGTGTGGCCGACGACAGCACCACAGTGCGGGCTTCAAAAGTGATCAGTGCCAGTCGATCAATCAGTTGTCATGCTGGCCAAATACGCGCCACAAGGGATGGAGCCAATTTCAAACGGTTGGGCTAAATGGCGAGTGGCGAGTTTCCATACGATCCATAAGGATCCATGAATGTCCCATTATGAGATCGAACGATTGAATGAATGAACGTGTTGAAGGGGAGCCCTCGGGTTAAAGATGCCGCTCCTGTGCCGCTTCTGCTTCCGGTGGAGAACAGGCGCCGCCTGGTGACTTTATCAGGTACACCCACCAATAAATGAAAAAAAGCACAGCACTCGATAATATTGTGATCAAGCGTCATTATTTTATAAAACAATTCATGGCAATTTTGTAAATGTTTAAAATTGCTTTTTTTTTTTCCTTCGATGATAATCAAAGGAATCCTAATTTTCAGCCCCCATTATGTCAGACTTTATCTCTTGAAAAACACTTTTTCGCTCAATATGAGACACTGGTAGAAGTTGTATATTCTACCAGTAGAAGAGTCATTTATGTCAACATTATTGAAACACATCCACCTCCCACCCCCGTCCCTCTTCCCTCCTAACTCAGCCTCCCTTTCTCTGCACAGGCCTTTTGTTTGCCTCCTTGTTATAGCCACGGCTCCCTATGATTTATAATAGAAAGGATCTTAAAAGCGACTCCCTCCGTCGCCCTCCTCCTCCTCTCACACAGTGTATGGAAGTCCCACCTCTCTCCTCAGCGCCTTGATAAATGTTTCAAGCATCTCTGGGCTTACTGAGGGAACACTTCACATCTCATTTCGTCACACACTCCTCCGCTCGGCCCCTTTAAAGTGCAACTCCCCCATGCCCACCTGCGTCCAGCTGGGCCTAGGAGGGGCCCCTCCCTCCTCTCCGAAAATAACCTCAGGGTATTTATGGAAACAAGAAGCTTTTTTTTCCCATTATCACAATCCAATCATAGACTCCAAAAGAATAGCGTTACTTTAAAGCAATAGACTTAGGTTTCATGCAGGGCTTCTACATGTTGCAGTATACATAAAGCTCATTGTATGTCTTTGACCGCTCTGTGCATACAGTATATCAACCTCTAACTCAAGCTGACTTCTTATTTCTTAACAATATGGAACTGTCTCCATCAACTGTTTATACCAAATATCTAAAAGGATGAAAGGTCTGGAATATGCAACTGATTAAATCATGACTGATCTTGCGTCAGTTCTAATTATGAAGACAGCGTGAGGGAGAAAAAGCTGATCTGAGCACAATAATGCAAGTGTGCTATATTTTATATCTTTGTAAAGGTGTGACTCATACATTTACTCCTGAAAATAAAGTTGCATGGATTTCGACAAAGCTTTGCTCGACAAGATGAGTTTATCTGGACTACAATTTTCGCCAAAATGTGTGTCAGTGTGTGATGCGTGGTATTAATGGCGTGGCTTGTAACAGCTGCCATGTCATACTCTTACACAGCAAGCCAGCAAGTGCAAGAGCTTCTAGTAGAATACATTAGTGACTGTCCTGCATGTCCTGTATCCTGAATGCATGAAACTCACTCGTTCAAAAATGCATTTCTTATGAAAACATGTTTTTTTTTTACTTGTGCCATGAAAATGTCAGTGTGTGCATATGTGGGTGACTGGGAGAGAGTGAGGCTAGGAGAGTATAAAGCTAAGGCTGAAATAAGGTCACTGTCATAGATCTATTAGAAGCCTTGATGGAGGTTCTCCTCGTGCTCCCATTTTGACAAAAACACCTTATTGACTCACTCGGTGTGTGTGTGTGTGTGTGTGTGTGTGTGCGTGCGTGTGCGTGTGCTGCTATGCGTGTGCGTCCGGAACGCTTCTTCCCTGACAAGTGCGTCCAGGCCCTGGGGGCCCGCTGTTCCTCACACAGACACTAACATGAAGTGACAGGGGAGCCAGCAGTGTTCTGCTCTGAGGGGACCTGCATTGTGGCGGAGACCCTAGAGTCTGGCTCATTGCGGACAACAATAGAAAAAAATACCTCAAAAGGACAAGGCATTTCTGTCTTTGAAAGCGTCTTAGGCTGTCGCTATGAGTTCCTGACTCTTTCTCTTTCTTTCTTGCTTTCTTTCGGTCTCTGCTTCTCCTCTCACACATTTTGGCGCCTAAACACACATCCATTATCAAGAGCCAGTTTATAATTTTCTGAGGCTGATGGAAACCTGAGAGAAGCCCACAAGCTACCTTCATGACTTAATATCCCCAGATTTGTTAGACTGCAAATGTAGTTTGCTTACCTCAGGCTCAAAATGATGGCATTACTGCTGAAATATGGTTTCAACTGAGAATTATTGAAACAAACAATGCATGAAATGTTGCAGTGGTGAAACTAAAAACCTACTGTAACAAGTCATAAAGTCACCTCAAATCATCAGCAAAATGCAACAAATCATATCAATGCTTTTTTTTATTTAGGCCCACACTCATAAAAGTGTAAGATTATGCATGTGCCCTTGCAGACAGTCTCATTTTATTTTTCTCTTTTTTTGATGAATAAAGTTCCAGACTCGATGAAGAATAAATATAGATGCTATTATGACGAGCATGTCAATAATTTATGACGGGATTATGCTTTGTTGAAGAGATACTGGCGCCCCATGATATTTTCTTTTTTAGCAATTGGGTTTATTCTAACATTCGCCGCTTGATGGCGCTCCTCTGGGAGGTAGCTTTTAAGTGAATGGGAGCCTTCACTGGTGCGTAAAGCCCGACATAATCCGAGAAAATGCAGGAAACTAGCTGAGCTTTCTTCAAAATAAAATCTGATCATTTGTTTGATGAAACAGAAGGGAATTCTTCTTTACTGTATTCTAAACCTGGATACATAGGTGGATAGGGATAGCCTACTTAAAAAACCCTAGATTGGGAGAATCATATCAAGCACAACACTCTCCAAACCACTGTAAATTATTATTGTTTTTAAATGTCACCAGATCAAGACATGGAAGTATATGTATGATGTTCAAGGGGCCATGGATATTGAATTTAAGAATGGCGAATTGTATTCTGTAAAGACCTCGTACACGTATTTCCACCTACTGATGCTGGAACGGTGGCAACCATAGAGGGTGCTGGATGTAGTGTCCGTGACGTCAACTTTAGCGTTCCGAACAGCATTTCTAAGGCTGAAAGTGGGCGAGCTCACACAAGCGCTATATCGGCAATGTCTAACTCCACCCAGTCCCAGGTAATCCAAAGATGGGCGCTGAATGAGCGAAGACCTGTTGCTGAGACGCGCCCACCCAGCGCGAAGCTAGCAAACCCTTACCTAACTAGCCAGGTAGCTAACTAGGTAATGCTAGATTGTGCTCCACAATGCTAGCTAACCATGGGCACACGACTTTACGTGGTCTTAATGCACCGTGGTTTCTATTGTTCCCGCCCAAAATCCAGTTTATCCCTGGGCCGACGTTACAGGGTGTGTTACAGCGTCTATGTCCCGGCTGGTGTAGAAGCAGAACGGGGCACAGGGTGCAAAAGTAAGTTAGCAATGGGTGTGTTTGAAACAATACAACACAATTGCTAGTTCTCTATTTTAGTTTGGACTTATCCAATTGTTCATTTAAAAACTAATTCCAGACATGTTTGGTCAACTTGTTAAATGCATTTTATTTTGAAATCCTGGTCAGGAAACCACATCGCTGAGTGTGTCCGCAATGACAGCGGTCTGAGTCACATGGTGCTGTCGTACCCAGTGCTGATGGAGCTGGATGCGGGAGGCAGGAGGCGCGACAGCATCCTCTCAGCTGTGGCCCTGAAACTACGAGCACGGGCGCCTTTGGTTTGACATGCGGCAGTTTTTCTTTTCCGTGTGATGTCAGAGGACAGGGGTACGGCAGAGGCTGCGAAGAGACTGGAGCCTTCCAAAGAATGGTAGAGAGGACCGAGGCGCGCTGTCCCAGGAGAACTCATCCGAAGAGCTGGCCGTGAGACACCGGGATGCTCCTCTAACGCACCGGGGGGGCCGAGTGAGTACAACACAACCCATCTCTGTACCTCCGTGTTTTTTTTTCTTTCACTGTGGAGACATGTGCACCAGATGTGGACACCACAGCTGTGGGCGCCCGTCTCTTCTCCACTGCCTATGAACCATGCCCTGTGCTCCGTCCCACCTGTCCGATCAATCATTCATGAGCTTCTTAGTAAAGTGCAGCATAACCGGTGGCTCAGTGATGTGTGAAAGTTGCCATGTTCGTTTGGAAATGGTGCACTTCCCTCCTCCTCCTCCTCCCCCCACTAACCCCCCTCGCTTGCACCCTCAACTTAATGCATGCACGCATCCAGGTTTTATTGCAAGGCAGTTTGGGGAGGGGGAGGGCACCGGGTGGTCCGGGGGTGATCCTGTAAAGTTTTTATTCGAGTGAACATGTGTTGCACACTGCGGCTGCACTGTCACCTTGAGGCTAATTATTATTGAAGCCTTTGTTGAGAGCTCTGCTATCACAGGCACTCATCACTAATCCGCTGATGGCCCGGAGGGCGTGGGTTTGCTGTGTGTGATGATAAGAGAAAGGCACCAGGACTCCTCACACAGCCAGGGCTGATTAAACATGGGTCTGCGTGTCCAAAAATGATGTGTGGGAATGAATCTGACCCAAATACAAATTCATATACAATACAAAATTCAATTGTTTTGGTTATTGGCTCAAATTGAAGCTGTTCACCTTGAAATGTGATGGCCGAGTGTATCGGAGAGCAGAATTCATTCGCACCACAGCTAAATATCTGTCAGTTTTTCTTTTTCTCACCTGCGATACGCTTGAGAGTGAAACGCTTCCTGTGCTGCTGAGTGTGTGGGTGTGGGTGTGCGTAGAACTTCTCCGGCAGCAGGTTCGGTGCATGTAGATGAATGAAATCCACTTGCTATGCACCGAGGTCTCCCAGCTCCAGCGTGCGCGTATGCAAGTGTGTGCGTGCATGTGTGTTCTTTACCTCATTACACTCATTGTGTTGACTTAAGCAGGAGGGTGACCCCTGAGGCCCGTTCTCCTGCCTTATTGAGGAGTGATGCCCTGAATTACACCACGCTTCCCGCTGATTGCAGAGGTACACGAGCACATAGGGAGCGGCGTTTGAGCTCACGCGCTCAGTTGACCGCTGTTATTGCCACCGCGCCGGCGCGTACGTATGTGACATGTGTTTCCCGGCCCCCCGTGTGCGTTCCGAGGAGAGGCGCTTGACTCCCTATATTATGTTTCAAATTTGCGATGGAGCTCCAGCAGTTCGAATCCCGGGCAATTATGTTGCCAGTCGGCCCACGCACGCTTTGTACTGGAGCTCCTCTATTCTTGGTTGTTCTACAAACTGACACAAAAGCCCTCTCTCTCCCCCTTACTGCATGTGTGCTGCATTTCTCCCGAGGCGTTCTCAATATTCTGCCCGTGTATGTATTGAACATCAAGCATGTCGAACGGCAGGCGCGGGGCCGAGCACTTTAAGGCAGAGTCAGCCTTCTGTGCAGGGTGACAGAACAGTCAGATGGCCCCCACAGGGCAGAGAACAATTCCTGCTGCTGATGCACCCAAGGCGACGGGACTGGAGCGCTCCTTCCTCCTCCCTCCTCCCTCGCCTCTCATCCACCCTCCGCCACATCAATCCCTCCCACCTTCCTTTCTGGGGGGTAGGGGGTGTCGCCTCACCCTCACACCTTCAACACAGCCTGCTCTCTTTCAACATGTGCACTCATACCTATATGGTACATATACTCTCTGTGTGGTAAAACAAAAAAAAACATGCAACACGCAGACATTTGCCTGGGCAGTAATATTTTCTTGTGCTTTATCATAATTTCTTTTACTCACTGTCATACACCACTTTTTTTTTTGTACACACAGGCACATTATGGCCACACCTCTAAAATCTGATGAAATCCAATTCAAATGTTCTATTATTGAGTCTACACAATGGCTGTAGTTTTAAGGCGTTGTTCATTGTGTTATGGAACTGAACTCATACATTAAATGTTTGGACTGAGGTCATAGTAAGATGTGTTGTTGTTCTGGACTGCATTATATTGAAAGGTGCTTCTAATATTCTGGAATCGAAAAGGAGACGAGACCCAACACAACACTTCTCAATATATTGTAGTCTAGTTCAACACAATGTCCAATACAAAGAGTGACCTCCTTCTTATAGATTCTATATTTACTGTCCAATTGCAATATATTGTAGGTGTGTAACTAATCAAGTGGCTACTTAATGTAACTAGCGTGTACTCCAACTATGAGTCATGCTTATTTCAGGTGCTGTTGGTTCTGTGTGATTGCATGCAGAATCAATAGAAAAGTAGAATTGAGTTGTGACACACACACACACACGCACACACATACAGTGGGCTCACTGGGTGCATACATAGTCAATACATAAGCTGCATAGCAAATGTAAAGACACTACAATGGCTGTTTTGGGCACAGCACAGTGGGCACATCGGCGTGAACGAAGAAAGGCATGGCATGAGAGGGAAATGTGTGTGAATGAGAATAGTACTGTCTCCGGAAAACAGAACGATGGTAGTATCTGAGCGTGGCCTGCAGTCTGAAAACAATGCAGGGGAAAAAGATTACTCAGACAAACCATGTCGCTTGTGACCTTGCTATTGTTTAAACCAAACTTGATACATTTCAAGTTGTCTTTAAACGGACCGTGGCCTCATTTAAATTCCCCCTTTAATCCTCAACCTTGCCAGTAATGTGTAAGTTATTTTTAAATTGAGAGTTTGAGATTGACTGAGGACTGCTGTCCACTCCAATGAAACCCTTTCAGATAAACACTCCCTGAAGCACTAATGTTTCCTATCACTTGCACAGTCATCCACAGGCATGCCCTATTCTTCTTGGGCTATCATAGCCACACACACCCTCACAGTCTATCGCACACGCTTTAAACGTTTATCGGTGCTCGTGATGGTGTGTCTGTGAGTTGGAGTTCTGCTGTTTATAATAGGTCACACTACAACCATTCCCGCTTATTGAGGAGTGGTTGTCCGTGGCTGGGAAATTGTGCACCAGTGTGATGCGAGTTTCACAGATCACGGGCTGCATGGCCAGTGAATCTTCGAAATCGTTCATGTGCACACGCAAGTCTGCATGTATATTAGCTGAGGGACCGGGGAGCCGTAGATTGGCCAGTGAGCCAGACAGATGTGCCCGAGCCTGGTCATGGTGTGCGGGCGCCTCAGACGGGCCTGCCACCCAACATTAATGCCATGGATCCATGACCTAAGGGCTCCGGGCACCAAAACTCCCTGTCTGCATAAAATGCACTCAATTATTAATGCTGTGTATAGGGCACTAAGAAGCATTGCTGAGGCCAAGGGAAGAAACAAGGCAGAGAGAAAAATGAATGAATGAATGAAAGAAATGGAACAAAAAAAAACATGTTAAAATAGTTCTCTTTTGTATTTCTATGTTATGCCATGAGGTTCTGTGTTCAAGACTCAGCTGTGGTCTGGGTTTGAGGACTTTGTGCTGGGAGTTTGCATACTCCGGCTCCCTCCCAGAGTGTGACAGTTAATGGTTGTCTGTCTGTCTCTATGCGCCGGCACTGCCATGAACTGGCGACTTGTCCAGTGCGTATACCGCCTTCCACCCATAGACGGATGGGATTGGCTCTAAAATCCCCTGCCACCCAATAAGGATAAGTGCTTACAGATAATGTGGGTGTGTGAATTCTGTATTGAACAAAACAATGAAACACCACATTTTAACAAAAAAAAAAAAAAAAAAGATCTCCATAGCAACTAGAGATGAAGTTGGTGGCATTCATTACCTTGGTAATGAGGAGGAAAACAGACAGTGACCATTTGGACCTTCATCTCTTTCATACTACTTTCCACACCTTATTCTTATCGTGTCCTGTCACAGGTAATCGTCATTGAGTGTGTGTGTTTAGTATCCCTCATCTCAATATGCACTAAATACATTTCGGCCATTGCAGCAGCTTGCCATTAGAGCAGGAGCGCTGTAATTCACAAGTATTGATTCGTGTCTCAGCAGCATTGCAGCGTAATGCCTCTGAACATGACTATATACTGTACAGCAGCATACACAATAAATAAAGCAGCAAGAAAAAGAAAATCTGTGATTTACATAGATATGCCGTTAGCTCCTCATTATGCCTAACGGGATACGATCATAGTACCGGGATACTAAATAATATGCTCGTTCTAGACATCGCAGTTATTGTACAGTATGTCAATAATGTACTCTGCGTCCTCTGCCGTCATTTAGAATCCAGCCACGTGGACGGAACGAGGACATTCTCCCCTGCTGAAGCTTTGGGTGATTTATTATCTTGAAATGTATATCAGATTTTACCCCGAACTATAGCAGACGCTCAGTCCCCATTGAGTTATCTCACGGGAGGTGAAGGAGTGCACTCTGATTGTTCAATGCGTATCCATTGACACAGTCTCAGGATCAACAACCGTTTTCGTCAATGAATGTTTTCATGAATACTTCCCATCAGCCGCTTTCAGAAAGTCTTAGCAGCAGGTTGACCTTAGTGTTCGAGTCTCTCTATCGGTGGTTGGCGTTGAGGTGCATTAACCCCACATACCCGTAATTTCAATGTCAAATCTCACCACTGTACATCTACTTCTTGAACTCTCATATTTAGCATTACAACGCGCTTTGATTTATTAGCTTCTGGGCACTGGCCCAATAAAAAATGTGCAAAGCTTTTCAGGTATTTATCATGGCCACTGCTATCTATGCCCCGCTCCTGTTATCTTCTGCTGAGCTCGGGCCTCAAGAAGTAAAAGAACACTGAGATGTATGTGAGTGCACAGCCTCCCTGTTGTTAGTAACGTAAGGTCAGACAAGTGTGGCACATCTTGACCTTTTTTCTGGCAACTTTCAGTAAACCACAGTGTGACCGCAGTCTTGCCCGTCTTGCCTGCCGGCAGTTGCGCCGTTCCACTCGGTGCCCCTCTGAAAAAGCCTGCGAGCCACAGTTACAGCAGGGTACTCTGTTTCCCCACAAAAAAGAGAGAAAAGCCAGTTTTGTCTTTCACTGTTTAACTTATCGTCACTTATTGTGGTTGGAGAAGTGTTTATACCAACAGCAGTTTAATCCACACAAACCGAGCGAGTCATCTGGGTCTCATTAGCAGGGACGGGGATGCTCCTCTTTGTGGCCCTTCTGCGTTGGGCTTTATGCTCTTAGGTTGGCATAGTTTAACATAAAAAGAAAACTCTGCTTGCTCTTACTTTAAAGGGGGGGGAGATACCATCACCACTTCTCATGCCCTGATTTAGGCTGCGTGTCAAATCTGCTTGGTGGTGGCAACAGGTGTTCTTCCCTCAAATCAATTTGCAAAATCCGACAATGGCTATTGCATCAACAGATGGAGATCATTTGAGCATGTCAGTTAGATTATTGTATGTACATTTACGTTCTGAGGCAACTTAGAAAAGTATTGAAATATAAGACTTAATCATTTTATTCCCAATCTAGGCGATTTCTCTTTTTTTTCAAAGCTTATGAATTGCTTATCAATTCCAGACTGTAATATTGTGTATTTGGCTGCGTGTTGGTGTGTTTCTTCACCTTCCTCAGCCATCTGTGCCTTTGCACAGTACGAATTTATGCAGGTTTTTTTTCCAATCCTATTGACACCACAGTTATGCTGTAAACACCAATATGAGCCGTGTCCCTCTCGTAAAAACGCATCTTCCTGCTCGAGATGCGGTGCAGATAGTGCGAGCGCGGCTGGGCGACAGTAGCTGTTTATCGATTCCTCTGACAGTCACACAGGTGTTGGTGATGGGAGATCAGCCTCTGCACTCAGAGAGCGCGAGGACAGCGGACTGCTGTGTTTATTTATTCATTAACAGGCGGTTTGCTCCTCAGCTCCGCCTCAGAGGACTGATTTCACCTGAGCTTTGAGATGGCAGAGCATTTGGCATCAGATGTGTTTTGGGTTTCTCATAAAAACGACACAGACACCCATACACACACAAAGTAGCATCCATGAATGAGTGAGACTGTCGGGACATTGAGAGCTGAAGGAAGAATGAAGGGTGGAGTCGAGGGCCCTGGGGACCCCGGTAAGGCAGATCCTATATTGATTGAGAATCCTCAGACTTTAATGGTGCTTCTTAATAAGAGTGGATTGTGGAAAGAGAGATCACATCAGAGCTGAACTCCACTCCGCACACAGATTTAAAGTTCACAGCAGGAACAACACATAGGTAAAAGAGGGCGAATTGTTTGGCTTGACATTCTCTGTAGGCGGTGAGTTATATTTCCCCAAGAGGAAGAAAAAAAAGGGTGAAATATTTTTTTCTCAAGTGGCAAAATGTTGAGTGAACTATCTTTCCATATCAAAGCCTTAACAGCCAACTCTGTGTATGCACCTATCACATAGTGCGTCACAGGATCACGCAAAGTGAATCTCCAGATCTTGCAGTGGATGGATGTGGTGGTTTATGCATTTTTTTGTTGCTGCTGCTGCTGCTGAAAGCACCCTATCCGTCTGCCTTGGTGTTCAAGTCAAGAACCAGGCTTCAGAGAAACGCTGAGCTATTTTAGGAGGCAGCAGATTGTGTTAAGCGAGGAAGTGAACTGACACAACTGGGGTTGAGATTTCTTAATGCCTGAAAACCTTGAACGTATCTTTGTTTAGTGACTCCCGACACCTTGCAGATTGCACGTGGGTTTCCATCAGATAAGGGATAACCATTAGATGTAGGCAAGCGGCACACCGAAGCCTGCAGATGCGCTATTGCAATAACTATTTCACTCAATATTGCAAAATGACAGTTTTAATCAGGAGGACTGTTATCTCTGTATCCTGGATATTTGAATACCTGCACAAAGGACGGCCAAAAACATATTTCGTCATTGTTGGGTTATTTTTATACATAGATGACTACATTTGACGACTGTTACCGACTAATATTACTTTGAAGAGTGTAGAATATACGATATGATGCGCGTGTGTGCGCGTGTGTCTTATTGGGAAAAGGGCTGTGGCTATTTTGGGCTGTTTTTGATGATTTCATTTTATTATTTATTTATTCACCTCCACATGAAAGCGAGCAATGGTTCCCAAGAGGTGGCTTTCTTTTGCTCTCTCGCACTCACACTTTCTCTCTTTTATAAAAAAAAAAAAACACACGCGCAAAAAAAATCCCTGTATGTTTAGCCATCCACTACCATTGCTTTGTTTATGGCCACTACAGCTTTCAAAACTTGTGTTTAATATTTTATCATGTTTTTTTTATGATATTTTGGATTACATTTGACAGGATCTCTGGGACTCCGCTCCCTCCCTCTGTCTCGGTGTAATCCGATTCGCATGCGCTTGTGTGTGTGTGTGTAGTCCATTGTGTTTGCGTGTGCAAACTTGTTTAATGGAAGCACCTGCTGTGTTTGTCCCTTTCCTTCACACAACTGATCGATGGCAAGCTGGGTCTATCAGCATGGTCGCTGTCATGGAATCTCTTGTAGCGCAATTAACTGTGCACTAACCCAATTAGCAGAACCCCTGCATTATGTTCACCTGCTTCACACTAGCACACACATACATCTCACTGGCATCAAACATGAAGGAAAAAAAACAAAAAAAACAGACTGTCGGGAAAGTCTCTACTGATGTCATTTGCTTCTTTAACACTGAGCATCGTTGCTTTTGAAATATTCAAACAGTGTGATTTTCCCATTGATATTAGATTGCAGAAATATATTGGCCAGCTAGTTACTGATGTGAACTTTTACTTTGCTTGACCTAAAGGAGCAGGATTATTTAAAATTGTATTTACCTGGGTGATCCCTCTGTGTTTTTTTTGTTATTTCCGGTGCTTCTCACACATTGCTGATCTAGATTAAATAAAATAAATCAACACCTTTGGATAACGTCATTACCCACACTTTCTTCTACAAGTCATTCATTGGTTTTGTAGCTTCCTACACCATCAGTGGTGGCATCAAGGCGTTTGGAGAAAAAAAAAGCAATTGTTCATCTTTCCATACAGTCTATGGTTGAAAACAACCCTAGAGCATGGATGTATTGAAAGAGCAGTTTACTGCACAGAAAATGGCCCTGGCACATGCAGAACGAGTCCTCATTGTATCAAAAGCTTTATCTTAACCTAATGACCCCATGCCTGTGGATTTTGCCAATTTTTACACTGTGATATATGACATAGGTGCAACATAGATTTTCTTCCGGCATTATAAATAAAATTAGAGCTCTGATGATATGAGATTAATTAGCATTATGTAAGCTTAATTCAAGCTTTTTAAGGTAATAAATAATTGGCCTTATTGGATGTGTTTGTGCCAAGTTTGTGCTCACAACATCATTAAGCTGTCATATGCAAATTATGTGAGGCTGTATAGTCTGAGTCTTCTTTTTATGAATCAGTTTAACATGTTATATATATATTTCCATAAAACTACCGGATTTCAATGTCCACAAATGGAGCTGTCACAGAACCCAGGGATTTATATATAATATGTCCAGTATGCTGATATGCTGTGCTGAAAGAAGGATGCCAAATATTGGATAGATACATTATTATTATTTTTTTTTTATGTGGTATGTAAAGGCAAAAATCAAAAGCATTCAAAAACGGCCAAAATATCCCAGGACCCCTACGGGTTGAAAGATGAAAAATAAATACAAAAGGATTTCATCAATGTGATGAATGAAAAACAAACGAAAGAACACAATTTTCACAAAAAAATGAAAAAAAAAAGTGTTATGTGAGAGGTGAAATGAACTCCACCCTGCAAAAATGGGCTAGAGTCCAGGGCTTTCAAACTTTATGTGTGAATGATAAATCATGTACCCGCACGCCCCCAAAAAAACCCTAATAAATAGTTCCATCTCAATTTACCCATTTATTTGCCTAAAATAGCCTCATGATCAAAATAATTCCCTGTCTAAATACAAACAACATAAAGATGAATAATGGACTATAGCTGATATTCGAACTAATACATGTGGTTTCAGCTTCAGCCGGACTATATTGGTCATGTGCGACTTTTAACTTGTAATGGCTGAGCGGGAGTTGTAACTTGCAGTAGCTGTGCTAGAGTGGAGGTGTAAGGTAGGTGGCCTTGGACAAGAAGTGTAAAGAAAGAAAGGCAGCATGACTCACCTAGAGAGGAGCCTGCGTGCTCCAATCAGAGCAACCCACAGAGCTCCTGCTCTTCTGTCTCCTCTCTGCCTGTGCTGCCATGTGGTTGAGTGAGGGTGAGAGAGAGAGAGAGAGAAACGGGTGGAACGGGCGGGGAGGTGGTGTCGCAAAACATGCATGTAGGTTTACATTTCAGAATTCACCTTTGATAATGGTTTTTCCATAAGCACTTTGAGAGCGAACCAAATCGATGGCTGGTCCGTCCGAGGCCCGGGCAGGAGCGGGGCAGCCCCCCTCTGCCTGCACAGCCGTGATAACGCCGCTCTCAATGGGCACGAGCCACCTTTCAAGTGGAAATGAAACATCCAGTGAAAATTAGACAACGTCATCTGGAGGGTACTTGGAGACGGGCGGCGGATGGGCTGCGTGGCGGTTGAGGGGAGTGCGGAGCTCTGAGCCTGTCCAGTCAGGACCGTGTTTTCACGGAGCGCCAAGACTCGCGGTTGTGCTTTGTTCGGGGTCTTACCAAAAATGGAGACCCACCCAAACAGTCAACCAACAGAAACGCCACAAGTGCAGAGTGTGACTCACCCAGAAACAGTGGGGGCGTACGCCACCGACAGCGCGCTTACTTACAGTATCCCTTAACCCGTCACAGTGATCTCCCAGCGTCTCCCCCCCCCCTCTATTCTGCCTCCTCAGCCTGCCTGTAAACGCATACCGTATGCACACCTGGAGAGCTTCAGGCTATGAGGTTGGGGTTTTATAAATTGCAGATACTTAAAGTGAAAGCTGTGATCACACTGATCACTGGCTGTGTCCTGTAAAAAAAAAAAACAAACCCCGGGGAGCAGTTTAAAATAAATCACTCATAGAGTCGGGCCTGCCCTTTAGATTAAAGTGGAGAGAAGAGTGGGTGATCTGTCAAAACGAGACAGCTACGGTTTCGTCTCTGTGTTTCTGTGAATTTGCTGCATGTACACACTGTCCATGTGTCTGTGGGAGAGTTACCAAATGGTTATGATGAAAAGAACCACTGGGCAGGAGTGCTGTGGTAAATGGAAGTGTCGACATGTGGAACTGCTCCAATTGGCTCTCCGGAGTGGTCCTCAGGGAAATAAGGGCAGCCTGCGGCGGCAGCACAAACGTAGATAGGCTGCCACCGACAAAGAGTTATGTCTTTGTCCTGTATCGTGTCCAATTTGACTTCTTTTGAGTCCTCGATTGCACGCATGTGTATGCGTATGTGTGCTTGTACAATTTGTATAGGGACTGATCGTTTGTGCAATGAGACAATTAGTCGTTGCTTACATGTGCATTTGTGTACGTAGCGTCTGTTTATGTAGACGATGATTGTGCACCACATCATTGTTTGGACCTTCCTTGGACTCCATACAGCTTCTGGGATGATAAATGTGCTCGAGGGGCATCAAACCAAAGCCGTTCGTGGACTCTAAGCAGCGCATACTGCGTCATGGCCTCCAAAATCTGCCGTGTACATGTCTGTGGCTTTGTGGGCTTCTAAGCCTGAATCCAACACAAACCACACAAGACAGGCACTGCGTTTCAGTCTGTCCACCGTTCGATTTTCCACACACCGTGCCCTCCCTCTGTATCCTGTCCTTTACGTCTCCTCCCGCTGCACGTTAGGACGGAACCAAGAGCGGCTGAAAAAGTACATCGCAAGAACGTACCCATCAATGAGCACGCTCTCAAAAATGGACTCGAGGGGTTTAAGATTCCGACGACCTAGCCAGGACCACACGCGATGCCTGAAATGCTCTCTTGTGCAAAGCAGTGGCTGAGTTTCCATTTTGCCTGCGTATACATTTTATTTATTTATTTATTTATAACCATTATTGAGCTAAAGAGGATCGGAAGGTGCACAGTTGGCTCAGAGAGAAGATAGGGGAACTAATTCCCTCCCTCTGCTACCCTCCGCTCTTTGATCCTCACCTCCTGCTTGATATCTCTCTGATTGCCATGTTTACGACGGCTCCTTTTCCTTTCTTCGCCCTCTTTCCCCTGCGCGGTGCGGCATGCCAGCAGTGCGTCTTCTGTCGGAAGGCCTTTCTCGGGCACAACCGCACTCGCAGGGCGCACGCGCACACGTGGAACACACACTCGGGAGCTAGACACGCCCTCCTCCCCCGTTCCTTATTGAGGTAAAGTGAGTGCATCAGCATCCGCGATGAATAATTGAGTTATCTGGCTGCGCGCAGAAATAGCAATCACAAGTGTGAAAACATCACTCGCCACCGGAGACCTGGGAACTGGCGCGGCCGTGTGGTGCTACACGTGAACCTCTATGTGGGCGTGTGTGTGTGTGTGTTTTTCTGTTTGCATGTCTGAGTTTTGTGTATTTTCTGAAAACTTTCGAGGGGATTTCATCAAGAAAGTTCATCAGATGTTGCACTAAGGTTGGGACGTTGCATTTAAACCAAAAACTTGACAAGGTTGTGGTACTGGGGGGGGGGGGACCCAAAAATTGATAATTTGGGGTCATAAACGGAGTGCCTTTTTCTTCTTCTGACACAGAATCTTGTCATGGAGTTAAGTCGTGATGTGTTGCCTGTGGGCTGCCCTAAGTGAATCGAAGGAGCATGTGACTGTCGAGACCAAAAGGAAATACATTGGTTGTTTATTACGAAACATACAGCCCGCAGCACAGTGTGACCCGTATGTATTGAGTTGGTTTATGAGGCGCGGCTGTGCAATCCAACGCGACAGGCCTGCAATACCTGGGCCTACCTGTGGGACACTATTTTAAGCTTGTGTTGATGTTTTTGTGGCCATCGTTATGAGAGATGATCTCCAGTTAAACACAACGTGATTATACCCTTAATCAGTGCAGTCATGTCCGTTTACGTAATGGTACATAGGTTTCATTGCAAAAGGTTCCCAATTTTCCCATACATGGGAAACGAGCCTTTTCAATTTTTAAGGACAGCACTTCTAGATACTAGTGGTATATGTAGAGCTTTTTAGCATTCTGCCCGTCTCGGGTGTGGACTGACCTGATGTAAATGAGCTACGAGGCCTGGCATACACTCGGTGTGGCCGACTCCCAGGAGCCGTCTGAAGCAGTCGGAGTGGTGACACGACAAAGCTGAGGGAGCGCGGGGATCACAGGAAACTGACAAATAAGGCCAAATCTGACAGGCGAATCCACAGAGCGGCTCCACACTTTGACAGAAACCCTCCAGCAGAGGAGCGCGAGCCAACACCCTTTCGCAGCAGCAGCGCTCATTTACGCCATCTCCTAACGCCACGGTAGAAATGATCGCATAACGAGGTCGCGTGGAATAATAAAGCCCACGTCACATGTCAGGTAGGCTACAGACGGATGATTACGGGCACCATTCGTGTAAATGGAAGTCAACTTGTTAGCTTTCCGTCTGGTCTAGTGAAGTACAGTCACACACACACACACATCCAGCTGTTAGTTCTAAATACTCAGAGCTGTGTTATGGGGGATACGGTGGCAGATTAAACAGCTCTCCTCCTGATCCAAACCCCTCACACTAGAAACCGACACACCCCTCCCCCTCACACACACACGCACAAACGCACGCACACACACAGCACACACTCAGCCCACACTCAGCCGTCAAAGTAAAGAGATACTGCGTTGCGTGAGTAAAGACATGTGCGATGTATGTGTGGAAACCTGCCACCACAATAGGAAACAAACCCGGTGAGGAGGAGGATGAGGAGGAGGAGGAGGAGGCTAAAGGTGTGGGGTTAAATCTGGGACGGGCCGAGACACTGTAGACAGAGGGCAGACGTGGTAGACCACGGGCAACAACTGTAACTCCCATCGTGTGGTCACCCAAAGTGTTCACGCCACCGCACGTGCGGGGCTTGGTTCCGGGCCCAAAACGCAAGCGAGCTCCAGGCCTGAGGTCTTTGCCCCCCCCCCCCGCCGTGTTTTTGACAGCGCTGAGGCTCTTTGGCGTGGAAATCGCCTCTAATCTGCTCTGCGCCGACAAGTCAGGCGGCGCTCGGGATATCACACCACGGAGGGAGAAGTGTCCCCGGCTTTATTTGAAATCCCGTTTGGATGTTTTACCACATTGCAGCTGAGAGACGGAGCCGTTCCCGCTCCCGCTTTTGCCCTGCGTCTGTCTCACTCGTTCTTTTGTTCTGGCGTTTTCCCCTCTCTCCTCACCGTCATCTCTTTCTTTCTGACGTTCATGCTGTGACTTCTGTCTCCGTAGTACTGTCTCTCTCTCTCTCTCTCTCTGTCTCCCCCCCCCCCTCTCTCTCTCCTCTTTTTTGGTGGGTGCTGGGGGATTGCGATGGGTTCCTCCAAATTGGCACACAGATGAATAATGCATCTAAAGCTAAAGCAGAGTGCTGGAGTTGGATACAGCCTATGTGTCAGACTCTATCTCTGCGTTATGTTGGAGTTAGGATGATACACCACAGGTGGAAAAGAATGTTTGCCCCTTTTAAACCGAGCCTCCCATTTATTTTACCTTCTGTCATTAATTGTTATCTGCTGTCTATGAATGTGTGGGTTTGTGTGTATTCGTGTGTTTTTGAATATTTGCTTTTGGAACTAGACCACTAGTTGTTGTTTTTTTTTTGCTACCGCACACATACATAATGCATGTGTTGGATTTTGATTTCATCTGATTCTCTGTCGCCGCATTAGCCGCTCGGGTTTTGTGTGTCCGTGTGTGTTTCTTGCTATTCCCATACTGCAGTGTGAAAAAGCAGACTGCACTCGTGAGCATAAAGCTCACAGTAGCACCATCATTAAAGTAATGAGCAGGAAGTTAGCACTGAAGTCAACCATAAACACAGAGATGGAGAGAGCGAGAGAGGGGGAAAAGGGGAGAGCGAGAGAGATCCTCAATCCCATAAGGATATATCTGAAATCCTCATTCTGCTTAATTAAGTCGAGTCAAGTGAGAGGAAAATGGGGTCTTGGCTTGGCTTTTTGAGTCTGTGGGTTCAGCACTGTACTGAATTTGCAGCTTACGAAGCCTCTCGCTGGAACTGTCCTCTGTGTCCTCGGAGAGCAGCAATAGAACAAACTGTGCGTCTTTTTCCTTATTAGCTTGACCCATCTTTACACTCATTTCCCCTCAGGTTTCACATTTACATGCACATCCAGCGTAAACGCTTCCATTCAGCATTTGGTTTTAAGGGGAATGCATGCTCAGAGAGTATTGTGTTTTGCATTTCATCATTCGGCTCATTTGGTTTGTGGGAGACTTTATTTGCAGGATGTGAAAAGACGCGTGCACGCACACCCAGCCGGGGGAAACTCGGAGAGACAAAGAAATCTGTTGAGCAACCTTTGGGATTTTTCTTTGTTGTTTTGTGGTGCAGAGATTTCGCCATGCGACACAGGATGAGGCAAACGAGTGAAATGTCAGAATTCTGTGCAACTCTAAAAATAAAACAGCGCAACGGCTGCCATTTCAGGACGTCACAGGCACACGATCGGGTGTGGAGCGGATAAAACAAACACTTCTTCCTACCCGACAGCAACTGGAGTGGATCTGTCGACCATCCTCTGCCGAGAATAGAGCGGATTTTACACATGTACATGTATTGAACATTTCAACCAGTTAACATGACACATATAGTCAGAGGCAGACAAATATCAAGGGCCTATACCAGGGCCGATACAGACTGGACCCTGTGTCACTTTAGATGTAAATGAATGTATATTTTTCTGTGTCACCCACCTCCGGATGTCCGAGCGCCACGGGTCCAAGACCAACGCGTTCGGCGTCCCTGAAAACCCCCTGGGACCTACCCCCATCTCTCTTGCACCGACCCTTTACCAAAACCGTAAATCCACATTTACAGGGATGAAAACCCTGAGTCCCCATTAGAGTTATAAATGTGGAATTAAGGTTATTATACGCCTTACATAGTAGATCAGAGCTTCTAAATACAGCACATAACATATTTGAATATAAATGATGACATAATACTTGAAATTTTCTCAATTTTTTCCACAAATCCCTAATTTATATTGATATTTAATGCCATCGCAACCAGCTTAGCAACTGTCAAAAGATAAGGCTGGGATATTTCTTTAAATGTGTGCAAATCAACACTATGTTAAAATGTCCTCATGCTGTTTTTGGCTCAGTTCATTTGTCCCTGGTGGAAAAAATCGAATACATTTTTTTAAACGGGAAAGCACTGGCTATTGGTTATTTTACCGCAGTAACACCGTTTCATCCAGGGCAACAGTTGGTCAGATTCAAGAAAAAAATCTGAGGCAAAAAAAATAAAATATATACATTATCAGACGAAAAGCCCTTCATGGGACACAAATTAGGCCTTATCCTCTAAAATGGTACGTATGATATGGCAACACAAGTTGAGAGAGATAACCCAACACTTGTCACTTAATACCTTCACACATTAGGCGAAGGATGTTCAAATCCTCAAATCACATTTGTACTTGCCAATGAGATTATAATGTTAGGCTGGCACAAATAGCTGAGCAGGTTATGTTCACTGGATCTGTTATGTGGCCGCTTGTTAAAGGTCAATTTGGGATAGGCGCCGAATTGCAGGCGGAATTTCCAAGTGCCGTTACAGGGCCTAAGTCCTCAGTGGGTGTGTGCGTGCAAGGCTTAGAGATGGGCACTGCAGCCGATGGGCAAAAATGTCAGCGGGGTTAAGCTGCAACCTCCCCTCCCACCGCTGCCTCTCTCGCTCGCCCTTTTTTCCCTCCGTCGCCCCATCACTCCGTGTTGTTATGCACGGTGCGGCGGTGTCCCACAGGACCCCAGATTGCTGTGGACATGATGTGATTTCTCGCCGGCTCTCGGCTGTAATGCGCTGTAGTCCGGCTCAGACCTCTGATCTACTCGGAAGACATTTTGTCCTTTACGCTCCCCTCGCTCTCTCTATTATTGCCATTTATTTCCGTCCATCACGGAATGCGATGCCGAGCGAGCATGGAATAACGTGATAGATTGATTTGGATGTAAGGCGAATAAGGGGGCCGACTCCTTCACAGGTTGATAGCCGTCTCAGGTCAGTGCTGAAGGTATAAGAGAGTTTGGTCCATTTAAATCATTTACTGAGCAAATCGTCCTACCTTGAAGGTCTACTCTATTGTCGGTCTTGATAATAATCACTTAGTTGGATTTATCCTAATGTGATGACAGAGTCTGAAAGCTGCGCTCAGGAAAATGGCGGGGACATATCGGCCCTGTGAATCTCTGGGCACAATTAGGAAAATTGCATGGGTGCTGCTTTGTTAATCCAATGATGAAAGAGAAAAGAGTTTTTTTTTGGTGGGGTAGGTGGGGGAGGCTAAGTGATCCGTAGAGGCCTCTTTGGATGGGAAATAAAAGGGACGTAATCCAAAGAAATGAGGTGAGAAGGAGCGCAAGGTGATTTGTGTTACATTCTGACAGTGGACAGTTTTATTATATATAAGTATACTTTATACGGTATAAGTACATCAACTATAAAATCAGCCATGATCGGATATGACCACGGCAGAGATTTGAATAAAATAAATGCACATATGAAATGATACTTAAAATTCTGTAGATATAGTTACCAACGTATTCTCATGGATTGGAGGTATATTGACCAACAATATACTAACCCACATGTATAGGAAATGTGTCACTTAAACTAAATAACGCATTTATGTGTTTATGTACAGTTTGTGATGCACTCTTGTTATTGGGATAGTTTCAATTTTATGTACTGAGGTTCTGCGATATCCATCTCTGAAAATGCTCTCTGCCAGCACACTAATAAAAAGGAGACGAATGGGACTCAATTTGTGTCACACGAGGCTGTGTAAAATGTAGTGAGCGCGGTGGAAACGCTCACTTATACATTGAGACATATTCGCTGGTTAAGGCGTTTCTTTCTTTCACTCGTTTGGATGCAGCATCGATCGGGAGTCTGACGTGAAAAATAAGTCTAAGTTTATGTGGCAGGGAGTCTATATGTACGCCAATATTGTGCCGGAACATTGTGTGTCGTTGTCACTTCCTGGTGACGGTGAGGCTTTATGTCGCGGAATTGAGATAAATACCAGTGATCGTAAATAGTTGTGAACCCCCGGTGCAGCTTTTCCTATTTTCTCGGCCTCCCCGAAGCTGTCCACGTTGTGCTTTGTACGGCCTTTTTCACCGCTGCTGTGAAGTCGGTTCTTTTTCGTTTTTCTGCTTTTTAGTACTACCCAGGCTTCACTCAACTAACATTCTAATTCCAGTCTAATGATTGTCAAGTCGTAACAATCCACGCACAACCGTACATGTAAATCTCTTCCTTGGAACATAAACTAAAATTAGGTTATGCCTATTTTTAAACCTGAAAAAAAGAAAAGGTCCCACTTTTGAAGCAGTGCTGTTTATACAACAGCCTCTTGTTAATAATCCTCACTTTAAAATGGACTCAAAGAGACGACACATTAAAAAAGACTAATATTAACTCTCCTGCGCAAACTAGCGCGTTATCCGTGTTCGTCAGTCGGGAATTGTTCCCATTTTTATCGATAAAAAATCTTCAATTAGCAAAACATGTTAAAATGAATATGAATTGGGGTTTGGTTACAATTTATGTCATGCTTGGAATAGGAGACTATAGTTTGTGTAGTATAGCTTGTATTGAGCAGACATTGCATAATGGAGAGGCTGCAGAGCCTGTCGCACAACCGGAGGAGGGTTAACCACAACACAATTCAACAGTGCAATCCAGAGGTTGATGTTAGATTGTGCACGGCAACAGTCTTGCTCTACATGCTGGCCTGTGTGTGTGTGTCTGTGCGTCTGTGTGCAGGTGTAGTGAGCTTTTGTGTGATCTCCAGAGACACACAGTGGAAACCTTCCACCCTGTGGTTGCGCTGCACCGCTGCATCCTGCCAGCTGCTCTGCCGCCTGCATCCGCCCCACCGTGCGCGTCGTTCTCTGCAGCTCTCACTTTGACCTCGTTATCACATTATATGTTACCAGCAAAATGAGTAGCTGCAGCTTTCAGCGTCTCCATCGCTCGTGCCTTTATTATCAACCGTCAACAGGCGTCAGGATCTCCACCATTGTCACAATACACTATTATTATTATTATTATTATTATTGCTATTATTATTATTATTATTATTATTATTGT